>CM062819.1:294971062-295401058 GCA_031772625.1 Pinus tabuliformis | reverse complement strand
AAATAACTAGTTTTTGTCTTCATAATTGTGCTTATCAAAAGGAATTTTATTATTGATGTAATTGACTTATTAAGGCATGGGTTTCATGCTGGTCAATAAAAAAGTCTCCATTGAAAACTTCTAAGGTTTGTCATGATTCATTAAAGTCATTATCATATTTATTAGAGCCTCTTGGTTTTTGTTCCATGTAAAAAGATTTATTTTTGAGTCAAAATAGTCATTTGTCACCTCCACACTAAGTCAGCCCTACCCTCAACAAGTCGGCCTAGATTAGGGCACTTCGAACTCACAAGAAGGCTATTTATTTAGCAACTTCGCTTCATTTGGAGAACATCATCAACAAGTTTGATCTCTAAGAAGGAGTAGTTGGAAAAGAGTGTGAAGTTGCTAGAAAAGGGGAGAAGTTGGGAAGAAGAAAATCAAGTTTTTGGGCTAGCTTTCTCTTGAACGTGCGAAGATACTGGGCTGAAGTTGGGTTCGAAATTCTCGAAGTTATAAATTTGGGGCCCGAAAATATGTTGTTGGGGGCCGAAATTAAGATCTGAAGCTGCACCTTGAAGCGCTGACACTTGGAAGGCTGAAGAAAGGGCATCTACAAGAAGGAAGGGTTGACTTGGTGGTTCGAGGAGGTCTTTGTCTAGATCTTGGAGTCTTATCTTGGTCTGAAGTTATTAGTGGAAGAGTTTGACTAGGTTTTCCCCCCGATAGGGATTTTTTCCTTGGCTGAGTGCCTACATCTTGTGTCTTTTGTTCCTGTGATCTTCATACACACATAATTTGGTAATTACTTGATGAAAGATTAATTAATAAAGAAGTAAAAGAAGCTAACATAATTCACAAGTAATTATCAAGAAAGAAGAATCAAACCCTAATTGCTACAAGCCTTGATTTCTCAACATGGTATCAGAGCTAAGGTTAAAGAAGGTTGGAGATCACTTTGTTGGCTATTACTTGAAGAAAGGAAAAGCAGTTTTGGAAGAAAAGTTACTTCCTCTATGGCAAGCCACTTGAAGATGGGATTCAATATTATGAAAATTGCAAGAAGTTGGATTGAAATGATCTTCTACAATCTATCTAGGAAGGTCAAGAGAGAAGGATTATTGGCTACACTTGCAAGTACACTTAGCGATGACAATGCATGGATCATTGATAGTGGATCCTCAAGACACATGACGGGAGAAAGTGGACAACTACAAACTCTATCAGGGGAACCATCATCACATGCAGTGGAGCTAGGAGACAACAATAGTTATGCAGTCAAGGGCCTTGGATCTACATCACTAAAGTTGGAAAGTGAGCAAAGTTGCATATAAACAACATACTCTATTTTCCAGGTTTGGAAAAAAATTACTTTCCATTTCTTGTTTAGAGGATAAAGGAGAAAGGGTTTCATTTGTATATGTAAAGCTTTTGGTTTGGGAAAAGACTCAAGTATCGAAAGGGAAAAAGTTATTGGAATTCGTGAAGGAAGTTTATATAGAGTCATCAAACCATCTCCTCAAGCCCTAGTTCACATGCAGGTCAATCCTATTGAACTATGGCATGAAGATATGGGAATATTCATTAAAGATAATATCGTCACTTAGTCAAGTGGTAAAGGGAATCTCCAACATCAAGGAAGATCATGAAGGAGTGTGTAAGGGATGTGCATTAGGAAATATTACTGGAAACCTTTTACAAGTAGTGATACAAGATCTAAGGAAATATTAGACCTCATTCATTCTGATGTGTGTGGTACAATGTCTAAAAAATCTCTTGGAGGCCATCTTTATTATGCAACCTTCATTTATGATCATTCTAGAAAGCTATGGTTCTATCTTCTTAGAAAAAAGATGAATTACTTGAGAAGTTCAAATAATTTAGATCCGAAGTGGAGACATCAACTGGTAGAAAGATAAAAACATTCAGATCTGACAATGGAGGGGAATACACTTCAAAGAGTTGATTGCATATTGTAAAGAAGCATGTATTAAGAGAGAGCTCATTGTTCCCTATAACCCCGAACAGAATGGAGCTATAGAAAGAAAGAATAGAACCATTGAAGAATGCATAAGGAATATGATATTTGATCAAGATCTAACCAAAATTTCTATGAGGAGAAGTAGCAATGACAACAATATACATACAAAATAAAAGTCCTCATAGAATCCTTGATCACATGACACCAGAGGAAGCATTCACAGGAAAGAATCCAAGTGTGGATCACCTCTGAATCTTTGGATGTCCGACATATACCCATGTCCCAAAAGACAAGTGAAAGAAGTTGGACTCTACAAGCATAAAGGGAATATTCGTTGGATATAGTCTCTCATCAAAAGCTTATAGAATATACATCAAGGAAAATAGACAAATTGAAGTTAGCAGGGATGTTATATTTGATGAAAATCATGCCTACAAAAGATCCAAGGTCCAAGGATATACTAATTGATTATGACGAAGAAGATGTTCCATTATTTTAAGAAAAAAAGCTTCATGAGAAGGCCACTACAAATATAGAAGAAGAAGATGAAGGACCAAGCGAGCTTGTTCAACCTATAATCATTCCTGAAACAAGGAAGAGGCCAATTTGGTTAGAAGCTACACTCAAAGATGTCGAAGGACATGGAGCAACAAAAGGAACCTTTAGAGAAAGTAAAAGACCAAAGATATATCTAGGGTATGCAACATACATGACAAAATTGATAGAAGTTGAACCTACTATATTTGAAGAAGTTGCTCATCAAGAAGTATGGAAGAAGGCAATGCAAGAAGAATACCAATCCATCATGAAGAATGGAGTTTGGGAAATTGTTCCTAGACTAAGTGAAAAAATAGTTTTCACCTCCAAATGGATTTATAAGATCAAACATGTCGTTGATGGAAGCTGTTATCACCTAGAATTTCAGTCCATGTACTACAGTCCATGTACATAATGTTTTTCCCAAACAAAAAAATTTTCATTGTCAAAAAATGTGTGTCAAATGGTTATAGTCCTATGTGTGTTACTTAGGGATCATGTTTTAAAAAGGTATTGATGTGAATCATTTTCAAAAACCGTTAGTCATCCTCCATCATAATTCTTTAAGGCAGGTCTTGTCTTGTTTGCGTCATTGGTCCTTTGCGCAGTTTCGCAGCGCAGTCTGATTGACCCATTTGGCAGCGCAATGATGTTTCCGCCTTTTCGTAGCGTGTCATCTACCAGCCATTTCGTAGCGAATTTTGTTTATTTATAACTGTTTGCGCTACGGAATCGGGGATTCGGGGTTTCTGCAGCGCATTTTCTTGAAATGTCAAGTCTGGGGGATGAGTCATTAGGTCTGTCCATATATTGTCAGTTAATGTCCTCTCCAGGTCATTATGGGTCATCATTCCGCTATGAGGTTCAAAACCACGCACATAAACATCATTCAAAGTGATTTTATGATGTATGGTAGTGTCATGATATTTGTTATTAGTGCGTGAACTGACTTGCTTGTATGACAAGATTATTGAAGCGAAAAGGAGCCCGAGTTTTCATTTAAAGGACCTGATTGCAAGCGAGCCTGCATTCCAAAGTTTGAAGTTGCATTCTGAGTTGAAGCTGCTGTTAGTTCTCTGTCCGAAAGCTTTCAAAGTAAAATGGAGAAAAGGGAACATCGATCCGGTAGGTGCCAAAGAACAGAACCGGAGGGGCTTGATATTACGTTAAAGGATGAAGGTGTAGCAAGAGCCTTTAAAATGCTGGATGCTGGAGGTTTTGTGAGAAGTTGCAAGGAGGGCACGCAGAGGTAACAAAAGCTTTTGCATTGAATTTTACTGGTTTAAACTCTAAGGTGTCAATGCTAGAATTCCCTGTATCCCCAGAAGCCATTTCTAGTGTGACTGAAATTCCTAGAGGTGGACATGAATGGTTCAAAAAATTTAAATTCGACATGAGCCCCTGTAAGGAATTTTTGAAGGAGCCTTATGTAAATGAGGATCTCACAAAAGCTGTGCCAAGGAGTTACGTGAAGGAACATTTTGCCCTGCTCCTCACATGCATCCAAAAATATTTAACATGCGAAGGGAGGTATAACAAAGTTTATTCATATCATTTTAAACTTTTGTTACATTTCACAGGCAAAGCATCAATTGATATCCCTTCTACTTGTTCAGAAGCCTAAGTAAAATGTGTGATAAAATTCAGCTGAAAAAAGATGACTGTGAAACATCACTGTTCCATCATGGTTTGGTGAAGTTGTTAGTGTGTTAGATGGTTTGCAGAAGATTGGTAAGGATTGGGACTCCTTTATTTTTATGGCTGCTTTCAGAGCAAGACAGCCTTACTCCATTGCCTGTTAGGGAAAGAGAAAAAGCAATTGAAGAGCCTACTCTTGCTGGGCTCAGAGGAAAGAGAAGAGTGAAAGATCAGAAGAAGTCCAAAACCAAGTTGAAGAAACCAGTGAAGCCTTTGGTGATCAAGGAGACACCTCAATCATCATCAAAAGAGAAGGTCAAACAGAAGAAGGATGCACTTGCACCAAGTGAAGTTGAAAAGGTATCAAGAGTAAAAACCAGAGGTCAGTTAAGCAAGGAGAAGGGTAAGTCAATTGCTGTTGAAGAAAGTCCTATGTCAAAAGCTAGTTTAACTGATTTACTTGAAGCAATTGAACTTGAACAAGATCAGTCAGTGCAGATTGAGCCAATGGAGTTTGAGCAGACCAGCCAATGCAACCAATGCACATTGACCTAAACCAATCCTCACCAGAGAGCCTGAAGAAATCAAAGGCTTCGAAAAGGTTACGGTTTGAGAGCCTAGTGAAGAATATGTGTTCAAGCCACGGAGGCCAATTACAAGAAGACAAATGAAAGAAGGCCGAGAAAGTGCATAAAGAAGAGGCAGCTGTTAAAATGCCTAGTACAGAGTTTCTTGAAGTTTTGACTAAAAATGCATGCAGCCAGGATAAAGACATAATAAAGGTTATTATTAGCCAAGGAGGGAATGTCATAGCTATCAAGAACCAGGCAGGAAAGCCCAGGAGAGGTGGCTCAGATAAAGAGTTTTTCTAGAGAACGTGCAATGAGATATGCTAGTTATAGAAGGCTGTATTAAAAGGCAGCACAAGTCTACTGGGGAAAGCTGGCTCAGGGTCTGATTATTTTCGTGGATGGTACCAACACTTAAGCAAGCAAAACTCATAAGAAAGCTGAACATGTGCCTGAGATCAGAAAATAAGGCTTTGAAGAAAGAGGTTAGCAGTTTGAAGGAGAAGCTAGGAAAACTACTCACTGATTTAAGAGGAAAGGTACTTTTCAAGTTTTGATAAATTTTGGTTCAAGTCCATCATTTTGAAGTTATTTAGGTCCCTAACACCTGTATAAAATGTCTGAAGAAATCATGAGTTTAAGCAGATAAGCGCTGCAAGATAAATATGTTTTGTTTTGACAAAAACAGTAGTTTCGTAGCGCGCTACGAAACTACTGTAGATGCTGTTTTATAAGAAAACAATGAAATTGATGATGAGGTCAGCGAATTTTGAAAAATTCGAGGACAGGAGGGAGATCATACAAGCTATTATAAGCAATTCAAACAGTGACAGGTGTAAGTTTTGAAGAAAAAGTGAAATATTTTGTTTTTTGCTAAAGTTTTCCTAAGGCACTTTATGACCGAATTACTAGGGTTCTGGTAGGGTTACCGAGATTTTTGGTTTGTACACCTGTTTCAGTCCACAGGCATCCAATCATGAGCATATGGTGTTATGCGTTGTTATTGAAGGATTAAAGAGCTTGGAGCGTGGTTTTTAAATAGTAAAGAAGAATGGAGACAGGGACCGTGAAAATAGGGTACTCATGTTTACTAATTAATGAGCCATCTACACAGCTAGCACCCGAAGGCCAGCTCGTTCAGTGAATGTTCCTCCAACATATCTCAGCCACAACAAAAATGTACAGCTGTCAAGGATCCAAAAAATCATGCATACGAGGAGATAGAGTTAGAATTTCAATGTAATTAGGACTCTATGTATTTACAGCACAATACCTTATGTATTTAATAAGTTTGTTTAAAATAGATAAGGTTAGTTAATGCTAGACCATCGAGCTCTCCACTCATGCATGAGAGGAGACTCAAGTAGTTTTAGTTTTGGTTTTCCTATATATAGTGAAAACTCTGATGTAAGTAGGGTTGGAGATTTATGAAAAAACAGAGTTTTATTATCAGCTTATGTAAAAGACTTTTGACAGTAATATAAAGATTACTTTTTCTCTTCCCAAGATTCATTATGTGTTCAATGCTCAGAATATGTGTGTTTTGTCATTATCCTTGTATATTTTACAGCTCACTAAATATGCAATCACTCTGAATTCACCTAGTGCTCAGACTTCCCTGTGTATATTTATGAGTTGGGGTTCTTTTTGAGAAATGTTTTGAGTGTTAAACATTATATGCCTTGCTTCCATGATTGAGTGGTTAATAGTTTACTGTAGAATGTTTGACTCCATGAGCCCAATGGAAGAAGTGTTATTTTGTTGTTCCAACCAACTTATTTTCATGTACTGTTTGAAGAGTTAGCCATCTGTTCTTGTTATTAATTCCTATCAAAAATCTGTGAGAGAGCCCTCTCTGACTAAGGAGGCTAAGCCTTAGTCTAAAGCCTGGTTTGAAGTAGTTGCATGAGATCTTACTAAGTAGCAGCCCTTAGTACACGATTTTGTGATAACATTTTGGTGCGTCTGCCGGGAGCCCTGATGATTACTCATTCCCGAAGTTTGAAGATTGAATTTCTGAAGTAGCAGGAGTTCAAAATGATTTTCGAGGCTGCATTCTACCTTGGTGACTCCATTGTTTTATTAAAGCTTAAAGGTGGCTTTGAGAGGAAGATATACAAGGAGCAATCCTGACCCAATCCCACCTAGTCCTATGGAGAATCCTAATATCATCTCAAGGAGTAAACAAAGATTTTCTGATATACCAGGTACTTCAAGCATTTCAAAGTCTTTATTTCCTGAGTTTTCTAGAAGTCCTGAGGATAAACTTGTTGGATAAAGTTCAAGACGTTTTATTAAGGTCTGAGAATGAAGAAGAATTGATTGGTATCATTTTGGATCTACAAAAGAAGGTATTAATACTTCATCTCTAAACACAAAAAATAAAAGAGTTTTGGAGAAATTGTTACTTCTGAATTGTTATAGAAGAAGAGGACTTGAAACAGCTCAAGGAGCTTGACCCTTTTGAATTTTGCTTAACTCAAAGATTGTTTACCTCTCCCAAATTAGAGTTCCTTTGTTAGTGGTTTACAAAGCCCCAATAGTCCTTTTCGTACTCATACTTTGTCTTCTGCCTCTGCTAGTCCAAACAGCCCTCAGACAACATCTCATACTAGTTCTGGTCCTTCTGGTCATACAGTACCTATTGTCACTGTTCCTCCATTAATTATGGTTGTACCTGCTAGGTATGCTCCTCTAGCTCTCCCTGCTGTTTTGCATGATCTCCCTAGCAAATATGCTGCCAGGATTCCAACATGGGGAGGAGATGAAGACATTACTGCTGAAGAACATGTGGATAGATTCAATGACTTGCTGACAAGAAGAGGTGGATGATGAAGATGTAAAATTAAGACTATTTGCACAAACTTTTATTGAGAAGTCTAAAATGGTTTAAAGCCTTGGGAGCTGGTAGCATCCATATTGGCTGAGTTTGAAGATAGTTTTCTGAGGAAATGGGGAAATAGAACTAATCCTGTTCAGGCCCTCACTGAATATAATAATTTAAGAAGAGCTCCAGATGAGACTGTTCAAAATTTTTCTAAGAGGTTTAACAAAATTTATAATTCCATCCCAACACATTTTGAAACCTCCGGAGCCTTGGCACAGTTGAGATATGCTGAGTCCTTTGATTCAGATTTTTCTCTTTTACTCAGAGAAAGAGAGTCTGCAAATTTGGCTGAAATGCAAAATGATGCTATCAAAGTAGAGGTGAATATACTTGCTGCTAAAAAGTCCAAGATGGCTAAGGCTAAGATAAAGGAAGAGGAGAGGCCTTCTACCTCTGCTCAAGAAGATAAATTTGAAACCATGATGAAGACTATGGAGAAATTGATGGATCAATTAGCACTTGGGAATACTGCTGCTCCTCAAGCACAACAAGAACCTAGGTTCAGGAATCCTCAATTTAGAAGGCCTCAAAATCAGCAAAGGCCAAGAGAAAATAGAAATCAGCAAGCTGATCCTCCTGTGAGACCTCCTTTTCAACAAAACATGGTGGATGAGGAAGAAGAACCTGAGGAATCTATTCATTGTCTTGGTGAAGAAGATTCAGAGATGTTCTTAACAAAGGAGGAACATGATGAGTCCAGCCAACTAAACGCCGAGGAGGAACCCTCAGATTTCTTAAAGGGTTATCAACATGCCATATTTGAAATCCAAAAGCAATACAACCTCAGAAACAAAGATGTCCCTATTACAGCAAACAAGGCTCAGATCAAGAAAAATGTTTCAAAAGCAGTGGAAGATAAAAAGGAAAAGCCAAAACAAGCTGATGGAAAAAGTGATTCTCCTCTTGAGAAAAAGGATAATCAAACCCCTGCTCCTCCTAAGGAAATTGAAAGGTCTACTTCTGTGTTTAATATAGAAAATGAGATTGCTAAAATTAAAATATCAGTCCCATTTAATGAAATCTTGAAAGTAGACAAGTATAGAAGTAAGATTGTGGAAATGCTTAATTCTCCACCAGGAGGGGCTGATATTTTGAATGTGCAAGAGGATAATCCTATTATTTGTTTAGGTCCAAGACTGGAAGATGAGCAAAATGATGAGTTTCCTCCTTTCTATATAAGCATCAATATACATGAGACGACTCTACATAATGCCATGCTGATTTCAGGGCATCCCATAACCTCATGCCTAAAGTCATTATGGAAAGGTTAGGATTAGAAGTGACTAGACCATACAAGGACTTATTTTCTTTTGATTCAAAGAGGGTTCATTGTATTGGGCTGATAAAGGATGTGGTTGTGGCACTCACACAAATCCCAGCCAAAACCACTGTCATGGATATTGTTGTTGCAGATGTTCCACCTAAATTTGGGATGTTACTCTCAAGGTCATGGGCAGCAAAAACAAAGGGTACCATGCAAATGGATCTGACTTATGCTACCATTCCAGTGTTTGGTGAGCAAAGAAGGTTATATCGTGAGACAAGGATGGCATATATGGTGAGCAGCAAGGACAAACCACAGAATTTCCCTATTTATTCTTGTGATACAGGCCTTGGATCAGCCATTCTCTTCAATGAAGCAGTTGGAAAGGAAACACAAGAAGAACATGCAGAAAATCAGTGTCACGAGGTGCAGCAAAGTAATGAAGAAGACATCACTGGTTGCTGGTCTTTATACTTTGATGGAGCAGCAGGAAAAGAAGGTGCAGGAGCTGGGATTTGGGTCATGAGTCCAACTGAAGAAAGTAAGTTTCTGTCATATAAACTCAATTTTGATTGTACTAATAATATGGCGGAGTATGAGTCTCTGGTATTAGGCTTAGAAACCTTGATAGAATTGAAGGCAAAAAACATTGCTGTGTATGGAGATTCTGAATTAATCATAAAGCAAGTTCAAGGTACTTATCAAACAAAGGATGCAAGGATGAGAGCTTATAGAAACTTGGTGTTGGAATTGTTGGAAAAGTTTCAGTCCTATACTTTCAGTATAAAAACCAAAGATCAGAATTCAATTGCAGATTCCCTTGCTGTTGCAGCTAGTCTTTTTGTTATCCCTAAGCATTCTTCTGATAGCTATGAAGTGAAGGTTCGCCATAGGCCAGTCATCCAGATAATATCTTAAATTGGCAAGTCTTTGAAGATGATCAGCAGGTAAGAACTTCCTGAGTTGAAAGGAGAATTTGAACATAGTCAAATTGATCAGCAGAACATGTTAGTGGAGACAAAAGAAAAGCCCGAGGTATTGCAGCTGCAAAATAATCTAATTCCTAAAGGTCTTATTCCACTTGAGAAACTATTTGATCAGAATGATGTGTTTAAAGCACCAAGGTTGCAAGCCAATGAAGAAGAAATAGAGAGCTGCAATTTAGGTGATTCAGTGGTGCCTAAATTAGTCAAAATTTCAAAGTTTTTATCAGCTGATATAAAAGTCAAATATATTGAGTTGATGAAGAAGTTTATTGATGTTTTTGCATGGAGCTATGCTGATTTGAAGCAGTATGATTCTTCAATCATACAGCATACTATCCCAATTAAGCAAAATGAGAAGCCTTTTAAGCAAAAACTAAGAAGAATCAATCCTCTTCTAATGCCATTAATTGAAAAGGAAGTAAAGAAGCTTTTTGATGCAAAGATTATTGTTCCAATCAGATTTTCAAATTGGCTTGCTAACTTGGTACCAGTTAGGAAAAAGAATGGAGAGATAAGGATTTGCATAGACTTCAGGAATTTGAACAAGGCTTCATTGAAAGACAATTATCCTCTTCCTAAAATGGATCTTATTTTGCAGAATATTGTTGGCTCTCAAAGAATGTCAATGTTAGATGGCTTCTCAGGGTACAATCAGATCCTTGTTCATCCAGATGATCAGGAGAAGACAGCTTTCACTACACCATGGGGCACATTTATGTATGCAAAGATGCCTTTTGGCCTCATGAATGCAGGGGCGACTTTCCAGAGGGCTATGGACATTGCTTTTGCAGAGGAAAAAGATAAATCAGTGGTGGTATATCTTGATGATATCACAGTCTTTTCAAAGAGGGAGGAAGATCATTTAAAGCACCTTGAAAAGATACTACTGAAGTGTAGGAGGTTTGGTATTTCTTTAAACCCAACCAAAAGTATCTTTGCTTTGACTTCTGGTAAATTGCTTGGGCATATTATTTCTGAAGAAGGAATTAGGATTGATCCTAATAGAGTCAGTGCTATCCAAAAGTTAGACTTGCCAAGGAGCAAGAAAGAGATTCAATCTTTCCTTGGTAAAGTTAATTTTGTTAGAAGGTTCATCCCTAACTTTGCTGAAGTGGTTAAACATATCACAAAAATGCTAAAGAAAGGAGCAGACTTTAAGTGGACAGCTGAGGCAAGGAAGTCATTTGAAGAAATTAAGAAAGCACTTACTCAAGCACCAGTCCTTATCAGCCCTGATTTCACCAAGGAATTTCTAATCTTCACATTTGCTTCTGAGGATACAATTGCTGGAGTTTTATTGCAGAAAGGAAGTCAAGGTACTGAACAACCTATTTCCTTCTTTAGTAAGACATTAGCTAATGCTGAATTGAAGTATAACATTTTAGAGAAGCAGGCACATGCATTGGTAAAGGCAATCAAGGATTTTAGAATTTATGTGTTACATTCTCATATTGTTGCATATGTGCCAAGTGCTGTTATTAAAGACATCCTTACACAAGCAGACCCGGATGGAAAAAGAGGAAAATGGATAGCCAAATTGTTAGAATATGACATTGAAATTAGGCCCACCAAGTTGGTGAAGGGTCAAGGCTTGGCAGAGTTGTTAACTCATTCAAATCTGGACAGCAGTGATATAAATTTTAATGCAGAAATATCAGAAATTTTTGAAGAAGAAGAAGAATTGGTTCAAATCAATGAAAAATTTCTGACATCAGAATGGTATAGGGATGTGGCTTTTGTTTTGCAGCACAACAGAGCTCCTGATAACCTTTCCAAGTCTAAAGCTCGGTTCACCAAGCTGAAATCCCTTAGATACTTTGTGTATGAGCAGAATTTATTTTGGAAGGATGTTGGAGGGATTCTATTAAATTGTCTGATTGAAGAAGAGGCTGATAGGGTGATTGATGAATTTCATAAGGGAGATTGTGGAGGCCATCATTATTGGAAGGCCACTGCAAATAAAATTTTGAGAGCTGGATATTTTTGGCCTACTATGTTTAAAGACATTTACAAGAAAATAGCAGCCTGCCATGAATGTCAGATGTTTGAAGGCAAAAGAAAGCTTATGCCTATGCCATTGGTTCCTATCTATGTAGAGGCACCCTTTCAACAGTGGGGGTTAGATTTTATAGGTGAGATACATCCCCCTTCATCAGGGCAGCATCGGTGGATTCTCACAGCCACTGATTATTTTACAAAGTGGATAGAGGCAGTACCAACCAGGCAAGCAAATGATTCAGTGATTATTTCCTTTTTAGAAAACAACATCTTGTCAAGGTTTGGATGTCCACTCAAGCTTATCACAGACAATGCTCAGGCTTTTAAGTCTAAAAGAATGATAAATTTTTGTCATCAGTACCATATTTCCCTTGGTCATTCCACAACTTATTATCCACAGGGTAATGGTCTAGCTGAAAGTTCAAACAAAAGTCTTGTGAGGATTATCAAAAAAATGCTGCAAGAAAACAAAAAGGCTTGGCACTTAAAGCTGAAGTATGCTTTGTGGGCTGATCGCATCTGCACAAAAAGGTCTATTGGAACATCACCTTATGAGCTTGTGTATGGAGCAGAGGCTATTTTCCCAACATCTCTTGGGGTACCAGTTATGAAGCTAATTCAAGGACTAGAAGAGGAACCAAATGCCATACAGCGGAGGATTAATCAATTGATAGCTTTGCAAGAGAAAAGGAATGAAGTGTTTGAAGACCATCAACAAAATCAGAATCGGGTCAAGAGAGCTTTTGACAAGAAGATTAAAGATGTTACATTTCAGATTAATGACAAAGTCTTGAAGTGGGAAGCTAGAATTGAAGAAAAAGGTAAACATGGCAAATTTGAGAATTTATGGAAGGGGCCATATTTGATTTCTGCTTTCCATGGGAATAACACTTACATTCTGCAAGAAGTTGATGGATCACCATATGTTGGAGGACCTGTTAATGGCAGGTTCTTAAAGCATTATAATCAGTGAAAATCTGCCAAGTATCTCATGATCATTGTAAATAACCGTTTTATGAATGTTTCTTGTTGAAAATAAATGACAAGCTGAACAAGAAAACTTTAGCCCGAGGAGAAGGCCCACAAAGTTTGAAAAGGATGCTTGTCAGCGGTGTGTGTTTAATAAAATGGATAAGACACTGGTTCTACGAGTTCTTAGTGTACTACAGGAGCACACTATCCCAAGTGGAGCCACTGTTATCACCTAGAATTTCAGTCCATGTACTACAGTCCATGTACATAATGTTTTCCCAAACAAAAAAAAATTTCATTGTCAAAAAATGTGTGTCAAATGGTTATAGTCCTATGTGTGTTACTTAGGGATCATGTTTTAAAAAGGTATTGATGTGAATCATTTTCAAAAACCGTTAGTCATCCTCCATCATAATTCTTTAAGGCAGGTCTTGTCTTGTTTGCGTCATTGGTCCTTTGCGCAGTTTCGCAGCGCAGTCTGATTGGCCCATTTGGCAGCGCAATGATGTTTCTGCCTTTTCGTAGCGTGTCATCTACCAGCCATTTCGTAGCGAATTTTGTTTATTTATAACTGCTTGCGCTACGGAATCGGGGATTCGGGGTTTCTGCAGCGCTTTTTCTTGAAATGTCAAGTCCGGGGGGATGAGTCATTAGGTCCGTCCATATATTGTCAGTTGATGTCCTCTCCAGGTCATTATGGGTCATCATTCCGCTATGAGGTTCAAAACCACGCACATAAATATCATTCAAAGTGATTTTATGATGTATGGTAGTGTTATGATATTTGTTATTAGTGCGTGAACTGACTTTCTTGTATGACGAGATTATTGAAGCGAAAAGGAGCCCGAGTTTTCATTTAAAGGACCTGATTGCAAGCGAGCCTGCATTCCAAAGTTTGAAGTTGCATGCTGAGTTGAAGCTGCTGTTAGTTCTCTGTCCGAAAGCTTTCAAAGTAAAATGGAGAAAAGGGAACATCGATCCGGTAGGTGCCAAAGAACAGAACCGGAGGGGATTGATATTATGTTAAAGGATGAAGGTGTAGCAAGAGCTTTTAAAAATGCTAGATGCTGGAGGTTTTGTGAGAAGTTGCAAGGAGGGCACGCAGAGGTAACAAAAGCTTTTGCATTGAATTTTACTGGTTTAAACTCTAAGGTGTCAATGCTAGAATTCCCTGTATCCCCAGAAGCCATTTCTAGTGTGACTGAAATTCCTAGAGGTGGACATGAATGGTTCAAAAATTTTAAATTCGACATGAGCCCCTGTAAGGAATTTTTGAAGGAGCCTTATGTAAATGAGGATCTCACAAAAGTTGTGCCAAGGAGTTACGTGAAGGAACATTTTGCCCTGCTCCTCACATGCATCCAAAAATATTTAACATGCGAAGGGAGGTATAACAAAGTTTATTCATATCATTTTAAACTTTTGTTACATTTCACAGGCAAAGCATCAATTGATATCCCTTTCTACTTGTTCAGAAGCCTAAGTAAAATGTGTGATAAAATTCAGCTGAAAAAAGATGATTGTGAAACATCACTGTTCCATCATGGTTTGGTGAAGTTGTTAGTGTTAGATGGTTTGCAGAAGATTGGTAAGGATTGGGACTCCTTTATTTTTATGGCTGGCTTTCAGAGCAAGACAGGCCTTACTCCATTGCCTGTTAGGGAAAGAGAAAAAGCAATTGAAGAGCCTACTCTTGCTGAGCTCAGAAAGGATATGAAAGATCAGAAGAAGTCCAAAACCAAGTTGAAGAAACCAGTGAAGCCTTTGGTGATCAAGGAGACACCTCAATCATCATCAAAAGAGAAGGTCAAACAGAAGAAGGATGCACTTGCACCAAGTGAAGTTGAAAAGGTATCAAGAGTAAAAACCAGAGGTCAGTTAAGCAAGGAGAAGGGTAAGTCAATTGCTGTTGAAGAAAGTCCTATGTCAAAAGCTAGTTTAACTGATTTACTTGAAGCAATTGAACTTGAACAAGATCAGTCAGTGTAGATTGAGCCAATGGAGTTTGAGCAGGACCAGCCAGTGCAACCAATGCACATTGACCTAACCCAATCCTCACCAGAGAGCCTGAAGAAATCAAAGGCTTCGAAAAGGTTACGGTTTGAGGAGCCTAGTGAAGAATATGTGTTCAACCCACAAAGGCCAATTACAAGAAGACAAATGAAAGAAGCCGAGAAAGTGCATAAAGAAGAGGCAGCTGTTAAAATGCCTAGTACAGAGTTTCTTGAAGTTTTGACTAAAACAGTGCATGCAGCCAGGAGTAAAGACAAAAGTAAAAAGGTTATTATTAGCCAAGGAGGGAATGTCATAGCTATCAAGAACCAGGCAGGAAAAGCCCAGGAAGAGGTGGCTCAGATAAAGAGTTTTTCTAGAGAACGTGCAATGAGATATGCTAGTTATAGAAGGGCTGTATTAAAAGGCAGCACAAGTCTACTGGGGCAAGCTGGCTCAGGGTCTGATGTATTTTCGTGGATGGTACCAGCACTTAAGCAAGCAAAACTCATAAGAAAGCTGAACATGTGTCTGAGATCAGAAAATAAGGCTTTGAAGAAAGAGGTTAGCAGTTTGAAGGAGAAGCTAGGTAAACTAGCTCACTGATTTAAGAGGAAAGGTACTTTTCAAAGTTTTGATAAATTTTGGTTCAACTTCCATCATTTTGAAGTTATTTAGGTCCCTAACACCTGTATAAAATGTCTGAAGAAATCATGAGTTTAAGCAGAAAGCGCTGCAAGATAAATATGTTTTGTTTTGACAAAAACAGTAGTTTCGTAGCGCGCTACGAAACTACTGTAGATGCTGTTTTATAAGAAAACAATGAAATTTGATGATGAGGTCAGCGAATTTTGAAAGGAATGCCTCGAGGACAGGAGGGAGATCATACAAGGCTATTATAAGCAATTCAAACAGTGACAGGTGTAAGTTTTGAAGAAAAAGTGAAATATTTTGGTTTTTTGCTAAAGTTTTCCTAAAGGCACTTTATGACCGAATTACTAGGGTTCTGGTAGGGTTACCGGGATTTTTGGTTTGTACACCTGTTCAGTCCACAAGGCATCCAGATCATGAGGCATATGGTGTTATGCGTTGTTATTGAAGGATTAAAGAGCTTGGAGCGTGGTTTTTAAATAGTAAAGAAGAATGGGAGACAGGGACCGTGAAAATAGGGTACTCATGTTTACTAATTAATGAGCCATCTACACAGCTAGCACCCGAAGGCCAGCTCGTTCAGTGAATGTTCCTCCAACATATCTCAGCCACAACAGAAAATGTACAGCTGTCAAGGATCCAAGAAGAATCATGCATACGAGGAGATAGAGTTAGAATTTCAATGTAATTAGGACTCTATGTATTTACAACACAATACCTTATGTATTTAATAAGTTTGTTTAAAATATATAAGGTTAGTTAATACTAGACCATCGAGCTCTCCACTCATGCTTGAGGAGGAGACTCAAGGTAGTTTTAGTTTTGGGTTTTCCTATATATAGTGAAAACTCTGATGTAAGTAGGGTTGGAGATTTATGAAAAAACAGAGTTTTTTATCAGCTTATGTAAAAGACTTTTGACAGTAATATAAAGATTACTTTTTCTTCCCAAGATTCATTATGTGTTCAATGCTCAGAATATGTGTGGTTTTGTCATTATCCTTTGTATATTTTACAGCTCACTAAATATGCAATCACTCTGAATTCACCTAGTGCTCAGACTTCCTGTGTATATTTATGAGTTGGGGTTCTTTTTGAGAAATGTTTTGAGTGTTAAACATTATATGCCTTGGCTTCCATGATTGAGTGGTTAATAGTTTACTGTAGAAGTGTTTGACTCCATGAGCCCAATGGAAGAAGTGTTATTTTGTTGTTCCAACCAACTTATTTTCATGTACTGTTTGAAGAGTTAGCCATCTGTTCTTGTTATTAATTCCTATCAAAAATCTGTGAGAGAGCCCTCTCTGACTAAGGAGGCTAAGCCTTAGTCTAAAGCCTGGTTTGAAGTAGTTGCATGAGATCTTACTAAGTAGCAGCCCTTAGTACACGATTTTGTGATAACAAAAGCATAGAAAAATACAAAGCAAGATTTGTTGCAAGGGGTTTCTCTCAAAAGGAAGGAATAAAAAATGAAGAAACCTTTGCACCTACTTCCAGGTGTACTACTATGAGATCTTTGGTTTCACTAGTTATTACTATGGGATGGTAAATCCATCAAATGGATGTAAAAACAACATTTCTGAATGGAACCATTGATGAAGAAGTCTATATTGAACAATCGGAAGGCTTTGAAATAAATAGTAGGGACACACATGTTTACGTGTTGAAGAATCTAGGGCAATCAAGATTAATGAGATTCTTCTAGTATGATAACTATTTGTGAGGCATTTTTATCTTTTTCTTATTAGCACGATCTTGTCTTGATATTATTAGAGTGTATCATTTTAGTTCATCAAATAGCTACCAAAAACAAAAGAGACAAGAACACAATATGTTGGCTTTCTGCCAGGGCCAAAACGTCTCTCTTTGAGAGGAAAACCAACACAAAATTCTTCTTATATAGATTCCAATTAATGAATACCAGGACCATGACCCTTGACTTATTAGGCCACTCCAAGACCAAGACACTAATCCTCTTCTTCTTCACTGCTGAGATCATCATCATTACTATTGCTTCACTGAGGTCATCATTACTACAACTTCATTGTATTCATCATAACGATGAGATCATTACTGTTGCACCGTAGCTCCATCTTCACTTAGATAGTTGTTGCGCTCTTACTAAGATCATCACTATGTCAACGAGGTCAATATATTGCATGAGAGTTGCACCAAGATATGGATCATGACCTTGCCTTCATTATGGCCGATATCATGATTGTTATTTTACCGAGATCATGATTGTAATTGTTATGCTGAGAGTGTATAACAGTTTGGTCACAATCATGTCGATATTGTACCTAAGTCTAGAGAGAAATGTCGAGTGTGTATGACTGAGAGTTCCTTGCACCAATATCTTCATCACCAATTATGTCGAGACTGTTTATACTAAGACAATGATCATGATGACCATCCAAGAAACACAGATCCATTGTACTTCATCCAAGATTTTCACCTTCTGTACCATCCAAAAATTATAGGTATCCTTCTCCATCTGAAACACTGAACTATTGTCTTCACATGGGATTCTTGTACCACTTTTCTTGTCCTAGGTTTTAGATATGTATGCGAAGATATCACTGTGAAAATGTGAGGTATTGGCTCCTTTATATAGTTGTTTATCCCTATATTTTAGCCAACATGTCCATTGAAAGGATGTGTCTCCATATGTGAGCTGACTTGATATTTATATACATTCTAAGGCCGACATGAATACTTTTTACATCATTTTGTTGGCCGACTTCTCCAAGAGGATTGTGCTTGTCTTGGAGGGTTGATCTAGACACTAGGTTGACTCATATACATTTTATATATGCTCAATAAGAGCTCTTCATACATTACTTTGATTCTTTGACTTAATAATAAATCCTAAGGCTCTCAATGGGAGCCACTACTAAATAAACTTCTTTCTCATGAAACCCATGCAGCAAGACATATAAAAAATAATTTTGTTCTCTTTATTATATCATTTACATATGCCATAATTACATGTCATTATGAAGACCGAACCTAGTTACACTTTCTTCAACACTCCCTCTTAACTAGGGAGGTATTCATAATGGTACTTGGTCATTCTCAATCTGAATAATTTCTCATAAGAAGAATCAGATTGATAATCCGATCTATATAACATCATATCAACTAGAGTTGTCACAGTGCAAGGCCTTAACTAACATATCCATCTCTCCACGAGACCATGAGCTACAATGCTGGCGAGGCCAATGACTATAGACACCTTCATCATTGTCTCTCAAGGTACATACCCACCCAGGTGTTCACTGAGTATGACCTTCTAGGACTATTCTTATCTTGGGTTCCCAAACCTCAAAGAGTATCGGTCCTCTTGCCTACTCTTGTCTTGGATGCCCTACACATCCTCAAAGAGCATCAGATGCCAGATGATTACCCAATCCTCCATTCTTTCTTCCAAAGTGAAGACAAGAATGTTGTTTCTATCTCTCCCTCTCAATTAGGGAGGATACATCCATCATGTGTCTACATTTCTCTTCATGGCCTTCACTAAGACTTACAGCTATTAGTCCTGGTCTAGTGCATGACACATGAAATAGAAAAACACAATTTTCACTCCCTTTTAATCAGGGGTGATCCAATCCAAGCTCCCCTTAACAAGGGTGTTAGGACTCCACTATGTACCATTTTTGTTATATATTTTGACACCACTCTACTCTTAAACTATGAACTTCAATGTCTTTTTCATCCACTTTATCCCAAGGTATATAGAAACCTCTTCTTTATTATATGATTAATCTGTCTTACATTTAATTCCGCAATACTCTTATATTTCATCATTAATTGAAGTGCATTGTTGCTAACACAAGTCAAAGATCGCAGATAAGTTATATGCCTTGTTGGGAACAAGCGGCCGTTGCTGAAACAACTGACTCCGTTGCTAAAACAGCTGACCCCGTTGCTGAAACAGCTAACTCAGTTGCTGAAACAGCCGTCAAGCACGCAAATCCTGTTATGCGTAATTTGCGATTCTGGAAGAACTTTTTGTGGAATAGTAGCAGCAGCCCGAAGATACGGTTACCTGGATTATCCTGAAGATAGCACCTCTGTTGTCTCGGTTGTAACAGTATCTCTTTTTTTAAAAGAACAGAATAGTCCTGTTTTGGAGAAGAAAACAGAATCGAGATATTCGCTCTCATGTAAATTGTAAATGATGTCTCCTCTTTAAAAAGAGGAGACATCATCATTAGAGGGGGATTGAATTGTAAGTTACAGGACAAGTATTGTGGAGAACTGGAGCTAGTCTCCTTCTGTAATGTATCAGTTACTTTGACAGATGAATAAAAACTTCTTTTGAGCATTCCAATTTAATTCTTTCTCCTGGGGAATCTTGTGAGAGGGAAAGGGTCCGCCTTCCTCACAAGATTCACCCTTTTGGTTCCTGTAGTTTGTTTATTTCTTTATGTGTTTGCACTTCCCTTAATTCTGTTGTTGAAACACTAGTTACATGGTTTGCAATACTCTGTTTCTTAGCGCTACACGTATTGAATGCACGAGTGAATGATGTTGAGAGCATGTGCTGAAGATCCCTGCATAAAGGGATAGGGTCTTGCTCCCATTGATTGCTTTCCTTTGCCTGCAGTGTGATTAGAAACAAGAGGACAAGTGCTGAAGGTTCCTGTTCCTGGGAATAGGGTCTTGATCTCTTGAAGTTACTTTTCTTACAGTGTGATTAAGTGCCAGGCAGCAGGTGCTGAAGTTCCTCACCAGGGAATAGGGTCCTGTTCCTGCTATGGTTGAATGATTTCTTTCCTTATAGATTGATTTTCCTTTGCTATAACAGAGAAATCGTTTCTGCTATAATTTAATTGACTTCAGCTTTAATTAAGTAGAGTGTGAATTAGTAGATTCATGAATTTAACAAGTGTGTGTCTTTCTTTCACTACAACATCGATCCTGCTTTTGAAATTGAGCATATCCAGTGCGCTATTATCTTTGAAATAAAAAGACCTTCTCGGGTTGACAATTTATGTGGAGCTCGAATTGTGAAAACAATTAGAGCGACCAACATTTTGGCGCCGTTGCCGGGGAAGGTAATTATAGATTTCAAAAGCATTCATTTTTTTCCTTTTAATGTGCAGATTGCATGAGAGGACGAGGAAACCAGAAGAAAAATAACCGCACAGGTGGCAAGGGCTGGGGAGGACGAAAAACGTTTATTGACGAGATTGTATCGAAGGCTGAATCATCACAAAGATTAAGTTCTCGGAAATCAAAATTTCAGCGTTCTCCTCAGTCAGATTATAGAACAGAGGAAGTTGTGGGTCCTGAAAATACAGAAGAACCAGCAGCCAGCGCTGAAGAGTCAGAGGGAAGTATTAGCAGATCAGTAGAACACATTGAGGAAATAGTAGAAAGCGTTGGCTGACCGGTAGAAAACATTGAAGAACCAATAGAGGATTCTGACGATCGAGAAAGTGCAGTAGGAGGGCCAACGATGGAAGATAACAATGATGCATTCCTCTTTGGAGGAGGACGTGCAGGTCCTGAAGAAGAAAGAAGGGATGAAAATTCCCTTTCTACCTTAGGATTTCCCATCAGTGATCTTCCTGCAGGAACAATGAAAAATATCCCATTGTCTGCTCTACCTAACTTTCATGGTTTATCCACTAAGGATCCTGACGAATTTCTTTTCGAATTTGATATTTTATGCAGAAGTTATGATTATGTTACTAATGCTCAAAAATTGAAGCTGTTTCCAGCCACCTTAAAAGGGAATGCTTTAAGGTGGTTCATGAGCCTTGGAAGTCAGGTAATCACAACATGGGAGCAAATGAAACAAAAGTTTCTGCTTAAATATCAAGGCTACTGCCGGACGAGAGAGAAGAAGGATGAACTATTCAATATGGCACAAAAATCGGATGAAAGTCTGGAGGACTACATAGAAAGGCTGCAATACAACATACAGAGATCCGATCATCCGGATATAAGTAAGGAAATTCGTAAAACAATATTACTTAGAGGTTTAAGGGATGATTGTTTAAATATGTTAAATATGCTTGCTAAGGGAGATATATCCAAAGAATCATATGATGAGATTTGTGAACTTGCTAAAAGGTGCTCTAGGGGAGCTGCAAGAAACAGAATAAGAGACTCCACCTATTCAAGGGTGCAGAAATCAGCCAATGAAGGAGCAACAAGAGCAGAAATAGGTAATTTACTTGAAGAATTTAAAACCGAAATGTCAAGTTCTTTTGCTTCGCAGATTGACACTTTGCAGGTTAAGAAGAAGCAGGCCGAAGCAGAAGCAACTCTGGCTGTCTTTTGCCCGAAATGTAGAGACAAGCATCCACTAAGGGAATGCCCAAGAGATAAAGTACCAGTTTGCACCCTTTGTGAGAAAGATCATGAGACAGAACAGTGTCCATCTCTACCAGGAATAAAAGCAGCGTTGCAGCCAACGGAAGAAGAAGCTGAGGCAGTTTACCTGCTAACTCAAAGAAGACAATGGCAACCTAAAGGGCAAGGTACGAACTCTGGTATGCCATTTAATCGTTGGAACAATTATTCTGCTTTTGGCCAAACAAGTTACCCCCCCTTCAACCAAATGCAATATCCACTTTTCAATCAAATGAATTTCCCACCCATGCAAATGCAAAACCCTCCCTTTGTTGATCCTTCAATGTGGACTCCTTGGCCTCCACAGCAACCACCTCCTTTCAATCCTTGGAACCCAAATTGGAATAGTCAATCACTCCCGTACCCAAATCAAATGCCTCAATTCCAACAATCACTCTCTCTGCCATCAAATGCTCCGCCAAACAACCAAATGAGACCCCAACTACCTGTGCAACCAAATCCTAACCCCAATAATAAAGTTGTGCAAGTCATTGATATTCAGAATCAGTCTATATTCCCTACTATGCAATGTAATGATATTCATCTGAGATCTGGAAGAATAGTAGAGCCTATTATTGATGACATAACTGATTCAGATAAAAATGAAACCGAGAAACAAAAAGAAGCTCAACCACCTCCTAACAAAAATGTTGAATTAACAGAACCACCATTCCCCGAGCGTTTGGTTTTAACCAAAACAGCTGAAACACCTGCTTTTAATTTTATGGGGGAATTGCAAAATTTGTATATTAAAATTCCACTTTTACAAGCATTAAGAGATGTACCAATTTATGCCAAAACATTAAGGGATATTTGTGTTAAGAAACCTGGTAGGAAAACCAAGGATCCCCTTACAGTACATGTGATGGGAGACTTGTCTGCATTAATGTCCGGAAAAGCCCCTCCTGTAAAATATGGTGATCCTGGCCATCCTACTGTCACAGTTCAGATTGGTAAAGCAATGATTCCCCGAGTTCTGGTAGACTTAGGTGCAGCAATTAATATAATGACTCTAGAAACTTCACAATTGTTACAGCTGAATAACATAATCAGAGATACACCCACCATCTTAGAGTTAGCTGACCGTTCCACAATTAAGCTAGAAGGGATTGTTGAAGACCTACTCATTTCAGTTGAATCCTGGAAATATCCAGCTGATTTTGTTGTATTGCAAACTAAAACAAAGCTGGGGGGACATCCCTTAATTCTAGGAAGGCCATGGTTGGCCACAGCTGATGCATTTATTAGTTGCAGATCTGGTTCAATGACAATTTCTAATGGTTATGAAACAAAACAATTAACTCTTTATCCTCACGCTACGCCAGTAGTCAATAATGAAGATTCTATATGGATGGATTATGATGATAATGCTGTTCAGCCGATTCTAACTATAGGACAAGCTTTAACTCTTAAAGACAATACAGAGGATGAGATAATCAATAATTTTATTTGTGAGCCTTCTTCTGTCATTGCTGAAACACACAATCAATTAACTGCAATTTTTGAAACTAATGCACAAGAAAAGATTGAACCTGAAGATTCATCTCAAACTTTGACCACGATCTCATCTAAAAGCATAACAGTTGAAATTGAACCCGGTAAGACATTAAACATAAATCCTGATCTAACAGATGCTGAAACACAGCAACTAATGAAGTTATTACACGAATATAAGGAGGCATTTGCCTGGGATTACACGGACATGAAAGGTATTTCTTCTTAATTATGTACTCACAGAATTTACATTAAAGAGGGATGCCGACCTGTTTGTCAACCCCAAAGACGAATGAATCCTAATTTACGAGAAATTGTTAAAGAAGAACTTCAAAAACTGCTTAACGCAGGATTTATATACCCCATATCTGACAGTGAATGGGTTTCCCCATTAGTAATTGTTCCTAAGAAAAACGGGAAATGGAGGGTATGTGTCGACTATAGAGCTTTAAACAAAGCTACTCAAAAGGATCACTTTCCCTTACCTTTCATTGATCAGGTGTTGGACAGTCTTGCAGGGAAGAAATTATTTTCTTTTCTAGATGGATTCAGTGGGTATAATCAGATAAGAATTGCACCCCAAGATCAAGACAAGACCACTTTCACCAGCCCCTGGGGAACTTTCGCCTATAGAGTTCTTCCATTTGGGTTGTGCAATGCACCAACAACTTTTCAAAGAGCTGTTATAGGAATTTTTTCCGATATGATGAATGATTGTATGGAAATATTTATGGATGATTTTACCCCCTATGGTGTGTCTTTTGAAGAGGCATTACAAAACCTTGAGAAAGTACTTAAAAGATGTATTCAACCCTAATTGCTACAAGCCTTGATTTCTCAACATGGTATTAGAGCTAAGGTTAAAGAAGGTTGGATATCACTTTGTTGGCTATTACTTGAAGAAAGGAAAAGCAGTTTTGGAAGAAAATGTTACTTCCTCTATGGCAAGCCACTTGAAGATGGGATTCAATATTATGAAAATTTCAAGAAGTTGGATTGAAATGATCTTCTACAATCTATCTAGGAAGGTCAAGAGAGAAGGATTATTGCCTACACTTGCAAGTACACTTAGCGATGACAATGCATGGATCATTGATAGTGGATCCTCAAGACACATGACAGGAGAAAGTGGACAACTACAAACTCTATCAGGGGAACCATCATCACATGCAGCGGAGCTAGGAGACAACAATAGTTATGCAGTCAAGGGCCTTGGATCTACATCACTAAAGTTGGAAAGTGGAGCAAAGTTGCATATAAACAACATACTCTATTTTCCAGGTTTGGAAAAAAATTACTTTCCATTTCTTGTTTAGAGGATAAAGGAGAAAGGGTTTCATTTGTATATGTAAAGCTTTTGGTTTGGGGAAAAGACTCAAGTATCGAAAGGGAAAAAGTTATTGGAATTCGTGAAGGAAGTTTATATAGAGTCATCAAACCATCTCCTCAAGCCCTAGTTCACATGCAGGTCAATCCTATTGAACTATGGCATGAAGATATGGGAATATTCATTATAAGATAATATCGTCACTTAGTCAAGTGGTAAAGGGAATCTCCAACATCAAGGAAGATCATGAAGGAGTGTGTAAGGGATGTGCATTAGGAAATATTACTTGGAAACCTTTTACAAGTAGTGATACAAGATCTAAGGAAATATTAGACCTCATTCATTCTGATGTGTGTGGTACAATGTCTAAAAAATCTCTTGGAGGCCATCTTTATTATGCAACCTTCATTTATGATCATTCTAGAAAGCTATGGTTCTATCTTCTTAAGAAAAAAGATGAATTACTTGAGAAGTTCAAATAATTTAGATCCGAAGTGGAGACATCAACTGGTAGAAAGATAAAAACATTCAGATCTGACAATGGAGGGGAATACACTTCAAAAGAGTTGATTGCATATTGTAAAGAAGCATGTATTAAGAGAGAGCTCATTGTTCCCTATAACCCCGAACAGAATGGAGCTATAGAAAGAAAGAATAGAACCATTGAAGAATGCATAAGGAATATGATATTTGATCAAGATCTACCAAAATTTCTATGAGGAGAAGTAGCAATGACAACAATATACATACAAAATAAAAGTCCTCATAGAATCCTTGATCACATGACACCAGAGGAAGCATTCACAGGAAAGAATCCAAGTGTGGATCACCTCTGAATCTTTGGATGTCCGACATATACCCATGTCCCAAAAGACAAGTGAAAGAAGTTGGACTCTACAAGCATAAAGGGAATATTCGTTGGATATAGTCTCTCATCAAAAGCTTATAGAATATACATCAAGGAAAATAGACAAATTGAAGTTAGCAGGGATGTTATATTTGATGAAAATCATGCCTACAAAAGATCCAAGGTCCAAGGATATACTGATTGATTATGACGAAGAAGATGTGCCATTATTTTAAGAAGAAGAGCTTCATGAGAAGGCCACTACAAATATAGAAGAAGAAGATGAAGGACCAAGCGAGCTTGTTCAACCTATAATCATTCCTGAAACAAGGAAGAGGCCAATTTGGTTAGAAGCTACACTCGAAGATGTCGAAGGACATGGAGCAACAAAAATAACCTTTAGAGAATGTAAAAGACCAAAGATATATCTAGGGCATGCAACATACATGACAAAATTGATAGAAGTTGAACCTACTATATTTGAAGAATTTGCTCATCAAGAAGTATGGAAGAAGGCAATGCAAGAAGATTACCAATCCATCATGAAGAATGGAGTTTGGGAAATTGTTCCTAGACTAAGTCAAAAAATAGTTTTCACCTCCAAATGGATTTATAAGATCAAACATGTCGTTGATGGAAGCTGTTATCACCTAGAATTTCAGTCCATGTACTACAGTCCATGTACATAATGTTTTCCCAAACAAAAAAATTTTTCATTGTCAAAAAATGTGTGTCAAATGGTTATAGTCCTATGTGTGTTACTTAGGGATCATGTTTTAAAAAGGTATTGATGTGAATCATTTTCAAAAACCGTTAGTCATCCTCCATCATAATTCTTTAAGGCAGGTCTTGTCTTGTTTGCGTCATTGGTCCTTTGCGCAGTTTCGCAGCGCAGTCTGATTGACCCATTTGGCAGCGCAATGATGTTTCCGCCTTTTCGTAGCGTGTCATCTACCAGCCATTTCGTAGCGAATTTTGTTTATTTATAACTGCTTGCGCTACGGAATCGGGGATTCGGGGTTTCTGCAGCGCGTTTTCTTGAAATGTCAAGTCTGGGGGGATGAGTCATTAGGTCCGTCCATATATTGTCAGTTGATGTCCTCTCTAGGTCATTATGGGTCATCATTCCGCTATGAGGTTCAAAACCACGCACATAAATATCATTCAAAGTGATTTTATGATGTATGGTAGTGTTATGATATTTGTTATTAGTGCGTGAACTGACTTGCTTGTATGACGAGATTATTGAAGCGAAAAGGAGCCCGAGTTTTCATTTAAAGGACCTGATTGCAAGCGAGCCTGCATTCCAAAGTTTGAAGTTGCATGCTGAGTTGAAGCTGCTGTTAGTTCTCTGTCCGAAAGCTTTCAAAGTAAAATGGAGAAAAGGGAACATCGATCCGGTAGGTGCCAAAGAACAGAACCGGAGGGGCTTGATATTACGTTAAAGGATGAAGGTGTAGCAAGAGCCTTTAAAAATGCTGGATGCTGGAGGTTTTGTGAGAAGTTGCAAGGAGGGCACGCAGAGGTAACAAAAGCTTTTGCATTGAATTTTACTGGTTTAAACTCTAAGGTGTCAATGCTAGAATTCCCTGTATCCCCAGAAGCCATTTCTAGTGTGACTGAAATTCCTAGAGGTGGACATGAATGGTTCAAAAATTTTAAATTCGACATGAGCCCCTGTAAGGAATTTTTGAAGGAGCCTTATGTAAATGAGGATCTCACAAAAGCTGTGCCAAGGAGTTACGTGAAGGAACATTTTTCCCTGCTCCTCACATGCATCCAAAAATATTTAACATGCGAAGGGAGGTATAACAAAGTTTATTCATATCATTTTAAACTTTTGTTACATTTCACAGGCAAAGCATCAATTGATATCCCTTTCTACTTGTTCAGAAGCCTAAGTAAAATGTGTGATAAAATTCAGCTGAAAAAAGATGACTGTGAAACATCACTGTTCCATCATGGTTTGGTGAAGTTGTTAGTGTTAGATGGTTTGCAGAAGATTGGTAAGGATTGGGACTCCTTTATTTTTATGGCTGGCTTTCAGAGCAAGACAGGCCTTACTCCATTGCCTGTTAGGGAAAGAGAAAAAGCAATTGAAGAGCCTACTCTTGCTGAGCTCAGAAAGGAGATGAAAGATCAGAAGAAGTCCAAAACCAAGTTGAAGAAACCAGTGAAGCCTTTGGTGATCAAGGAGACACCTCAATCATCATCAAAAGAGAAGGTCAAATAGAAGAAGGATGCACTTGCACCAAGTGAAGTTGAAAAGGTATCAAGAGTAAAAACCAGAGGTCAGTTAAGCAAGGAGAAGGGTAAGTCAATTGCTGTTGAAGAAAGTCCTATGTCAAAAGCTAGTTTAACTGATTTACTTGAAGCAATTGAACTTGAACAAGATCAGTCAGTGCAGATTGAGCCAATGGAGTTTGAGCAGGACCAGCCAATGCAACCAATGCACATTGACCTAAACCAATCCTCACCAGA
Organism: Pinus tabuliformis; assembly: GCA_031772625.1. Classification (NCBI taxonomy): domain Eukaryota; kingdom Viridiplantae; phylum Streptophyta; class Pinopsida; order Pinales; family Pinaceae; genus Pinus; species Pinus tabuliformis. The sequence goes on along the minus strand of CM062819.1, from coordinate 295,373,087 downwards.
GAGCCTGAAGAAATCAAAGGCTTCGAAAAGGTTACGGTTTGAGGAGCCTAGTGAAGAATATGTGTTCAAGCCACGGAGGCCAATTACAAGAAGACAAATGAAAGAAGCCGAGAAAGTGCATAAAGAAGAGGCAGCTGTTAAAATGCCTAGTACAGAGTTTCTTGAAGTTTTGACTAAAATAGTGCATGCAGCCAGGAGTAAAGACAAAAGTAAAAGGGTTATTATTAGCCAAGGAGGGAATGTCATAGCTATCAAGAACCAGGCAGGAAAAGCCCAGGAAGAGGTGGCTCAGATAAAGAGTTTTTCTAGAGAACGTGCAATGAGATATGCTAGTTATAGAAGGGCTGTATTAAAAGGCAGCACAAGTCTACTGGGGAAAGCTGGCTCAGGGTCTGATGTATTTTCGTGGATGGTACCAACACTTAAGCAAGCAAAACTCATAAGAAAGCTGAACATGTGCCTGAGATCAGAAAATAAGGCTTTGAAGAAAGAGGTTAGCAGTTTGAAGGAGAAGCTAGGTAAACTAGCTCACTGATTTAAGAGGAAAGGTACTTTTCAAAGTTTTGATAAATTTTGGTTCAACTTCCATCATTTTGAAGTTATTTAGGTCCCTAACACCTGTATAAAATGTCTGAAGAAATCATGAGTTTAAGCAGAAAGCGCTGCAAGATAAATATGTTTTGTTTTGACAAAAACAGTAGTTTCGTAGCGCGCTACGAAACTACTGTAGATGCTGTTTTATAAGAAAACAATGAAATTTGATGATGAGGTCAGCGAATTTTGAAAGGAATGCCTCGAGGACAGGAGGGAGATCATACAAGGCTATTATAAGCAATTCAAACAGTGACAGGTGTAAGTTTTGAAGAAAAAGTGAAATATTTTGGTTTTTTGCTAAAGTTTTCCTAAAGGCACTTTATGACCGAATTACTAGGGTTCTGGTAGGGTTACCGAGATTTTTGGTTTGTACACCTGTTCAGTCCACAAGGCATCCAGATCATGAGGCATATGGTGTTATGCGTTGTTATTGAAGGATTAAAGAGCTTGGAGCGTGGTTTTTAAATAGTAAAGAAGAATGGGAGACAGGGACCGTGAAAATAGGGTACTCATGTTTACTAATTAATGAGCCATCTACACAGCTAGCACCCGAAGGCCAGCTCGTTCAGTGAATGTTCCTCCAACATATCTCAGCCACAACAGAAAATGTACAGCTGTCAAGGATCCAAGAAGAATCATGCATACGAGGAGATAGAGTTAGAATTTCAATGTAATTAGGACTCTATGTATTTACAGCACAATACCTTATGTATTTAATAAGTTTGTTTAAAATAGATAAGGTTAGTTAATGCTAGACCATCGAGCTCTCCACTCATGCTTGAGGAGGAGACTCAAGGTAGTTTTAGTTTTGGGTTTTCCTATATATAGTGAAAACTCTGATGTAAGTAGGGTTGGAGATTTATGAAAAAACAGAGTTTTTTATCAGCTTATGTAAAAGACTTTTGACAGTAATATAAAGATTACTTTTTCTTCCCAAGATTCATTATGTGTTCAATGCTCAGAATATGTGTGGTTTTGTCATTATCCTTTGTATATTTTACAGCTCACTAAATATGCAATCACTCTGAATTCACCTAGTGCTCAGACTTCCTGTGTATATTTATGAGTTGGGGTTCTTTTTGAGAAATGTTTTGAGTGTTAAACATTATATGCCTTGGCTTCCATGATTGAGTGGTTAATAGTTTACTGTAGAAGTGTTTGACTCCATGAGCCCAATGGAAGAAGTGTTATTTTGTTGTTCCAACCAACTTATTTTCATGTACTGTTTGAAGAGTTAGCCATCTGTTCTTGTTATTAATTCCTATCAAAAATCTGTGAGAGAGCCCTCTCTGACTAAGGAGGCTAAGCCTTAGTCTAAAGCCTGGTTTGAAGTAGTTGCATGAGATCTTACTAAGTAGCAGCCCTTAGTACACGATTTTGTGATAACAAAAGCATAGAAAAATACAAAGCAAGATTTGTTGCAAGGGGTTTCTCTCAAAAGGAAGGAATAAAAAATGAAGAAACCTTTGCACCTACTTCCAGGTGTACTACTATGAGATCTTTGGTTTCACTAGTTATTACTATGGGATGGTAAATCCATCAAATGGATGTAAAAACAACATTTCTGAATGGAACCATTGATGAAGAAGTCTATATTGAACAATCGGAAGGCTTTGAAATAAATAGTAGGGACACACATGTTTACGTGTTGAAGAATCTAGGGCAATCAAGATTAATGAGATTCTTCTAGTATGATAACTATTTGTGAGGCATTTTTATCTTTTTCTTATTAGCACGATCTTGTCTTGATATTATTAGAGTGTATCATTTTAGTTCATCAAATAGCTACCAAAAACAAAAGAGACAAGAACACAATATGTTGGCTTTCTGCCAGGGCCAAAACGTCTCTCTTTGAGAGGAAAACCAGCACAAAATTCTTCTTATATAGATTCCAATTAACGAATACCAGGACCATGACCCTTGACTTATTAGGCCACTCCAAGACCAAGACACTAATCCTCTTCTTCTTCACTGCTGAGATCATCATCATTACTATTGCTTCACTGAGGTCATCATTACTGCACCTTCATTGTATTCATCATAACAATGAGATCATTACTGTTGCACCGTAACTCCATCTTCACTTAGATAGTTGTTGCACTCTTACTAAGATCATCACTATGTCAACGAGGTCTATATATTGCATGAGAGTTGCACCGAGATATGGATCATGACCTTGCCTTCATTATGACCGAGATCATGACTGTTATTTTACCGAGATCATGATTGTAATTGGTATGCTGAGAGTGTATAACAGTTGGGTCACAATCATGTCGATATTGTACCTAAGTCTAGAGAGAAATGTCAAGTGTGTATGACTGAGAGTTCCTTGCACCAATATCTTCATCACCAATTATGTCGAGACTGTTTATACCAAGACAATGATCATGATGACCATCCAAGAAACACAGATCCATTGTACTTCATCCGAGATTTTCACCTTCTGTACCATCCAAAAATCATAGGTATCCTTCTCCATCTGAAACACTGAACTATTGTCTTCACATGGGATTCTTGTACCACTTTTCTTGTCCTAGATTTTAGATATGTATGCGAAGATATCACTGTGAAAATGTGAGGTATTGGCTCCTTTATATAGTTGTTTGTCCCTATATTTGAGCCAACATGTCCATTGAAAGGATGTGTCTCCATATGTGAGCTGACTTGATATTTATATACATTCTAAGGCCGACATGAATACTTTTTACATCATTTTGTTGGCCGACTTCTCCAAGAGGATTGTGCTTGTCTTGGAGGGTTGATCTAGACACTAGGTTGACTCATATACATTTTATATATGCTCAATAAGAGCTCTTCATACATTACTTTGATTCTTTGACTTAATAATAAATCCTAAGGCTCTCAATGGGAGCCACTACTAAATAAACCTCTTTCTCATGAAACCCATGCAGCAAGACATATAAAAAATAATTTTGTTCTCTTTATTATATCATTTACATATGCCATAATTACATGTCATTATGAAGACCGAACCTAGTTACACTTTCTTCAACACTCCCTCTTAACTAGGGAGGTATTCATAATGGTACTTGGTCGTTCTCAATCTGAATAATTTCTCATAAGAAGAATCAGATTGATAATCTGATCTATACAACATCATATCAACTAGAGTTGTCACAGTGCAAGGCCTTAACTAACATATCCATCTCTCCACGAGACCATGAGCTACAATGCTGGCGAGGCCAATGACTATAGACACCTTCATCATTGTCTCTCAAGGTACATACCCACCCAGGTGTTCACTGAGTATGACCTTCTAGGACTATTATTATCTTGGGTTCCCAAACCTCAAAGAGTATCGGTCCTCTTGCCTACTCTTGTCTTGGATGCCCTACACATCCTCAAAGAGCATCAGATGACAGATGATTACCCAATCCTCCATTCTTTCTTCCAAAGTGAAGACAAGAATGTTGTTTCTATCTCTCCCTCTCAATTAGGGAGGATACATCCATCATGTGTCTACATTTCTCTTCATGGCCTTCACTAAGACTTACAGCTATTAGTCCTGGTCTAGTGCATGACACATGAAATAGAAAAACACAATTTTCACTCCCTTTTAATCAGGGATGATCCAATCCAAGCTCCCCCTTAACAAGGGTGTTAGGACTCCACTATGTACCATTTTTGTTATATATTTTGACACCACTCTACTCTTAAACTATGAACTTCAATGTCTTTTTCATCCACTTTATCCCAAGGTATATAGAAACCTCTTCTTTATTATATGATTAATCTGTCTTACATTTAATTCCGCAATACTCTTATATTTCATCATTAATTGAAGTGCATTGTTGCTAACACAAGTCAAAGATCGCAGATAAGTTATATGCCTTGTTGGGAACAAGCGGCCGTTGCTGAAACAACTGACTCCGTTGCTAAAACAGCTGACCCCGTTGCTGAAACAGCTAACTCAGTTGCTGAAACAGCCGTCAAGCACGCAAATCCTGTTATGCGTAATTTGCGATTCTGGAAGAACTTTTTGTGGAATAGTAGCAGCAGCCCGAAGATACGGTTACCTGGATTATCCTGAAGATAGCACCTCTGTTGTCTCGGTTGTAACAGTATCTCTTTTTTTAAAAGAACAGAATAGTCCTGTTTTGGAGAAGAAAACAGAATCGAGATATTCGCTCTCATGTAAATTGTAAATGATGTCTCCTCTTTAAAAAGAGGAGACATCATCATTAGAGGGGGATTGAATTGTAAGTTACAGGACAAGTATTGTGGAGAACTGGAGCTAGTCTCCTTCTGTAATGTATCAGTTACTTTGACAGATGAATAAAAACTTCTTTTGAGCATTCCAATTTAATTCTTTCTCCTGGGGAATCTTGTGAGAGGGAAAGGGCCCGCCTTCCTCACAAGATTCACCCTTTTGGTTCCTATAGTTTGTTTATTTCTTTATGTGTTTGCACTTCCCTTAATTCTGTTGTTGAAACACTAGTTACATGGTTTGCAATACTCTGTTTCTTAGCGCTACACGTATTGAATGCACGAGTGAATGATGTTGAGAGCATGTGCTGAAGATCCCTGCATAAAGGGATAGGGTCTTGCTCCCATTGATTGCTTTCCTTTGCCTGCAGTGTGATTAGAAACAAGAGGACAAGTGCTGAAGGTTCCTGTTCCTGGGAATAGGGTCTTGATCTCTTGAAGTTACTTTTCTTACAGTGTGATTAAGTGCCAGGCAGCAGGTGCTGAAGTTCCTCACCAGGGAATAGGGTCCTGTTCCTGCTATGGTTGAATGATTTCTTTCCTTATAGATTGATTTTCCTTTGCTATAACAGAGAAATCGTTTCTGCTATAATTTAATTGACTTCAGCTTTAATTAAGTAGAGTGTGAATTAGTAGATTCATGAATTTAACAAGTGTGTGTCTTTCTTTCACTACAACATCGATCCTGCTTTTGAAATTGAGCATATCCAGTGCGCTATTATCTTTGAAATAAAAAGACCTTCTCGGGTTGACAATTTATGTGGAGCTCGAATTGTGAAAACAATTAGAGCGACCAACATTTTGGCGCCGTTGCCGGGGAAGGTAATTATAGATTTCAAAAGCATTCATTTTTTTCCTTTTAATGTGCAGATTGCATGAGAGGACGAGGAAACCAGAAGAAAAATAACCGCACAGGTGGCAAGGGCTGGGGAGGACGAAAAACGTTTATTGACGAGATTGTATCGAAGGCTGAATCATCACAAAGATTAAGTTCTCGGAAATCAAAATTTCAGCGTTCTCCTCAGTCAGATTATAGAACAGAGGAAGTTGTGGGCGCTGAAAATACAGAAGAACCAGCAGCCAGCGCTGAAGAGTCAGAGGGAAGTATTAGCAGATCAGTAGAACACATTGAGGAAATAGTAGAAAGCGTTGGATGACCGGTAGAAAACATTGAAGAACCAATAGAGGATTCTGACGATCGAGAAAGTGCAGTAGGAGGGCCAACGATGGAAGATAACAATGATGCATTCCTCTTTGGAGGAGGACGTGCAGGTCCTGAAGAAGAAAGAAGGGATGAAAATTCCCTTTCTACCTTAGGATTTCCCATCAGTGATCTTCCTGCAGGAACAATGAAAAATATCCCATTGTCTGCTCTACCTAACTTTCATGGTTTATCCACTGAGGATCCTGACGAATTTCTTTTCGAATTTGATATTTTATGCAGAAGTTATGATTATGTTACTAATGCTCAAAAATTGAAGCTGTTTCCAGCCACCTTAAAAGGGAATGCTTTAAGGTGGTTCATGAGCCTTGGAAGTCAGGTAATCACAACATGGGAGCAAATGAAACAAAAGTTTCTGCTTAAATATCAAGGCTACTGCCGGACGAGAGAGAAGAAGGATGAACTATTCAATATGGCACAAAAATCGGATGAAAGTCTGGAGGACTACATAGAAAGGCTGCAATACAACATACAGAGATCCGATCATCCGGATATAAGTAAGGAAATTCGTAAAACAATATTACTTAGAGGTTTAAGGGATGATTGTTTAAATATGTTAAATATGCTTGCTAAGGGAGATATATCCAAAGAATCATATGATGAGATTTGTGAACTTGCTAAAAGGTGCTCTAGGGGAGCTGCAAGAAACAGAATAAGAGACTCCACCTATTCAAGGGTGCAGAAATCAGCCAATGAAGGAGCAACAAGAGCAGAAATAGGTAATTTACTTGAAGAATTTAAAACCGAAATGTCAAGTTCTTTTGCTTCGCAGATTGACACTTTGCAGGTTAAGAAGAAGCAGGCCGAAGCAGAAGCAACTCTGGCTGTCTTTTGCCCGAAATGTAGAGACAAGCATCCACTAAGGGAATGCCCAAGAGATAAAGTACCAGTTTGCACCCTTTGTGAGAAAGATCATGAGACAGAACAGTGTCCATCTCTACCAGGAATAAAAGCAGCGTTGCAGCCAACGGAAGAAGAAGCTGAGGCAGTTTACCTGCTAACTCAAAGAAGACAATGGCAACCTAAAGGGCAAGGTACGAACTCTGGTATGCCATTTAATCGTTGGAACAATTATTCTGCTTTTGGCCAAACAAGTTACCCCCCCTTCAACCAAATGCAATATCCACTTTTCAATCAAATGAATTTCCCACCCATGCAAATGCAAAACCCTCCCTTTGTTGATCCTTCAATGTGGACTCCTTGGCCTCCACAGCAACCACCTCCTTTCAATCCTTGGAACCCAAATTGGAATAGTCAATCACTCCCGTACCCAAATCAAATGCCTCAATTCCAACAATCACTCTCTCTGCCATCAAATGCTCCGCCAAACAACCAAATGAGACCCCAACTACCTGTGCAACCAAATCCTAACCCCAATAATAAAGTTGTGCAAGTCATTGATATTCAGAATCAGTCTATATTCCCTACTATGCAATGTAATGATATTCATCTGAGATCTGGAAGAATAGTAGAGCCTATTATTGATGACATAACTGATTCAGATAAAAATGAAACCGAGAAACAAAAAGAAGCTCAACCACCTCCTAACAAAAATGTTGAATTAACAGAACCACCATTCCCCGAGCGTTTGGTTTTAACCAAAACAGCTGAAACACCTGCTTTTAATTTTATGGGGGAATTGCAAAATTTGTATATTAAAATTCCACTTTTACAAGCATTAAGAGATGTACCAATTTATGCCAAAACATTAAGGGATATTTGTGTTAAGAAACCTGGTAGGAAAACCAAGGATCCCCTTACAGTACATGTGATGGGAGACTTGTCTGCATTAATGTCTGGAAAAGCCCCTCCTGTAAAATATGGTGATCCTGGCCATCCTACTGTCACAGTTCAGATTGGTAAAGCAATGATTCCCCGAGTTCTGGTAGACTTAGGTGCAGCAATTAATATAATGACTCTAGAAACTTCACAATTGTTACAGCTGAATAACATAATCAGAGATACACCCACCATCTTAGAGTTAGCTGACCGTTCCACAATTAAGCTAGAAGGGATTGTTGAAGACCTACTCATTTCAGTTGAATCCTGGAAATATCCAGCTGATTTTGTTGTATTGCAAACTAAAACAAAGCTGGGGGGACATCCCTTAATTCTAGGAAGGCCATGGTTGGCCACAGCTGATGCATTTATTAGTTGCAGATCTGGTTCAATGACAATTTCTAATGGTTATGAAACAAAACAATTAACTCTTTATCCTCACGCTACGCCAGTAGTCAATAATGAAGATTCTATATGGATGGATTATGATGATAATGCTGTTCAGCCGATTCTAACTATAGGACAAGCTTTAACTCTTAAAGACAATACAGAGGATGAGATAATCAATAATTTTATTTGTGAGCCTTCTTCTGTCATTGCTGAAACACACAATCAATTAACTGCAATTTTTGAAACTAATGCACAAGAAAAGATTGAACCTGAAGATTCATCTCAAACTTTGACCACGATCTCATCTAAAAGCATAACAGTTGAAATTGAACCCGGTAAGACATTAAACATAAATCCTGATCTAACAGATGCTGAAACACAGCAACTAATGAAGTTATTACACGAATATAAGGAGGCATTTGCCTGGGATTACACGGACATGAAAGGTATTTCTTCTTAATTATGTACTCACAGAATTTACATTAAAGAGGGATGCCGACCTGTTTGTCAACCCCAAAGACGAATGAATCCTAATTTACGAGAAATTGTTAAAGAAGAACTTCAAAAACTGCTTAACGCAGGATTTATATACCCCATATCTGACAGTGAATGGGTTTCCCCATTAGTAATTGTTCCTAAGAAAAACGGGAAATGGAGGGTATGTGTCGACTATAGAGCTTTAAACAAAGCTACTCAAAAGGATCACTTTCCCTTACCTTTCATTGATCAGGTGTTGGACAGTCTTGCAGGGAAGAAATTATTTTCTTTTCTAGATGGATTCAGTGGGTATAATCAGATAAGAATTGCACCCCAAGATCAAGACAAGACCACTTTCACCAGCCCCTGGGGAACTTTCGCCTATAGAGTTCTTCCATTTGGGTTGTGCAATGCACCAACAACTTTTCAAAGAGCTGTTATAGGAATTTTTTCCGATATGATGAATGATTGTATGGAAATATTTATGGATGATTTTACCCCCTATGGTGTGTCTTTTGAAGAGGCATTACAAAACCTTGAGAAAGTACTTAAAAGATGTATTCAAGCTCACCTCTCCCTAAGTACCGAAAAATGCCATATGATGATGAGTGAGGGAGTAGTGCTTGGACATTTCATTTCATCTCAAGGTATTCAGGTAGATCCATCTAAAATATTGGTCATTCAGAATCTTTCTGTTCCTAAAACTCAAACTGATGTGAGAAGTTTTCTAGGACATGCTGGTTATTACAGGAGATTTATTAAAGATTTCTCTAAAATAGCTTCTCCATTATTTGTATTGCTTATGAAAAATGCTGAATTCAAGTGGACTAATTCTTGTCAGAAAGCTTTTGAAGAACTGAAGCATCAGTTGTCTACTGCTCCTATTTTGAGGGGGCCCGACTGGAATCTTCCGTTTCACATATCTTCTGATGCTTCAGACATTGCTATTGGAGCGGTTTTGGGACAAGAGGAAAATCATCTTCCTTATGCTATATACTTTATCAGTAAGAATATGACCTCTGCTGAGCTTAACTATACAGTTACCGAGAAAGAGTTCCTTGCAGTAATCTATGCCATTAATAAATTCCGACACTATATTACTGGTTATCCTACTTTTGTGCACACTGATCATTAAGCTATTAAATACTTAATGAACAAATCTGTCACAAATGCTAGAGTTACCAGATGGCTATTACTATTGCAGGAATTTGATATTACAATTGTAGATCGGCCTGGTAAAGAAAATGTGGTGGCTGATTTTCTTTCACGGTTAAAAAATGACAATGATATTCCAGTAGATGATAGTTTTCCTGACGAATATTTGTTTGCAGTTTCTGCTCATTCTCCATGGTATGCAGATATTGCTAATTACTTGGTTGCAGGAAAACTACCAGCACACCTGTCATATAGAGAAAAGAGAAGAATTGTTCAACAAAGTGCCAGGTACAGCTGGATAAGCGGGTGTCTCTTCTATACTGGGCTTGATCAGGAGATCCGAAGATGCATTAGAGAAGATGAAGTGTATGACATATTGAAAGCTTGTCATGATGGCCCTTGTGGAGGCCATTTTGCTGATAAAAGAACATCACATAAAATTCTGAGGATGGGTTACTATTGGCCCTCATTATTTAAGGATGCAAAGAAGTATGTGAGGGCTTGTGACAGCTGCCAGAGAATGGGTCAACCCAATCATAGAGACCAAATGCCATTAAATCCCCAGGTAATTTCTGAACCATTTGAAAGATGGGCCTTGGACTTCATAGGACCCATTAACCCTCCATCCAATCAAAGAACCTATATATTAGTCTGCACAGACTATATGACTAAGTGGGTGGAGGCCAAAGCACTTATTAGAGCCAATGAAGAGGCTGTTCTAGCCTTCTTGTTTGAAGAAATTTTCACTAGATTTGGAATTCCCAGAGAGCTAGTTACTGATGGAGGACCTCCATTCAATTCTCATGGTTTTAAATCTACCCTTCACAAATATCATATTCAACATAGAATGACTACACCATACCACCCCCAGGCCAATGGGCAGGTGGAAAGCACAAACAAAGTTTTAGAGGCCATTCTAACTAAAACAGTGAAGGACAACCGAAAGGATTGGTCCCAAAGGCTCCCTGAGGCATTATGGGCTTACAGGACTACTTGGAGAAACACTACAGGTTTTTCCCCCTATGAATTGGTTTATGGTAAAAATGCTGTTTTTCCTGTGGAATTTGAAATTAAAACTTTAAGGACTGCTTTAGCTGTTAATCTTGATTTGAATGATGTGCAGACAGCTAGATTGCAGCAGCTTTTGGAGTTGGATGAAAAGAGATTAGATGCCATTCATCAAACAAACATGATTCAGCAACAAAGGATGAAGTGGCATGACAAAATTATCAAACACAAGCAGTTCCAAAAAGGTAATTGGGCCTTGTTGTATGACTCTCGGTTTGAAAATTTTCAGGGAAAGCTACGTACACGTTGGCTTGGACCATATGAAGTAGATGATGTCTTTCCAAATGGAACGGTAAGGCTTGTAACAATTGATGATGCTAAAACACCTCTACTAGTCAATGGCCATAGGCTCCGTCTATATAAGCGCCCTGTTTCTAAAGAGGATTTCAAGACTGCTTGCATGACTGATATTCATTATCTTTTTCTAGGGGAGTCTTCTGCTCCTCACAGTACTTAATTTTCTGCACTATATTTTTAGTATTAGATTAGATTTAGCACTAATAATCCCTGTCAAGGATTGGCATATTACAATTGAATTTTGCAGATTCTGGAAAAAGCAATAAGGAGGACAGATTCATCATGAGAAGATCTGAAGCTTTAAATCAAGAAGCTCCTTCCCATCATTTTACCCTCTTTCCTAAAGCAATATCCCTCCATACCCACATTACTTCTATTATTCCCACTCCCACCACCCCTGAAATATCCTCCTTCAGTCAGTATTTCCCACCCCTTACTGCCGAAATAATCCCTTATCATTCACAGACCTAAGTCAGTTATCCCATTTCTCTGATTTTTCCCGTTGCTGAAACACCTGTTTCAGCAACGTATCATTGATTTTTTCCCGTTGCTGAAACACCTGTTTCAGCAACGTATCATTGATTTCCCTCGTTGCTGAAACACCTGTTTCAGCAATGTATTATCGATTTCTCCCGTTGCTGAAACACCTGTTTCAGCAACGTATCGTTCATTTTTCAGTTGCTCAAACACCAGTCTCAGCAACTTGTTATCATCAAAACAGTATCTCTCTTTGCTGTCATATGAGCTTTCTGGTTCTCCACGATTATACTTCAGATCCTTTTGGTGAAAACTATTCAGCATGTACCAGATTCAATTACACCTCCGTTCTAAAAATCTACAAATTCTTCCATATACATTAAAGCTATTTTGAAGCAACCGACACTTCGAATTATTAAATCAAAGGTAAAATGTAAGGTATAAGGTTTTAATGTAATTCGGTTAAATCATATTAAAGAGAGGATTTCATTTCATAATGATTGCATATCTTTACACGTCCAATCATTATTACACCATACGTAGGGGGGGGAATTCCGAAAATAGAATAATCATTTCGCATGAACCAAGCAGCCGCCCGTTGTCATATCTATTTCTGCCGTCATTTAGACTATGCAGCCTCTGTTGCAACAACTAGCGCGATCAGGGTCTGTGTTTACTGTGTCTGTGCCTCTGCGGAAAACTCAAAGCTACAGCCATGGGAGGGTCGGCCGTTAGACATGAGCCCGGCTCCATAAGTCTTCTTCAATTGTTTCCTGAAGTCTATCAGATCTTCCAACAAGCGGGATGGATAGTATATTTTGAAAGGTTGGGGGAATTTAACGAGGAACAAGTCTTAGAATTTGCACAAAACCTTGAAGACAATTTTTCAGTGGTCTAAGGGGTTCGCATTTCAGTAACAGAGGATGACATAGTGCAAGTATCAGGGTTGCCAGCTAAGGGCACTCGCTGGTTTAGCAGGAAGCAGGTCGTTCTTAACGCACATCAAGAATTTCTGCACCCAGACGAGCAAGTGGAACCCAGAGGCCGCGGGGTTAGTCTGCACTCACTTCCTCAACCATGGCCATCAGTGGCAGAGTTCATCAAACACTACTTAACATGTGAGGGGCGTTATCAGGTAGTGTACAATCATGATTTTGTTTTGATGAATCACTTGAGGAATGGACGACTGATTAATATCCCCTATTATCTGCTTGGTTGTATTAAAAACATGTCTTATTATTGTAAACGAGCCAAATCTCCAATGTCATCCCTTACCCATCACCGTTTATGCCAGTTGCTGATACAGAGGGGTTTTGCTCAGCAAAATCCCCCTCTGCACGCCCCACCTGAAATTCCCCAACCACCCGAAATTCCTCAACAAGTACCTGAAATTCCCCAACCGCCCGAAATCCCTCAACAAACCCCAATATCCCAATCACCCGAAAATTCTCAGGATATTCCGGAAATTCCTCAGCAGGACCAAATGCCTCAACCATCTGAAAGTCCTCATGACATTCCAGAGATTCCTCATGAAGAACAACAGGAGGAAATCCCGCATTCCCCAGTTAACCCAATCCCGAGCTCGCCTCATTTAGCAGAGCCAACTGCCTCCACTATTCCAGTCCCTAGTGACGATTCTCTAACACCCCCTTCCTCACCCGTTAAGAAAAAGAAGAAAACCTCAACAGTCGCAAGCTCCAGACCACGGACAAGGTCCACATCTCAAATTCTTACCCCTCCGGAAAACCCTGTCCCCAGAAAGAAACCCTCCCTTTCAAAGAAAAGGAAAGGCAGTAATTTTGCTGCCTTCCTACCAAAAAGAAAAAGGAAAACGACTGTTGAGACAAAATCCACCTCCATTTTCCCTGACCTTGCCACTATTCTACTAAAATCTTTATCCCCATTCCAAACTTCCCAACCCGGCTCGTCCGAAGGCACTGCCACACAAGAACCAGCGCCCCGGGATAATATGACATTGTTTATGGGCCAAGAAGTGACTGCTCCACAAGAACCAGTCACTTGCCCAGTGACTGAAACACAAGAACCAGTCACTGAGGCACAAAAATACACCAAGCAGGACGATAGTGGGAAATCACCAGTGACTGAAACACAAGAACCAGCCACTGGAGCACAAGAATCCATTTCTCGCCCAGTGGATGAAACACAAGAACCACCCACTGTGGTACAAGAACCAGCTACGACTGTGCATCAACAAAATATTCCAACAGAGCCAATCAGCACACAGGGTTCACATACTATGACATCTCTACTGGAGGAAAATGAGTTCCTGAAGTCTGAATTAGAAGCTTACAAAACTGAACTAACCATGGCTCGAGAGGCTTTTGAAAGAGAACTGAATCTCCATACATTAGCACACGTAGCCTCAATGCAAAATAAGGAGCCATGTATGGAATATATGTGCAAGGAGTGTGGCAGCATTTACCAGGATGCAGGCTACAAATTAGTTAAGATTCAGCTCCCTGAAACATCTACGACAGGTGGAATAAAAGAGGAATGCCCTACTGCTCCACAAGAACCAGTAGGACCCTCTATAAAGCAAGAAGAAGAAGAAATCAAACCACAGATATCCCATCCTTTGCAGGCGGATGCAGCCATCCCGACAGAGGAAATAATGCCCCAACGCATTACCTCTGAGGCAGCCATCCAGACAGAGGAAACAATGCCCCAACGCATTACCTCTGAGGCAGCCATCCAGACAGAGGAAACAGTGTCCCAACCCACTACTTCTGTCAAAAAGACACAGACTCTGCCATGGAATCCATTGGAACAGATGAACAGATGGAAGAAGCAATATGCTGAAGAACAAGATATAATATTACGACAGCATAAGTTGGAATGGCAGAACCATATATATGCTAACTGGGATAGCTGGGACCAAATACTGCAAGAGCACAGGGAGTATAAGAAGGAAGCCAGACAGTCTAAGGCACGTATAGCCTTGATGTTCTCATTAGTGCGGAAATTGATGGTTACACGTAAACCCTCTGTAAATTACTCTCTCTTTCTTTCTGAACGATTAGTTTATTTTCAATTAAAAGCAATAGCAAATGGCAGACCATATGAATTAATGACTTCAGAGAAATTTGTTGAGACCTTTAAGGAGGCCCCTGAAAGTGACCAGCATCTGCTGTGCGAACTCTACCTTCATAATGAGGCCATTTCTGAAGATAGGAGAGTTAATCTTATTCCAATTGCAGGCGACATACAAATCAGGGCATTTGCTTCATTTTTGTCTAACCAGCTCACTTGGCAGACTGCGTTCACTACAAGCAGTCATAATGAGGAGAATAAACTCCTGTGGATTAGACCAGAGCCTGTAGGCCCAGCCACGTTTATAGCACAATATTATGAATTCTTGCAGAAGCCAGGAATGAAGGAGCACATACAGCAATTACAGGCTTCAATACTTTTTAAGTGTCAAGAGCACATTAGAATGAAGGGTACTGCTGCATTGAAGGCCAATGATATCTTTTGGCAGCAGTCATGTAAGGAAAGACAGGATTATCATCCTTTTAACCCTCTCAATCTTCAAGCTGCATTATCCAGGGTCCCTAAGTACATTGATTGCATTCAACATTGTGGAGTAAACTGGATCGGGTATCATTTCCGTTTTCCAATTTTATGGCTGCCTTCAGACGAATATCAATGTCATTACCAGTTGACTGACAGAGAGGAAGCCTTGGCATGGCAACATTTGCAGACCAACAGCGGATTCCGAGCTCCTACAGATGCCACCTTCTCCAGCTACTGCTTGAGTAATTTGCATGCTCAGTCCCAGTACTCAGACTCTGATTCAGACTAGGGGTTGCCTGAGGACATGCAACATTTTTAGCTGGGGGGGATGTTAGGACTCCACTATGTACCATTTTTGCTATATATTTTGACACCACTCTACTCTTAAACTATGAACTTCAATGTCTTTTTCATCCACTTTATCCCAAGGTATATAGAAACCTCTTCTTTATTATATGATTAATCTGTCTTACATTTAATTCCGCAATACTCTTATATTTCATCATTAATTGAAGTGCATTGTTGCTAACACAAGTCAAAGATCGTAGATAAGTTATATGCCTTGTTGGGAACAAGCGGCCGTTGCTGAAACAACTGACTCCGTTGCTAAAACAGCTGACTCCGTTGCTAAAACAGCTGACCCCGTTGCTAAAACAGCTAACTCAGTTGCTGAAACAGCCGTCAAGCACGCAAATCCTGTTATGCGTAATTTGTGATTCTGGAAGAACTTTTTGTGGAATAGTAATAGCAGCCCGAAGATACGGTTACCTGGATTATCCTGAAGATAGCACCTCTGTTGTCTCGGTTGTAACAGTATCTCTTTTTTTAAAAGAACAGAATAGTCCTGTTTTGGAGAAGAAAACAGAATCGAGATATTCGCTCTCATGTAAATTGTAAATGATGTCTCCTCTTTAAAAAGAGGAGACATCATCATTAGAGGGGGATTGAATTGTAAGTTACAGGACAAGTATTGTGGAGAACTGGAGCTAGTCTCCTTCTGTAATGTATCAGTTACTTTGACAGATGAATAAAAACTTCTTTTGAGCGTTCCAATTTAATTCTTTCTCCTGGGGAATCTTGTGAGAGGGAAAGGGCCCGCCTTCCTCACAAGATTCACCCTTTTGGTTCCTGTAGTTTGTTTATTTCTTTATGTGTTTGCACTTCCCTTAATTCTGTTGTTGAAACACTAGTTACATGGTTTGCAATACTCTGTTTCTTAGCACTACACGTATTGAATGCACGAGTGAATGATGTTGAGAGCATGTGCTGAAGATCCTTGCATAAAGGGATAGGGTCTTGCTCCCATTGATTGCTTTCCTTTGCCTGCAGTGTGATTAGAAACAAGAGGACAAGTGCTGAAGGTTCCTGTTCCTGGGAATAGGGTCTTGATCTCTTGAAGTTACTTTTCTTACAGTGTGATTAAGTGCCAGGCAGCAGGTGCTGAAGTTCCTCACCAGGGAATAGGGTCCTGTTCCTGCTATGGTTGAATGATTTCTTTCCTTATAGATTGATTTTCCTTTGCTATAACAGAGAAATCGTTTCTGCTATAATTTAATTGACTTCAGCTTTAATTAAGTAGAGTGTGAATTAGTAGATTAATGAATTTAACAAGTGTGTGTCTTTCTTTCACTACAACATCGATCCTGCTTTTGAAATTGAGCATATCCAGTGCGCTATTATCTTTGAAATAAAAAGACCTTCTCGGGTTGACAATTTATGTGGAGCTCGAATTGTGAAAACAATTAGAGCGACCAACAAAGGGACTCTCCTTTTTCATCAGCAGCTACTTCTTCATGGGTCCTTCAGTTGCTTGATCAACTTCTTTCCTTGATGTCATGAAATTCAATTGAGCTTCTTCCTTGTAGGGCATCAGCCATCGATCACTTTCCTTCTTGGTTTTTCATGTCATTCCTTTCTTCATGGAAAGTGGGCTTCTTGATACATATCTGGAACCTTCATCATATGGCTACTTCTTCCTCATCGTGTTTCTTTCAGGAGTTTCCATTCACCTCATGAATGATAGTTGTACTTGTACTTACAATTCTTGTTCCAGTAGCCCTGCATGAACTCATCCAGATATTATTCAAGAAAACAAATCATAACGTTAAATCAAATTGTACCTTTTGAGATGGCCCTTCATCATGAGATCTTCCTATAGGTATCAACATCCTGCATACATCTTAACACATCTCCCAAAGATATCCATTGTCAATGGTCTTCATCTTTTTCACCATAGTCTTCATATCCTTCCGGGAGATATCCTAGTCCAGTCTTCTTGGTCTTTTGGATGTTGATTGCCTTCATCAGGGTTGCATATCTCATGGTCTCTTCCTTCCTCACACATTCCATTCCCAAGAGTTTTCAATCAGAGTTTCTTAATTGTAGTCAACCACCTCACACTACATATGAGGACATATTATGTTGATTTCATCTAGTGTGACTTATGCCTTCCTACATCTTTTCAGAGGAGATCCTTTTTCTCTTGATCATGCTTCTTAAGATAGAAGTAATGATCCATGTTACCTATAATAATAAGACATGACATTATAATATTAAACACAAGCATACATACCTTATTTTACCTTTAGGTCATCGAGGCTTCTTCCAGCAACTTCCTCGATTGAAAAGATCTTCAATCCCTTGATCTGCTTCATGTCATCACACCATCATCCCATGAATTCCTTAAATTGAAGTTCTTGATGAAACACTTCCTCTCTAGATTAGTGAACCCTCTGATGAGGATTCCATTAGAGAACTTTGAGGATCTTGCATATCCTCATCTAACAAATGTTTCCTTTTTGACTTGATGTATGATGAGCCTTGTCCTAGATGACTTCTTCTTTTCCTGCAATGTCCAATGAGGTTCCTAAGAGCTATATCCTTCATGTTTGACTGCCATAGATTATGTCCTTCATGATTATCATGGTGATGTCATGAGTTCTTGTTTCTAATGCTTCCATGATGCCATGATGCATCTTATTATCATGGTCATATCTATAAGATTTAGGAGCTTATGATAGGACCCTTTTGTGAGGGATATCATCATAGTAGAGATATGTTACTCCCTCTTTCCTTGACCCTTTTCTTTAGATTCCTCCATCTTTATGATGATATGAGTTTCTATCCTCAATATTTCCATAGCATTGAATCTTAGTTATACTATTATGTCTTGTTTGGGGACCAAACTTCCCTTTCATTCCTGCGTATGTTTGAGTCCTTGAATGCTTTTTCCATCTACTTGTATTTCTATATCTAGCATAGAGACCATAAACTGTTGAATGAGGTAACCTTCTTGTTCATGGATATTGTTACCTTGCCCATCATATAGAAAAATGATGATTGTCTTCTTATCATCTCTCCTAGATCTTCCTAATTCAGATCTCATGAAGATATTCTTTCTTTCTTTGATACCTTCAATCAAGTTTAAATGATATGACCTTCTTCACTGCATTTCAAAGAGTATATCTTCTAGAATTTTATATATCTATTTTATGTCTCCTTTCTTGCTACATAGGGATGAGAGGACCTTAAGAGTTCCCTCCCATGAATTCAAAGGAGACCCATTTCCTTGATATGTTCACTGATTTATTTTGTCTATGAGCATTATGACAATCACAATCCTCCTTATTCTGTGCAAGGATTTTTGATGACCCATCCAACCTATATATATCCTTGCAATTATGAATTCATTTTACCAAATTGATTAATTAAAATACTTACTTGACAAGTGAAGATAAAATCTTCACCTTGATCATGTTGACTATGCATTGATGCTTCCTCCAGGTGATATTTGAGTTGATGTGATTTTATTGTATATCCTTGGGGTCGTTTCATGATGATCCTTCCTGGTGTAGAATCTTGTTGATCCTTGCTTGAGTTGACTAGCATGAGAAACTGAAATCCCTTTTTCAAAGATCTCCTTTGAGACCTTCTAGCACTATCCAACACCAAACACCGAAACTGCTCCAGACTATAAGTTATTGAGATATCTATGGTATGACAGATATTGTAATGACACCCAATTTGTGGCTAGCACCGAAACTGAGGGAGGTTATATGTTTTCTTCTTTTGATTGTGATCCGAGTTCCGAGCACTAGCATTGAGACTCTACTTTGACTGAGATTACTTGATCCTGGCACAAAAATTATCCTGAATTGTCTTGCTGTTATAGATTGTCTCCTTAACAAAAACCCTTGTTGTTATAGATTGATCCTTCAATTTTTGACAAAGCCCTTCAACTTGCTTTGATGCCCTTCTTGAATTTGATCCTTGAATGTGTCTTTTTGCTGCCCTTCCTTTGACTTCAAAACCTTAGCTTTGATACCATGTTGAAAAATTTAGGGTAATCAAGATTAATGAGATTCTTCTTGCGTGATAACTATTTGTGAGGCATTTTTATCTTTTTCTTATTAGCACGATCTTCTGTTGATATTATTAGAGTGTGTCATTTTAGTTCATCAAATAGCTACCAAAAACAAAAGAGACAAGAACACAAGATGTTGGCTTTCTGCCAGGGCCAAAACCTCTCACTCTTTGAGAGGAAAACCTGCACAAAATTCTTCTTATAGAGATTCCAACTAACGAATACTAAGACCATGACCCTTGACTTATTAGGCCACTCCAAGACCAAGACATTAATCCTCTTCTTCATCAATGCTGAGATCATCATCATTACCATTGCTTCACTGAGTTCATCATTACTGCACCTTCATTGAGATATTCATCATAACAATGAGATCATTACTCCTGAGATCATTACTGTTGCACCATAGCTCCATCTTCACTTAGATAATTGTTGCACTCTTACTGAGATCATCATTATGTCAACGAGGTCTCTATACTACATTAGAGTTGCATCGAGAAATGGATCATGACCTTGACTTCATTATGACCGAGATCATGATTTCTATTTTACTGAGATCATGACTGTAATTGGTATGCCGAGAGTGTATAACAATGAGGTCACAATCATGCCGATATTGTACCTATGTCTAGAGAGAAATGTGGAGTGTGCATGACTGAGAGTTCCTTGCACCAATATCTTCATCACCAATTCTCTTGCTCATGAAACCCACGCAACAAGGCATATAAAAACTAATTTTGTTCTCTTTATTACATCATTTACATCAGTCATAATTACATGTCATTATGAAGACCGAACCTAGTTACACTTTCTTCAACATTGCGGACTCAAGAAAGCCCTATATGGCTTGAAGCAAGCTCCTAGGGCATGGTATACAAGAATTGATGCAAGTCTATTAAGGATTGGGTTCATCAAAAGTTTTTTTGATGCAAATCTCTACATCAAAATAGTGAAGGATGAACCTGTCATTATACTACTATATGTGGATGATTTGTTTATTACAAGTGTGGAGCGAAAAAATCCAGAATGCAAGAAAACATTAGTAGTGGAATCCGAAATGAAAGATATGGGACTCATGCTGTATTAATTGGGTTTGGAAGTCTTGTAGAAACTTGGTGAGGTATATCTTGGTCAAGCAAAATACATAATCAAGATGTTGCAGAAGTTCGGTATGATGGATTCCAAGCCTATGACTACTCTCATGATCACTAACCTCAAGAAGTTGAGAATCTATGACTCTAGTCTTGTTGATACTACTAGTTATCATAAGTTGGTGAGCTCTCTAATGTACTTAGTGAATACACAACCTGATATAGGTTTCGTTGTGAATGTTCTTAGTCAATTTTGGTTTCAGCCTCATCATGACCATTTGATAGTTGTCAAACATATTTTGAGATATCTATGTGGCACAATACATCACTGCCTAAAATATGATAGTAAGGAAGTCAAGTTAACAATTTGTATATATTCTGATTTGGGTGGCAGTGAGACTAATGGAAAGAACGCTCTCAGTGGATGTTTCAATTTGGGATTTGTAATGATTTCATGGATGAGTAGAAAATAAGATCCTGTTGTGTTAAGTAGTGTTGAAGTCGAATATGTTGTTGCATGTGAAGTAGGAAAGGAAGTTATTCAGTTAAGGAAACTCTTGTCAGATTTGTTTGGAAAGCCTTTGGATCCTATAGTGATAAATTTTGATAATCAAAGTAGCATCAATATGTCTGAAGACCTCGTATTCCATGCAAGGATGAAGCATATGAACAACAAGTACCATTACATTAGAAGTTTGGTTCAAGATGGAGTCGTAAATTTGCAATATATTCCAATAGATGAAAAGGTTGTGGATGTGCTGACTAAATCTCTCCCGAATAAGAAGTTTGAATATTTCAAAAGCATGCTTGGATTGGTTGATGTTACAGATCTAGTTGGGAAGGAGAGTTGAAGCATCTTATGGCAAGATGCTTGGGAGGAAATTTGGTTGGCCTATGTGTTGAAGTCTAGTTCCCAAAGAGGGAGGGTGGCATTGGTCATGGAGCCCTGACCTTGGATACACGCCTAGATCCCTGCGTTGATGGTTAGCAAGTAAGCTTGATGGTACCTAGAGTGGTTGAAAGCTTGAGTCCATCTTAGTCCCACCTGGATAGGTTACCCTGGTCAGGTATCTAGTCTATAGCATTGCGTGTGCTAAACTCTTCATAGTTCATTTCATTTTGATACCATCCATTTACCTTCATATGTATGTAATTATGAATACCTCCCTAGTTAAGAGGGAGTGTTGAAGAATGTAACTAGTTTTAGTCTTCATAATTGTATTTATCAAAAGAAATTTTATTATTGATGTAATTGACTTATTAAAGCATGGGTTTCATGCTTTGGTCAATGTTTTTATAGATCAAAGTCTCCATTGAACACTTCTAGGGTTTGTCATGATTCGTTAAAGTCATCGTCATATTTATTAGACCCTTCTTGGGATTTTGTTCCATGTAAAAAGATTTATTTTTGAGTCGAAATGGTCATTTGTCACCTCCACACCAAGTCGGCCATGTCTTCAGCAAGTCGGCCTAGATTAGGGAAACTCGACCTCACAAGAAGGTTATTTATCGAGAAACTTGACTTCATTTGGAGAGAATCATCAACAAGTTCGATCTCTAAGAAGAAGTAATTGGAAAAGAGTGTGAAGTTGTTGGAGAATAAGGAGAGAAGCTAGGAAGAAGAAAATCAAGTTTTTGGGCTACCTTTCTCTCACACGTGTGAAGATATTGGGCTGAAGTTGGGGCTAAAATTTTGTTTTTTCTACAGGGCTAAAGTTTTGAAGCTAGGGACCAAAAATCTGTTGTTGGGGGGCAAAATTTTTAAATGAAGTTGTACCTTGAAGAGTTGAAACTTGGAAGGTTGAGCAAAGGACGTCTACAAGGAGGAAGGGTTGACTTGGTTGTTGGAGGAGGTCCTTGTCTAGTTCTAAGAGGTCTTGGAGTCTCATCTTGATCTAAAGATATTAATGGAAGAGTTTAACTAGGCTTTCCCCTAGATAGGGGTTTTTCCCTAGCTCAGTGCCTACATATTGTGCCTTATGTTCTTGTGATCTTCATACATACATAATTTGGTAATTGCTTGATGAAAGATTAACTAATAAAGAAGTAAAAGAAGCCAACATAATTCATAAGTAATTATCAAGAAAGAGGAATTAAACCCTAATTGCTACAAGCCTTGATTTCTCAACATTTCTAAATTAGATATTAAAATAAATATTAAATGGTTTATTTATGAATCCAGTTGAAATATGAAAATATAAATAATATCAATTTTATTTGTTTTTTATTTTAATTACTTCAAAGGGATTTTAAAAGTTGATATAAAACATGGAAATATTTTATTTATAACTAATGTTAGTCCCCTAATTTGCATCCTTTTTGACCATTTTTCCCTTCCCAAATCATAACTAGTTACCCCTGTTTTACTTATCTTATGCGCCCTCATCTTGCACTAGTGCGAGAACGATGACACATTTTGCATTAACTTCATATGTTACATTTTTTAATTTAACTTAGCATTTATTAACTATTTACTACGTGATTTCCTGCTTAGAATTACTTTTGTAACTTATCGTTACCTCCTATGTTATTTAATAGTTAAATACTCACCTTGACCACTGATTTTAAGCACAGATCAGATCTCGCACCAGTGCCAATGCCGCGAATCTTGGCAGCAAATCCGAATCTCTTAGATTTCCACCCAATTTTGCACTGCCTTAGCCACGAACAACAGAACATATTTGAAGGCAGTCGAGTCCCAGTTATAACAGCAAGTCAATCTAGAGTAGTTGAGATCGGACTTAGGTGAAACGAACAGCTGGAGATAGCCATGGCCTGTTCTGTTAAAATGTTTAATTATGGAGGCTGAGAGCTTATTTTGCAATCGATTATGTGATCTAGTGTAACAAAAGCTTATTTTGTAATCAGTTATGTATCTTGTTGTAACAAAAGCTTATTCTGCAATCGGCTATGTAATGAGTTAAACAATCCTTTTGGCCTTCGGCCTAGGATCTATATAAGAAGAAATGTAAATAGGACGAGAAAATGGTTGATAGAATTGTATAGAACAGAGAGTAGAACCAGGAAGGCGGTAACAGGCTTGTCTTTTGTTATCGCCCAAATCTGGGTTGGATATGTAATCATGCATGTACTTGCTTTGATGATTTAATAAGAAGAGCTCCGCCTTACGCTTCATGAATTTTATTCTTTATGTTTAACCAGTGTTGTGAAAATCGCGATAAAATCGCAATAATTTCAATTTATCGCGATTTTTATAGGAAATTATTGCGGGTAATTTTTTTTGGCCGATTTTTATGAAATTAAATTCAAATTTATCGCGATAAAAACCAAAAAAATCACAGGGCTTCGCGGCAGCGAGCTTTTATATAGTTTTTTTGGTTTTTTTTTTATGAATTCATTTGGACAGTCGCGTGTGGAGGGCAGAGGAGAGCTGGGAGACTAAGCTGGAGAGGGTTTGAAGCTAATTCGAAGTGCTTAGAGGAGAAAATCAAGAGGAGACCACCGATTTCTCCATAGAAATGGTATGTGGATTATTTTTTTTTTGTTTTCATTGTTTAAAAACATTGTTTTTGTATTTTTTCATTATTTTTGGTTGGGTAACTTGGTATGGGCACCATTTTTTTTTGTTTTCATTGTTTTTAAAGATTGTTTTTGTATTTCTTCATTGTTTTTGGTTGGGTAACTTGGTATGACTATGGGAACCATTTTTTTTTCATTGTTTTTAAACATTGTTTATGTTTTTTTTCATTTTTTTTCCCATTTGGTTGGGTAACTTGGGTTTGGAATGGTTGGGTAACTTGTGTTCGAACTTTGGAATGGTTGTTTTTGGTTGGGTAACTTGGGTTTTCATTGTACAATGTAAAAATTAAAAATTAAAATACTAAATTGTAAATTTGTAACTTGTAATTTTGTAAATACTAAATTGTAATCCTTATTTTCCCATAGGTTCACAACTGCACCAAAACACCATTCAAGTTTGCAACTTCAAAGTTCAAAAACAAACATGCCAAGGAAATTGGATCCTTTCTGGGAATATGGTGAACCTGATGCTCCAAATGATAGACTAAACTTGACTTGCAAGTTGTGTGGCCACTCTATGTCCGGGGGGGTGTACAGGTTGAAGTTTCACCTTGCACAAATCCCTCGAAAAGATGTGGGGCCTTGTACAAATACAACTCCTGAACTCATCCAAAGAGCCATGAGAGCATTGGAAAATTTAGACCAGACTAGAGAGGCCAAAGAAGAAATCAAAAGGCAACTAAAAAGGTCAGCTGAAGGAAGTGGCACTGGTTCTACTACAGCATCAACCAATCCGATAGCTGCCACATCATTTTTTGTTCCTCGAACCACACCTGGTTCACAACCATCTATCAGTTCAATGCTAAAAAGAACTGAGAAAGAACAAGCTAACAAGTTGCTGGCAAAATTTCTCCTCTAGAGTGATATTCCTTTCAGCATTGTAAGGAATAATCCATTTTTCCAACCTGTTGTTGATGCTATTGCAAGTGTTGGCCCAGGGTACAAAATCCCTTCTTATCATGATTTTAGAGGTCGGATTCTTCAAAATGAAAAGCGTGACTGCACCCAAAGATTGGAGGATTTTAGGGCATCATGGGCATAAACAGGATGCACTATTATGTCAGATGCTTGGACTGACCAAAAGGGGAGAACCCTTATAAACTTCTTGGTTAGTTGTCCAAAGGGGACTATGTTTATCAAATCTGTTGATGCATCTGCACAAATCAAAGATGCAAGAACTTTATGTGATTTGCTAGATGTGCTTATTTTGGAGGTGGGTGCAGAAAATGTTGTCCAAGTCATAATGGACAATGCTACAAATTATGTTGTTGCTGGCAAGATGCTTATGGACAAGCATCCTACTTTATTTTGGACACCTTGTGCTGCACACTGTATTGATTTGATGTTGGAGGACATAGGGAAAATTCCCTTTGTCAAATATATTGTTGATTCATCCAAAAGCATTACAAAATTTATATATAACCATACATCTGTGCTTAGCTTGATGAGAAGATTCACCAACAACAAAGAGTTGGTGCACCCAGCCATATCTCTTCAATCCCTCTTGAATTCTATGTGGGATGTGAAGAGAATGTTTTGTTCAAAGGAGTGGCGTGCTTTGCCAATGAGCCGCAAACCAGAGGGAGAGGCCGTATGCAGACTAGTTTCATACTAGGAAGACTTCTGGGCGGGAGTGTAGGAGGTGTGTGTCGTTACTGAACCTTTGGTTAAGGTTCTTCAGTTGGTTGATGGTGAGAAGCCCACAATGGGCTATTTGTATGAGGCCATGGATAGGGCCGAAGAGGCCATGGACAGGGCCAAAGAAGCCATTCGAGCCTACTATGATGGTAAGGGAGATGATGGGTTTCAGAGAAAACTCCTCCTATGGGGAGTGATTGATGAGCGATGGAACAACACACTCCATCGTCCCATTCATGCTGTTGGGCTTTTCCTGAACCCTGCATTTTCTTACGCATGTGGGTTTGATTTTGATGCTGAGATAATGGATGGATTCTTATCCTGTGTCCAAAAGATGGTGCGATCTCCAGAAAAACGTATAGAGATCTCTAAACAAATTGATACATATAGGATGGAAGATGGCACATTTGGCTTTGAGATGGTTGTCACTGATAGGACGATTAAAATGCTAGGTATTTTTTAGTTTGTAACTTTGTTTCAAATTTCATTGTCTCTTCAAATTCCATTTTTTTCTTATGTTTATTTAAAATTTTATTTGTAATTTTGTTGTAGATTCATGGTGGAAAATGTATGGTGGCAAGGTACCCCTTCTGCAAAAGCTTGCCATTTGCATCCTCAGCCAAGCATGTAGCTCCTTAGGATGTGAGCGCAACTAGAGTGTATTTGAAAAAATACACAACAAGAAGCGCAACAGGTTAACACTTAAACATTTAAAATATTGCAAATTTCCAAATAAATTTTTGAATTCATTAAACAATATTTTTTTATAATTATTAATTATTATTTCATGATCTTTGTATAGGTTGGAGTGCCAACGACTTAATGACATGGTCTACGTCTACTTCAATCTTCGATTGTGGGTGAGGCAACTTGAGAGGACACCTGATGTGGATGCCATCTCATTGGATGGGATTGAAACCACTGCTGCATGGAGGGTTGAGGCCGAGAGGCCTCTCATGGAGTCTGTTGATGATTGGTTAGTGCAGGATGTAGTGGAGCGAGAGGAGGAGCAGGAGCAGGAGGAGGAGGAGGAGGAGGAGGAGGAGGAGGAGGAGGAATAGGAGGAGGAGGTGACACCACCTGTCCAGGCTACCACTGCCACCAGTACAGGATGTGGTCTACCTCCTATAGCTCCTACTTCTAGTTCTTCAGCTTCTAGAGCACATCAGACTCCACTGCCATCTCCACCAGCACGAGCACCAGCATCTACATCTAGAGGGAAAGGGAAAGTTGTGGCATTTTCTCGCAAGAGGGGTAGAGGAAATCAATAGGATTAGACTTTAGTTATTTTCTTCATTTTATTGTATATGACATTATGACATGATGAGATACATTATCATATTTTTTGTTGATATTTTGAGGCTGAGTTGGGACTCAGGAGTCAGGACTTACTATTCAGGACATGATTCAATGTTATGTGTGATTTTAGCACTAGAAATGATATTAAACATCTTATATATTAGTTCTTTTATCATATTGATGTGTCAATGTATTTATTTTATGTTGTAGATGGTTTAGATATTAAAAAAGTTTGAAAAAAAATGAATATTTTTGTACCAAACGATTATTTCCCGATAATTACGATTTTTTTCCGGTTTTTTCCTCACGCCGATATTATCCTGATAACAATTAATGCAACATTGTGTTTAACAATTGATGAATCGATTCAGTATTGAGTAGCATTTCCATTTAAAAGGGAAACACGCTGGTTGGCTAGGGCCTAGCCAACCCAACATGTTTTCCCTCTTTTCTGATCTTGTAATTTATGTTTTTGAACTGCCAAGTGTGATTTATTTTACAGCATTTAAATTCCTGTCTGAGTGAAAGCAGATCTGCAGCTTGAAGTAGTTAAATTTCCTTTTCTGCATTTGATTTTGAGTTTGGTTTTCCCGCCTGGTTCGAGCAGGAGAAATTACCTGCACCAGTGCATGTTGGTGTGCTATTCACTTTCTACACAATTGGTTTGGTTCTCCCCACCTAGTTTGAGCAGGAGAAATTACCTGCACCAGTGCATGTTGGTGTGCTATTCACTTTCTGCATGTTTGGGTTGGTTTCCGCCTGGTCCGAGCAGGAGAACTGTTCCTGCACCAGTGCTAGATAGTGTGATGCAGTAAGCCTCTTTAGTTTACTTCTAACAACTTTCTTGCTTTCGTTAACATTTCACAACAGGATAAATTGAAAAAGATTGTTTCTTCACTTCTGCAGATATTCATCTTTTTGATATGCAATCTGGTTTCATAACACTTGCAGTAATTAAGCATTGATTTCAAGAATTAAAAAGTTAAAGTGTAAGAAGCTTTGATCGGGTACAAGAACCAGTTTCTTGGTACTAGATCTGAGTGCTTTGGACTTGGGAAAGTTCAAAGCCCTTGCACGAAGAAAAGCACTTTTAGTACAAGACATTACTTCACACCTTCTGCATAAATTGTTGTTCCTACACTAGTGCAAGATCGATTCTTGCGAGAAGGACATCTTTACATAAGCAGGTTTGAAGGAGCCCATCTGTTGAAGACTACTAAGGTGTCTTTGCTAAAGAAAACCATTTTCAGTAGTTAATCAATAGTTAGCTAGAGCAATTGCTTCCTTTTATTTCTGAATCTCTTTTGCAAGCACCCTTCTTCTTGTTCCAGCCTTGGATTATTTTGATGGTTCAAGTTGCATTTTTCCTCTATAGTTTGATTCTGCAATTTTTCCTTTAAAGAAAGTAGGAGTTGATATTATAAATATTCATACCATCTCTGGCATTGCCTGTGCTTCGTCTCTAAGTTTACGAATCCCCTGGGTTGACAATTTAAGTGTTGAGGAGTTTACTTAAGTGTAATTCCTGCACCCAACAACTAAGAGATGGTGAAATATTTTTACCATATCTCATTTTTATTGGGTTGTAATATCACCAACCAATAATGCAAGCATAGTTAGAGTGAGATTACTTTAAACTAACAACAAAAAATGTATATTTGTTTTTTATTTTGATTATAGCCAACATTATTTTTAATTTAAAGAATATTTTATTTTTATTTTAAAAGGGACAAGTGTTAGCTCCACTTTGAGCACAAACAAAAAAGGGACAAGTGTCAACTCCACTTTGAGCACAAACAAAATTACACATCACTCTCATATTGTTCTATAGAATGTACCTCTTAACTCAATAATGTTAAAAATAATAATAAAATTAAAATCAATTCAATTAAAAATATTAAATAAGAAGAAGAAGAAGTAACTAAATTATACACACCCTTACACATTACACAATATATAGACATATAATTGATGGAATTGAAGAAGATCGCAATATAGATTGAGGAAATTGTGAAAGCTAACAACAAAGATTAACTTGAAAACAAACAACACAACAACCAATTTAGGGAGTTTTTCTCACATTGTTTGTGGAACTCTCTCGTGGATGTTTAGTTAGCTCTATACGAAAATTTTCATATCATATTACACAATTTACACAATTTGAATAGCTCTATGTGTAAATTTCCATATTATATGACACACTTTGAATAAACATAGAGCACAAAGAAAATAAAATTATTGAAAACCTTGGGATCTCTATAACCTTAACCACAACAATTGACAAATAGAAATTTTCTTTTAATTGAATGACCTTCCCTAACACCCTAAAACCTTAACATTAATTAAATAAGCTAAGGTACATCTTAAGCCTGGATTTATGAAGTATCCACAGGGATCACATTTGTAAACATGTATTATTTTTTTAGTATAAAGGACTTAATATGTAACATAGAATTAAATGATAAAAAAATTACATATTTGAAGAAATTTGATCCCTCATGGTGCTTGATAAATTTGGATTTAAGATGGATCTAGCCTAGTTCTTAAGAACTTATGAATATAACTCTATAGTATGAGTACAATTTATAGTGAGATTCATGAGTTCTTTATTCATTGGTGCTCACACCCATAAAAATATGGGAAGAGGCTTGAATCCTACGGATTTTTTTACAAATTAGTTTTCTTTTTTCCAAAGGCAAGAGAACGCTACCTTAAATCTAATTGCATAAGAAAACATAGTAAATGAACATTCACTATGAGATCAATATCAAAAATTGGGTTATGTGGAGCTGTGTAGAGTGTAGTGGGACCCCTGATTTATTTTTACTTCTTGTTCTCTAAGCTACATTTTGGATTTCCTTTCTCAAGTGAGAGTTGTAAAATCTAGGGAAGAGTTGATATTTTTATTGGTTGCAATCATCAAAATGAAGGGATATTTATTGAGAACTTCTTTGAATTCTAATGGAGATTTATTAGGATGTTGTCCAATGTCTTCAACTCAAACACTTTTCACTTTCTATGCTCCTTACCCATTTTTTTTAATCTAGAGAATCTATAGACTTGTTTCCTATCATCGAGGAGAACTAGGATAGAGTCAACGAGACTTCCATTATACTCTTAATCCTAGCGCAATTGCACACAAGCCTTGCTAAATAGGTAAATAAAATTTCAAACCTAGGTGGGGCCCCTATATTAGTTAGAAAATTCATTCTAGTGCCAAGCATCCATTTTTCAGCTTTGCTCCCGATTTGTTATTATTTGAATTAAGTCAACTGTTAGGTCCATCTTAGGTTGATGTTACCATAAACACCTTAATCAAAGGAGGGTTCCCAAGGATTTTCATTTCATGGCCTCCTTATCTATTTTGGGATGCCTCTAGAAGGTCCCATATTTGAATTTTAATAGAATGATGGGGGGAGCACCAAATCTTCTAAAGGATCAAACTTCTTTTCAAGATATTTTGATCTTTTAGAGGATATTCTTCCTCCCCTTGACTTGAAATGGGGGTGGATTCCCATGTTGTTGAGGCCCTTCACTCTCTAGAGTCACTATAGGAAGTTCCTTATTTTCCTATATTAGGATTTCTCTATCCTGCTTAGGGGAGGAAGGGGGAATGATTTATGTGTCTAATCTAGGAAATACTTTGTTTCGTGGGAGATTCAACGTTCAAAATTTGTTTGGGGTTAAATTAGTTTTTCTATTATTATTGGAGTGAGGAGTATCTTGAGGTTATCTTCTCTTTTTGTTCTAAGTTTTGGATGCTTACTAAAATTATCCCTCATTCAATTGGGGTGAGTATATTTCTGAAGCGATTTTCTCAAAGTTCCCATTCTTGTGACAACCATTACACTTAAATGGAATTTTTTGACAATCCAATTGTTGCACATGGATCTTGTTTTCAATTTGAAGCTTTATCTCATTAGAAAAGACTTCTTCAAGATTAAATTTAGTATAAATTCAAGTGCACGAGTATGTGCCTCATCTTCGTTTAGTTGTTTACAAAAATACCCATGATTTATTGTTTATTTCCCAAGGGTTTCATTCTCTTAGAGGTTTGGGGAGGTGGGGAGTACTATGAATGAAACTAAAATAATTAAGGGTAGCTCCTCCTCTAGACCAAATCTCGAAGACCATATCTCAAATATAGTGCATTAGCTCTAAGGGACTAGGGACCATTCAAAAATAGTATCATAGTATTCTTTAAATTGAAAATGAAAAGAAAAGTAACCCTTGTCATTGAGGTAGAATTGAACCCCAACCCTCACATAAGGGATGCATTTATTTTGGATCCACACTTTTAAGACTTTTTTATTCATCCATGCCCCCATGAATTTCCCAATCAAGATTTTTTCTAAAAACAACATTGTTTTTCTCTTCATACTAACAAGGGGAATGCACAGTTTGTGGATATCAAAAATTGAATCATTGTAAGTAGATTATACACTACAAAATTTAACCTAAAAACTTATATAACTAAAACTAAAAACAATAATCAATATTACTACTACAAAGTATTGAAAGCACATGTCGTTAATAATTAAAACAAGAAGCGTGCAAATTTGAACCCTAAAAATAACATCACTTTTATGTATTAATTCTAAAATTAATAAAGTAAATGCTATGGCCCAAAACTCAAACTTTCAAACCATCACAATAGTGCACCCTACTTCTCCTTCATAGAATAGGAAGAAGATATGGTCATGATTAATCTAGACACATGCACAACACCACCTCAACTAATCTAGTGTGCCTTCCTTGCATGGATAGTTGAGCCACATAAAGTGCACATCTTCTTGAGATGTTCTACGGGATGAAATGATGCACTCTCCTACAAATTTACACACTTAACCAACGGTGGGAGTCAGCATGCATGGACGCTTATTCTAACCATGGAGATATGTCGTCTAATCACGCCCTTTATTTGTGCATGCAAAAACTAAATAAATAAAATTGAGAATGGGAACTAAACTAGTAAATAAAGAAAAGCATATAAACTATAAATGAATAGAGGATGGTGCATGCATGATTTTGACATGCATGCGGTCCCTATCTTTTTCTCCTCCATAAATTCCTTGAGCATTCTCATTACATTGTTGTTCTCTACTATGCTCGAAGAAGGAAAGTGATATAGCTAGAACACAACTTGAGCTACATACAAGTAATGCTAACTCTCTCCCTCTTAGTTAGGAAAGTGCTCTCCACCACAACAAGCCTCTCCCGAAACATCTCAAAATCCCCCTTTGCCAAGGGCTTGGTTAGGATATATGAAAATTGTTGATATGTACAAAATTATTGAAGAAAAAACACACCCTTTTGTATCCTATCTCTAATAAAGTAGTGTGTGATCTCCATATGCTTGGATTGATCATGTAATACAATATTATCAAAGAGTTTGTTACAAGTTCTATTGTCATAGTAAAATCATGGTCTTGTCCAAAGTCTTATCTATCAACTTTATTAATAACTTGTGAAGTAAGACTATTTCAAAACTAGTAGCATTTCCTACCATGTATTTTTCTTGTACTAAGATAAGTGTCATTGAAGCTTACTTCCTATTGATCTAGGAAAGTATACAAGGACCTATATTAAATCAACACCTTGAAGTGATCCTCCTATCACTAGCACTAATTACACAATCCAAATTTGTAATCCATTTAATACCAACTCTCCATCACCAACATACCTCAAACCAAAATGCATTATGCCTGTTAGCTCTGCTACATACTTCAACATTTGGAGGACCAAATACCAACTTGGCCGTGTTTTATGTTCAAAAGGGAGATCGCAGTAGTCTTTTCCTTCCTTCTCCTTCATTTTCCTCACTCTCTTAGCTCCTCTATCTCTGTTTTTCCTCCTAAAATCTCTCCACTCCCCGTTATAACCCTCCGAAATCCAACAAAGCCCCTTCTAGCCCCAGTCCTTAAGCGCAAGTCAAGCCTCCCATAAGACCCAACCATATAACTTTGCGCTTTCTTTCTTCATCGCAATCGGCAGATCGCATATTTGTGTGTGTAAAGGCCCAAACCCCTTGACTCCCATCGATGCAATATTGCGATGCCCCTTCTTCAGTCTTAAATATGGTTAATTCCTCTATCGGGTCCGCAGCCTAGTCGCAAGTCGCAATCGGAGCTTTCAGCAGGTTTCGCTTAAGTCATGTCCATAGCATCGCCGATCGCCGATTATTGACTGCCCATATCAGACGCGATGTGGTTATAAACTTTTGTTAATGACTTCATCGGGTCCGTAGCACCATCGCAATCGGCGCTTTCAATATGGCAAGGCCTTTTCCATTATAGCGATGTGATATTGGGTGCCGGACCCGATGTGACTCACTGCTCTTGTGTATAAGATTTCAAGTCCGCCTTCCGCCTCCGATAGTGTATTTGCCATTTTTCATAGTTCTCCCCGCTCGTTAGCCTCTGCTTATTTCCTCCACCATTCGATCATCTGTCGCACGATCCAATGTCATTTGCTTTCCCCGCTACCGAAACTTACTCGCACTTTAACTCGCGATAAAGCGGTTTTCAACTGTCCCCTGCCGCCACGCGTCATGCAATAAGTGCAATCGCGAGCCCATGTACGAATACCGCTGCAGACTCTAAAGCGGTGCGATCAATACCGCCCACCGCTCAAACCACTTTTCACGGCCGATAAGTCCCCGCACAGCTTCCATCCTCGATCACCGTTGGATCTGCCCTTCTGAGATCCAACAACTTGTGATCGTCCTACTCTCATACCTCCTAATTCCTTCTGCAAAACAATCTCTATTGTTTATCTGCGCAATCCAATGGTCAGCCTCGCTCCTCCATTTAGTTCGTCTGCCCGCCATGAAGTCCAAGCTCATTGAATTCTCCGTGCATCCGAAGGACGAAGGTGGCTAGCGTTCAGTACCCCGAGCAGTTACTCCTCAACAACTGCATTCAAGAGAATATGGCCGAAGAACAAGAAGGACAAGCCTCGAGCAGTTAAACGCATTTACTAGTTATGGAATGTCTTCCATATTGCACTCCACCTACTCGAGAAGTACAGCAGAGCATCCGAGAAGGTAAAATTCATTCGCAGACACAGTCAGATTTGCAGCAGAGATCCATATTAGATAGTTAAAGTAGTTGGTGGTCCACTATGACCCCTCCACGCATAGAATAGCAGAGAATTTTTGTAAAGAAACTCTATATATACCCAAAAAACAAATGTAATCAGGGTTGATGGTTTTGGTTTTGATGTAAGGTTCAACTTCTAGAGATTATAACTTCTTTGATACTTGCAGCATCTGGTTTTCATTTTTAGCTAATACAAGCTTCTTTTACGGTTAATTGCTCACTTTCCACTTCTTCTCTGTTCTAGGCTGTGCCTGTATTGCATTTATTCATGTGCTCTTGATGTTTAGCATTTGAGGGGTTGTCATACCACCTCTGTGTTAGATTCTTGTATGTATTATTGAATGTGTTATGCAGGTTTCTATTTATTTAGTGCCAAAGAGTTGTCATCCTATCTGTGCATTAGTGAATAGATTTGCAGACCTTTTACTGGTTGTAGCTGGCCATCACATGGTCTTGTGCATCTGCTGGTGTGATCAGTATTCTCCATATCACCTATTCCTTAAACTGTGAGTAATTGGTGGTCTAAAGCCTTGTAGTCTAGGGGTGTTCACCCATGTCTAGAGTTAAGCATAGTAGAAGTGGTTATCTGGCTTGGACAAGCATCATTCCTTCCATTCATCCATTTCCAACATTTTATTGAATTTGTAATGTTCCCGAGCATCTCCGAGATACAACCTAGGAGAGTTTCTTGGGGTGATAACATTAATTGGCGCCATTGCCGGGGATCGAAGGTCGAAGCTCAGCGTCCCTGGGAGATGACACAATTCCAAGCTTTGATGATAGACAAGGTTTGGACACATTTCTAGTTGTAATCATCTATCTGGTGACTCCATTGGAGGAAGACCAACTTTTGGCGACTCCACATTTTAGTCCTGGGTCAGTTTGTGAGACATACTCGAAGAAATCTTCAAAAATCACCAGTTGACACAGTGCCTGACCTTGAGAAGATTGCAAAGCAGAAGAAAACATCACATAAAGGAGCGTCAGAATCAGGTAAGCCTAAGAAATATTATGTGTCTCTGCAAGAGAAGGTTATAGTTGAAAATATACGGTTTGAAGATTTAGAGCCTAGCATTGCTAGTGAAGAATCACCTGCAGAAACTCGTAAAGCTCCTTATGCATTTAGTTCCCCTTTGGATCTCAGTCCAAAGAAAGCATCCCATACAGTCCATAACATTCCTTTGTCTCTGTCATCGGTTCCATTGCTTCCTATCATTCAATCTGTCAGTGTCCTTCCACATATCCCAGTCATGGCTAGCCAGCAAGCTCCCACGAAGATGGAAAGAATCATAGCTTCTAAGTATGGGCCTTTAGTTCTGCCTGTTCCTTTGAATGCCATGCCTGCAGGAGAATATCAGAAGTACATGCCTAAGTTCACTGGTACAGATGGGGTAACCGCTGAAGAACACCTTGAAGCCTTTTATAGTTATGCTGATAACTTGGATATTAGTGAAAATGATGTGTGGATGAGAGTTTTTGTCCAAAGTCTTGATGGAGAGGCTAGGAAATGGTTCAGAGAATTGACCCCGATGATGCATTTTTGAAGCACTGGGGAGATAAAAGGGACTTGCTGTATTACCATACTGAGTTTGGTAACCTGAAGAGGGAAAATGGGGAATCTTTGCCTGATTTTAATAAAAGATTTAATAGGATGTATAGTAAAATACCAGCTGAAGTAAAGCCAACACCCACCTCGGCCAAACTCACTTATGCCAATGCTTTTGATTCTGATTTCTGCCTATTATTGAGAGAAAGAAGATGTGCTACTCTAGCTGATATGCAAGATGCAGCCCTAGAAGTAGAATCTAATATTATGGCTGCGGAAAAACTCAAAAGTCATGCTGATAGAAGAAGGCAAAGAAGTGAGGCTTCTTCTTCCTCTACCTTATTTTCAGAGCCTAAATTAGGTAAAATGACTAGAATGATAGAGTCATTAGCTGTTGAGATATCTAAGCTAAAGGTTGAGCAGAATTCAGGGAAGACAAGGCAGCAAAACACATTTGCTCCAAGAAGCGCAAACCCATTCAGAAGAGCAAATGAATAGCTACAAATTATTCAGAAGGGAAAAGAACCAAATGAAGAACAGAAAGTTAAAGCTCCTTTTCAAAATGTAGTCATGGAGGAGGAACAAATGGAAGATGAGGATGAAATACACTGCATGGAAGATAAAGGCAGTGTTGCCTTTTTGACATTGGCTGAATACGAAGAATCTTTGCTGCAGGACCAAACCAATCAAAAGTGGGACAGAAAAGCTATTCTGCAGACTGGTGAACAACAAAGATATAATCTAAGGTCACATGCAAATAATGTCAAGGAGAATCCTGCCCAAAGAGCTGCTGTGCAAACAGAGTCACATAATAACAGACATAAAAAACTAGCAGCTGATCCAGTCATCCTTAAAGCACCAGTTCAAGAGGTAAGAGGTCCTGAAAAGTCACCTTCTCCTTTTATCTTTTAAGCAGAAGTACAAAAGTTAAAAATATCTGTGCCTCTGTTAGAACTTGTGAAGAGTGAAGTGTTTAGAAAGCCTATCCTTGAAGCTCTTGAACTGAAAACCACACAAACCTCCACTGACTGTGTCAATTTGCAAGATGATAGACCTGCAGTTGTGCTTAGCCCCATGACCGAGCCTGCTGATGATAATTCTCCATCTTTTTATGTCTCCTTGACCATCCATGATAAATTCCTCCACAACTGCCTGCTAGACACAGGGGCCAGCCACAATCTGATGCCTAAAGCTGTCATGGAAGAGTTAGGCCTTGATATCACCAGACCCTATCATGATTTATTCTCATTTGATTCAAGGAAAGTAAAATGCTTGGGACTGATAAAAGACCTAGTTGTTACCCTAACTCAGCTACCCATGAAGAGCATGGTGATGGACATTGTGGTGGCAGATGTCCCTCCTAAATTTGGCATGCTGTTGTTAAGAGGATGGATTAAGAGACTAGGTGGGACATTACAGAATGATTTATCTTATGCCATTGTCCTAGTATTTGGAGGAGAAAGCAGGAGATTATACAGAGAAGCACAACTGGCATACATTATCAGTGATGAGAAGAATTCTTCTAATCATCCTATTTATGCTGTGGACACTGATTTTGGAGCATGTATTCTCCAAATAGAAGAATCTCATAAGGCCTTAATGCAGATCAGGAAACCAATAGTTCAGGCTGAGGAAGAGTAAGGAAGTCAGGTTTGGGAGATGTTCTTTGATGGAGCATGTTCTAGGGAGACTGCAGGAGCAGGGGTGGTGCTGATATCTCCAAAACAAGAAAGCACACAACTGTCTTTTAAGCTAGCATTCCAAGTCACAAACAATATAGCAGAGTATGAGGCTCTGATATTGGGCCTGAATGCAGCTAAAGACAGAGGAATCAGAAGCATAAAAGTGTTTGGAGATGCTAATCTGATTATTCAACAAGTGAACAAAACATTTCAAGCAAAGCACCCAAGGCTGAAAGTGTACAAAGATGAGGTATGGAGACTCAAAGATTCATTTGACAATTTCTGTATTTCCCTTGCTGTCTCTGCTAGCATGTTTATTCCTCCCATGCCTCCCAGACTGGTTTATGAAGTTCAAATGAAATATAGACCATCCTTGCCTGATAATGTCCACCATTGGAAAGTTTTTGAAGATGATGATGAATTGAACAGATTCTTGCAAGTCATTGATGAATTTTCTGACATGCAAATTGACCAAGAGAATGAAGCCTTGCAAGAAAGCCCCCAATCCCAGCTTAGAAACAAAATTGGTAAACATAACATTGTCCAACTTCCCAGCAACCATATTCCTAAGGGTCTAATTCCTCTAGAAAGACTGTTTGACCAAAATGATGTGCCTTATAAGGCTGCCCAAAAAGAAGACAAATCTGCAGTCTGTAAGCATGATATAGGGAGTCCAGGTCAGCCGAAATTCATAAATCTGTCCAGCCATCTGTCTGCTGACCAATGTTCTAAATACTACAATTTAATGAAGCAATTTGCTGATGTCTTTGCCTGGGAATATAGTGACCTGAAAACATATGACAAAAAGATCATCCAACACAAAATCCCTTTAGAGAAAGACACTATACCATTCAAACAGAAGCTGAGACCAATAAATCCCATGCTCCTCCCTCTGATTGAAAAAGAAATAAAGAAGTTACTGGCTGCCAAAATCATAGTCCCTCTCAGATATTCCAAATGGGTAGCCAACCTAGTAGTGGTGAGGAAGAAAAATGGAGAAATCAGACTCTGCGTTGATTTCAGAAACTTAAACAAATGCTCCAAGAAAGACAACTACCATCTATCCAATATGGAGCATTTGCTGCAAAAAGTCTCAGGAGCCAA
The DNA here is from genome assembly GCA_031772625.1 of Pinus tabuliformis. Classification (NCBI taxonomy): domain Eukaryota; kingdom Viridiplantae; phylum Streptophyta; class Pinopsida; order Pinales; family Pinaceae; genus Pinus; species Pinus tabuliformis. The sequence goes on along the minus strand of CM062819.1, from coordinate 295,334,504 downwards.
AGTGATGTCTTTCCTGGATGGATTTTCAGGCTTTAATCAGATCGTTGTGCATCCAGATGATCATTGACCACTCCTTGGGGCACTTTTATGTATGCCAAGATGCCTTTTGGATTGGTGAATGCTGGAGCCACCTTGCAGAGAGCTATGGATATAACATTTGTGGGAGAGAAGGATAAATTTGTCCTAATCTAGCTTGATGATATAATAGTATACTCCAGCACCCATCAAGATCATTTACAGCATTTGAAGAAAGTATTCTTAAAGTGCAGAAGGTTTGGGATTTCAGTCAATCCTAAAAAATCACAGTTTGCTTTAGAAGAAAGCAAGCTGTTAGGACATATTGTTTCTACTGCCGGTGTTCGAGTTGACCCAGAAAGAGTCAAAGCAATACAGACCTTGTCTGTCCCGAGATCGAAGAGGGATATCCAGTCATTTCTGGGCAAGATTAATTTTGTAAGGAGGTTTATCCCAAATTTTGCAGAGCTGGTGAAGCATATTACCTCCATGTTGAAGAAGGGGTCAGAGATCAAATGGACTGAAACAACGAGAAAATCATTTGATTCCATTAAAAAAGCTATTATGGAAGCTCCTACTCTAAGCAGTCCAGATTACAGCAAGGAGTTCCATATATTTTCTTTTGCCTCTAATGACACCCTTGCAACTGTTCTATTGAAAGAAGATTAGCAATGCTCAGAGCATCCAGTGGCATTCTTCAGCAGAACCTTAAGGGATGCTGAGCTAAGGTATGATATCATTGAGAAACAAGCATATGCTCTCATCAAGTCTTTAAAAGCCTTTAGATTTTACATCCTGCATTCCAAGATAATTGCATATGTACCCTCTGCTGCAATAAAAGATGTCTTAACACAGCCTGATGCTGATGGAAGAAGGGATAAATGGATTGCAAAATTAATTGAGTTTAATATAGAACTAAAGCCCACTAAACTCATCAGAGGTCAGGGTCTTGCCAGACTATTAGCAGAAGAAAATTGCAGAACATTGGACATCAACCTCATGTGCTCGAATTCAGAGAATGGTTAAACAGGAGAAGAGGAAACAATTGAACCAGAAAGAAAGCAGTCAATGGAAGAAAATCTAGCTTCTTGTGGTTGGTATTCTACAATAGTTAAATTTTTGCTAAAGCTAGAAATCCCTCCAGGCTCAAGCACAAGTCAAGCTAGAACTATTAAGCTTAGAGCAGCTAAATATTGCATCCATGAAAATATTCTCTATTGGAGGGACCCATCTAGGATGCTTTTAAGGTGTCTGGACAAAGAACAATCAATGGAAGTTATGCAGCAATTTCATTCTAGCATGTGTGGAGGACACCACTATTGGAAGACGACAGCACACAAAATCCTCAGAGTTGGGTACTATTGGCCCACCTTATTTTCTGACGTATTTTCATTTGTTAAATCTTGTGACAGGTGCCAAAGATTTGAAGGGAAACAGAAATTGAAGCCCCTGCCCTTAAAACCAATACATGCAAAAGGACCTTTTCAGCAGTGGGGCTTGGATTTTAAATCCACATTCCAGTGGCCAGCACAGATGGATATTAGTAGCCACTGATTACTTCACAAAATGGATTGAAGCAATCCCTACCAGAAAGGCTGATCATAATGTGGTCATGAAATTTTTGATAGAGAATATCTTCTCCAGATTTGGTTGTCCACATAAATTAGTCACAGACAATGCAGCAACCTTCAGAGCAAAGCAATTGGTGGACATGTGCAATTCAATGGCCGTTAAACTGGTTCATTCCACCTCATATTATCCTCAAGATAATGGTCTAGCAGAATCTTCAAACAAAAGTCTGATAAGAATAATTAAGAAGCTGTTGGATGATAATAAAAATAATTGGGATTCTAAGCTCAAGTATGCACTATGGGCTGACAGAGTGACCATTAAGAGATCCACAGGGAATTCTCCATTTAGGCTGGTGTATGGCACAGAGGCAGTATTTCCAATTCAGCTTACCCTCCCTGTGGCAAAGTTCCTGCAACCAGAACTGAATGAGGAAGAAGGCATGGCACGAAGGATCACTGATTTAGTAGAGGTACATCAGATCAGAGAACATTTGGTTGAAAAGTCTGTAGCACATCAGAAAAAGATCAAGGAAGCTTTTGACAGAAGGACAAAGGTAGATAATTTTCAGGTGGGAGACTTGGTTCTGAAATGGGATGCACTGAAAGAAAAGAAAGGCAACCATGGGAAGTTTGATGCTTTCTAGACAAGACCTTTTATCATTTCTGAAATCCAAGGGAACAACACCTTCATACTGAAAAGTATGGGAGGAGAGGCAGTTTTTGATGGCCCAATCAATGGGCTTTTTCTAAAAATTTATGTTGTTTAAGGCTTTTGGGCCTTAAAATTGTAAATATTTTGTTTTATCAGTTTAGTATAAACAAAGTAGACTCCATGCCCAATGGAGCACTAGGAATTTTGCTAATTGGTTTTCATCGGAAAGGCATTGATTTGCAGATTCTTGAGACCTCACAGGGAGTATCTCATCCCCAGAAGGAGCCAGTGTTAGCTCTGCTACATACTTCAGCATTTGGAGGACCAAATACCAGCTTGGCCGTGTTTTATGCTCAAAAGGGAGATCGCAACAGTCTTTTCCTTCCTTCTCCTTCATTTTCCTCATACTCTCTTAGCTCCTCTATCTCTGTTTTTCCTCCTAAAATCTCTCAACTCCCTGTTATAACCCTATGAAATCCAAAAAAGCCCCTTCTAGCCCCAGTCTTTAAGCGCAAGTCAAGCCTCCCATAAGACCCAACCATATAACTTTGCGCTTTCTTTCTTCATCGCAATCGACAGATCGCATATGTGTGTGTGTAAAGGCCCAAACCCCTTGACTCCCATTGATGCGATATTGCGATGCCCCTTCTTCAGCCTTAAATATGGTTAATTCCTCTATCGGGTCCGCGGCCTAGTCGCAAGTCGCAATCAGAGCTTTCAGCAGGCTTCGCTTAAGTCATGTCCATAGCATCGCCGATCGCCGATTATCGACTGCCCATATCAGACGCAATGTGGTTATAAACTGTTGTTAATGACTTCATCGGGTTCGTAGCACCGTCGCAATTGGTGCTTTCAATATGGCGAGGCCTTTTCCATTATAGCGATGTGATATTGGGTGCTAGACCCGATGCGACTCATTGCTCTTGTGTATAAGATTTCAAGTCCACCTTCTGCCTCTGATAGTGTATTTTCCATTTTTCATAGTTCTCCCCGCTTGTTAGCCTCCTCTTATTTCCTCCACCATTCGATCATCTGTCGCACGATCCAACATCATTCGCTTTCCCCGCTACCGGAATTTACTCGCGATAAAGTGGTTTTCAACTGTCCCCTACCGCCATGCGTCATGCAATAAGTGCGATCGCGAGCCCATGTACGAATACCGCCACAGAATCTAAAGCAGTGCGATCAATACCACCCACCGCTCAAACCACTTTTCACGGCTGATAAGTCCCCGCGCAGCTTCCATCCTCGATCACCGTTGGATCTGCCCTTCCAAGATCCAATGGCTTTTGATCATCCCGCTATCATACCTCCTAATTCCTTCTGCAAAAAAATCTCTGTTGTTTATCTGCGCAATCCAACGGTCAGCCTCGCTCCTCCATTTAGTTCGTCTGCCCGCCATGAAGTCCAAGCTCATTGAATTCTCCGTGCATCTGAAGGATGAAGGTGGCTAGCGTTCAGTACCCTGAGTAGTTACTCCTCAACAACTGCATTCAATAGAATATGGCCGAAGAACAAGAAGGACAAGCCTCAAGTAGTTAAATGCATTTACCAGTTATGGAATGTCTTCCATATTGCAGTCCACCTGCTCGAGAAGTACAACAGAGCATCCGAGAAGGTCAAATTCATTCGCAGACACAGTCATATTTGCAGCAGAGACCCATATTAGACAGTTAAAGAGGTTGGTGGTTCATTATGAACCCTCCACGCATAGAATAGCATAGCATTTTTGTAAAGAAACTCTATATATACCCAAAAAACAGATGTAATCAGGGTTGATGGTTTTGGTTTTGATGTAAGGTTCAACTTCTGGAGACTGTAACTTCTTTGATACTTGCGGTGTTTGGTCTTCATTTTCAGCTAATACGAGCTTCTTTTGCTGTTAATTGCTCACTTTCCACTTCTTCTCTGTTCTAGGTTGTGCCTGTATTGCATTTATTCATGTGCTCTTGATGTTTAGCATTTGAGGGGCTGTCATCCCACCTCTGTGTTAGATTCTTGTATGTATTATTGAATGTGTTATGCAGATTTCTGTTTATTTAGTGCCAGAGAGTTGTCATCCTGTTTGTGCATTAGTGAATAGATTTGCAGACCTTTTACTGGTTGCAGCTAGCCATCATATGGTCTTGTGCATCTGCTGGTGTGATCAGTATTCTCCATATCACCTATTCCTTAAACTATGAATAACTGGTGGTTTAAAGCCTTGTAGTCTGGGGGTGTTCACCCATGTCTGGAGTTAAGCATAATAGAAGTGGTTATCTGGCTTGGACAAGCATCGTTCCTTCCACTCATCCATTTCCAACATTTTATTGAATTTGTAATGTTCCCGAGCATCTCCGAGATACAACCTAGGAGAGTTTGTTGGGGTGATAATAATGCCCTTCAAGTACTAGAGCACATGTGTTGTAGTGACATAATGAACCTGTATGGGCTCCATCATAGTTGGATCGAAGTATTAACTTCAAAATAAATATCAAGTCTTATCTTTACTAGATACATAAAGGAACCTCGGTACCTATAAATGTGGATCAATTAAAACTAAATTCAAATTGGTAAATAACTTTATATTTACTACCATAGAATTAGTCATGATCTTACAATCCATCATTCAAAGTATCTTCAAAACCTCAACTACATGGTTAACATGTTCAAGGAAAACATCAATTGGACTTTGTGATAACTCTAGACCTAAGAATTAATGCATCAAGCCAATGTCTATGATATCAAATTTCCTAGGAAACTCTAAATCACACCATATTATGAGTTTTAATGAACTTCCTATAAGTATAAGATCATCTACATATAGGGATAAACTTAGCATGTTAGAATCATCAACCATATCGTAAACATTAGAATCTATATATGTCATAAAGAAATCCAAATTTGGAAGATAATCGTTAATCCTAGAGTATCATGCGTGTGGTATCGAATTCAACTCATATAGAAATTTTCTTCAGCCTACAAACATGGGTATCATACCCATGCACTTCAAATCCTCTTAGTTAATTTATGTACACTTCCTCCTTAATTAGATGATTAAGACATGTTATTTTTGCATCCATTTGATATAAAGTCCAACCAAAGGTTGATGTTAAAGACATAATAAATAATATGGAGGTATACTTGGCAACAGGAGAAAAAATATATTCATAGTCAATACCCTGATTTTGGGAGAACCCTCTAATGAAAAACCGAGCTTTGAAATTCTCTATGTCACCATCTCTTACAAACTTAACCTCGTACATCCACTTGGAGCCAATAATTGTCTTTCTTTATTTTCTAAGCATAATTTCCCACACATAATTCTTCATGATGGAGTTGTACTCATCCATCATGACATCCAACCAAAGTTGTGACTCTTCAAAACTAGAAAACTCTACTTCAAATGATGGAAGATATTAGCATGGGGGCTTCACTAGGGAACAATACCATACGATGTGCATTCATATTGGGGAAAATATATTGAGGAAAAAATGACATAATATATTGGCGGATATATAGGGGTGTTGTCGTTGTGAAAAACATCCTCCAGAATTTGGTCTACACTTGAATTTTAGAGCTTACTATGGATCTTGTGATCGTTTGTTCCACAACATCATAGGTGCATGTTCACACATGCTCATTCTGCCACAAGTTCATGAGTGCACTCATTTATGCAAGATTGAACAGAAATAGCACAAGACCATCAAGACAATGTATGTGTGATGTTCAACTTGTGTCAACGGTCAGTGCACACTTTCAATTGACAGTCTCTCACTTTTGGTTGCGATCATACTTCTCTTTCAATGAGTTTTTCCAACCGCCACTTTTGTGCACCTTCACTTTTGCAAGAGTCTCTTTCATGTTTATGATTGTTTCTTTCGCTTGTTTTCACTTCGATAAGTAGCGCTTTCATGTTATCTTCGCTCTGGCATGTGTCGCTTTCAATGTCATTCGCATTTTGCAAGTGTTGTCGCAAATTTTATCTTTTTGCATGGGAAGTGTCACATATCATATAAGAGGAGTTTTGGATTGTTTGAAAGGGTAACTTTGGTATTAATGGGTCCTACTAATCATATAGACATGTATTATACTCATCCCCTAAGTTTTATGAATTGTCGCACAAGTGTCATCATTGTCATCTCAAAGTGTACCTTTAACGTCCAACTTGGAGAGATATGTTATATTCTTGTCGCATTGAGGGAATTATGTTGTTCTTGTTTTCTGAGTGATCAATGTTGTGTTGTGGACTTTTCTGAGCGTGTGATCATGATATAGTTTTTCCTTTTTTCACTTGAGCCTCATTAATCCTACATTTAGCCTCATTTGGAAAATACACTCCCAAGCAACTTGACCTCACTTAGCCCTCCTGAACTGCGTATTGCGCAGTCTTAGCCCTCAACCCCTAACCTTTCCTTTCGGAACTGCAAATTGTGCAGTCACAATGCCTAGCCTTGACCCTTGAGCTCCAAAACTGCACAATCGTTGCCTTCCAGTCAACCTCAACTACGCAGTTTCAAGCAACAAGCCTCCATCCTGACTCCTTGAACTGTGCAATCCTTAAGGTTGTTCTCGCTCCAAAACTGCACATTGGGAAACTTCAAGCCTCAAGACTCAAGTTCGTAGTCATCCAATCCTGGCCTTCTAGAACTAAGCATCGGGCAACTTCAACCCTCAAGCCTGACCTCCTGAGGCCCTCAATTGTGCAGTCACTTAGCCTGCTCTCCTTCAAGAACTATGTATTAGGAAACTTCAAGTCTCAAGCTTGACCTCTTGATCCCCTCAACTACGCAATCCCTGGGTCTCTCTCTCTCTTGTACTGTGAAGTGGGAAACTTCAATCCTCAAGCCTCAGGATTGACCTCTTGATCCCCTCCATTGTGCAGTCTCTCTACCCGAGCCTCCAGAACTATGCATTGTACAGTTTCAAGCCTTAGTCATGGCCCCTGACCTCCTGAACTGCATAATCCTTGAGCCTACCTCTTAGTCCAACACCCATTTCTAGCTCAGTCGATGATTTTCATGAAGCGTGATAGATTAGAAGTTTTCAAACTGATCTTGTCTTGTCATGAGTGGATTTCATCGGTAGGTATTATATCATGTCATGACAGGATGATGATGGAGGAGAAGAAGAAGGAGACCATGCTAGAAGACCCCTATGTGGCTACGAAGACAAGCTGACCACTAAAGAAGCCATCAAGCAAGAAGATCAAAAGACAATAGCTCCGACAGAAGATCAAAGATCATGATCGCATGAAGACTTTGTATTAATCAGACCCTTGGAGGGTGAATATAAAGGACATGTAAGATCCATCACAAAGATGCAAAGAAACCAACAAAAGGAGGAGCTTGGAAATGCCACATCATCATGAAGATCTATGTCCTCATTGTCAAGAGCCCTCTCAAGAGTCACATGTGTCATGGTGTCTTGCCACATCATTTGTGGAAAGTAACTATGTAATGTAAAATGAGTGGAAGACTAAGGGTCCCACATGGAATGTGAAGAGTCACTAGTGAGTTCTAAAGTCTCTTAAAGGTCATGTAAGAATTTGAAAAGTCAATGTAGAAGCCCAAGAGTCATGACGGAGGTATAGAGTCACATGGGAGGTGAAGAGTCACCTCATTTGTATGAATACACCCTCATAACTCAAGCAAATGGAACTTTTGGGACTTGAAATTTCACCTTGGCTTCTCTAGCATTGGCATAGGAGAAAATATCTTTCTTTGGAGAAGAAAGTGGTGACTTAATTGTTGAAAATGCAACAGAAAAATCCTAATTAATTTGTCCTTGAATTAAATTGGGAATAAAATTGTAATTCCACATCTCATGACAACTTGTATTAGTTAACTAAGTTAATTTGACATAGTTGGCTGAGTTAATTTGAGTTGAGGGTATAACTTGAGTCATGTAGAGTGTCTCCTACATTATAGGAGCCCTGGTTGAGTTTATTTTGAGTTGTAATTAATTAATTCAGTTTAACTGAGTTAAAGTCAGTTAAACTAGTTTCAATTGTTGGAGGAACTAGTGGAAGGTCTAGTAGTGTGGTGCTACCTGCAGTGTAGTGTGGTGCTGCCTACAGTGATCAACCAGTAAACTGATGATTCACTCATAAATAACTCGTGCATGTCAGATCTTAGAGTTACCCAATTGAGATTAGAGTTCAGGGACATTGTATTATTAGTTGTATAATCATCTGAATTTTATAGGTGGTGCATGCAGTCAGAGGAAGGCCTATGAGGATTGGGCAGTTTCAATTGAGGAATTTCTCTAATTAATCGAGGGCTAATTCCCAAGGAAACAGTGCAAGGAAATTGGGACTTGGCAAGAAGAAAATTGGTTAAGTATTGGCCTGGGATTGTCTAGGAAGTAGTGAGACAGATAAAGATAGTGCAGAGGTTGCTCGGGCTTGAGAAAAGCATTGTAATCTTCTCATATTTTCTAAGTAATGCAATATATAGATAACATGTGTTTTTAGCTGTGGCTTTCCCAAGGAAATCATTATCTAATGTGTTGATTGAATTCTTTATGTTGTATGCTTCGTGATTTCATGATCGTTTAATTGTTTCCGATGATGAGTAGAGTAGATTCAAGTCTATTGTTTTGGTAAATTACAATTAGCAGTTTAAATCTACAAGGAATTTCTACATTAATGTTCCACTATTGGGGCTAGTGTGGCAGCATTGTACTTGTATATCTTGGCACTTCCACTTAATATATGAAGCTCAACGAGCCAAAAATTTCATGCATGTATCATAAATATAGTAATATTATTCTTTATATGTTTGTGGTATATTTTTTTCTCACATCTATTAAGGAAATTGAACTATTTCAGTGGCATTGATACTTATCTTTGAAAGTGTGTTGTAATTGGCTTTATGATCACGGTCATCTTGTGAAATAATTTTTGGACTAACTTGTAATCCTCTTTTTCTCTTGTGTGTCTCTTTTAGGATAATACTATTACTTTTCTTCTAGAGGCTCACTCTCTCTCCCCTTGTCGTGAAAGTACTTTGTACACATTGCAATTGTGTGCCTCACAATGTCAACTTGTTTTTTCCGAAGAATGTTGTGTAACCTCTTATGTTAATAATTGCAACCAAGGAAAATCCCTAAGGACAATGGAAACCGACTGTGTTTCTGGTTGGGATTCCTACTCCAAATGGTGTGAGGTCTAGTTGGGACTTCACATCGGGGAGACCCCCTTGGTTGATGGATTTCCAGCACCATCAACGAGGGGGTAAAGGGTTTTTATATTGCCAGGTATAAAAAATCAAGCTCAAAGTTAATGAAAAAATATAAAGGGCTATAAATAATGTTAATGAAAAAATGAGTACCTACAAAATCTATTAAAATTAGGGGTTTTTTAAATTGGGAAGGTGTATTGGGTTCGTATTGGTAGTGTTGAGAAATCTAGGGGAAACAAGTATAGGTGATTTCTCTAACTTGATAATTAATTGTGATGTATTTTTACTTTACTTGGTTAGCTTCTTCTTTTCCTTATTATTATTTGCGTTCTTTTATCATCAATCAGCTACCAAAACCAAAAGAACAATAATACAATAGGACACAAGATGTAGGTGATCAGCCAAAGCAAAAATCTCGCCAAGCTTGAGAGGAAAACCCAAATGAATTCTTCTTCTTATAGAAACTTCAATTGATGAATTCCAAGACCTAGACCCATGACCAACAACCCCTCCATGACCAAGTTAATGCTTCTTTTTTATGAGCTTCTCCTTTTCAAAGTCAACACTAGTAAAACTTGTACCACAACTTCAAATTTCGGCCCTAACTCAAAAATTCGGCTAGTTGTGGCAAACCTGTAATTTTGTCTCCTTTTGCATAAACCCTAGGTCACATGTGTGTAAGCATAAGCACACTCTTGATTGTGACATGCAAGCAAATGAAATAAACAAAGAAAACTTGCCTCATGCACGTGTGCTTGCAATGTAAGATTCCTCCAATGCATGAGCGATGGGAACGTGCAGTTCGAGTGGACGAAGTCTGATTTGTGTGTGAGATGGATCTTCAATGCATACAGATGAGTGATGAGGAACCTTGGTTGATTGAATAATTTCCTGATCAGAATTGAAGCCAACCCCAAGAGAGTGAGGGCCTGACATAACCATCAGCTCAGGCTAAAGTGCCTCAACAGTCTTGGGTGTTTCTACTTCATCGTTAGATAGATCATCATAAACCAGTGGCTTCGAAAAATCGATTGCGATAGAATCATGATCGTGATTGAAAATGGGAGTAAATGGATCATGATAGCGACGATCGGAAAAATCAATGATTTCATCGGCATCCTCATGATCTAATGAATCAAACAGAGGGGTAGATGAGAAGAGAATAAATTCATCCTCTGTGTTTATGAAAAAGGAAGATGAAATATCAAGTGGATTTTAAATGAATAACTTAAACTCTCCATTACTGGATGAAGGGTTGACATCCGGTGTCTCCTGTGAGTGATCAACAATGGGTGTATCCATAGATGAGGATACACATGCGAAAGCATGGATGGCAGGTTCACCAAAGATGTCAAGAAGGAACAGAGGAGGCTCGGAAGAAAGGGAGTCATCCTTCGCCAGTGTTGATGATCAAGCTCCCAATCATACTCTTCATGAATAATAGAGCATGTTGGTTGTGCAACACCAACTCCGTCAGTGGCTTGTCCATTGTTCACAACAAGTGTAGAGTCCGGGATGGAAGAACACAAGACAGTATCATCCAGAGGAACAACCAAGTACGAAGACAGAGGTTGTGGAACAAAATGCATATGACAACTTGATGGACTCACAACCAAATCTGCACGAAAATTAAGCGAAGTGATGTTGGGAGAATGTGACAGCTGAACAGATGTGCGAGCATGTTCTCCCACATCACTCTGTAGTGGTGGAGTTGTTTGATGAGGGGATGGTGGACAGTCACTTGTGATAGTGATGGCATCCATCTATAATTGCGAAGCTCCATCACTGAATAATACTGAGTGAGGCTTGATTTCAAACTTCTTCTTGGGACGAGAAAATTTCTTAACACAGTACTCGAATTGGTCCCAAAGATAGAAAAATTTCATCTGGCTCTTCAGAGCTTGAAACTGCAAATCACGAAAGCGCTGCCAAAAATCCATAATCGATTCATGTTGAGCCTTCCATTGTTGTAAATGTTTTTGGTCAATATGGTCTGGATCAAAATGATATAAAGTGTCTTCAATGAGATCACAGAAGTGCTCAAGTGAGTGCACGCTGTCAACAGATAGGCTTCACAACCACCGATGTGGAGATTCACGAAGTGTATATGCAAGCAGAAAACTAGCATGTTCGTCAGAACATCCATCTTCCTCATGAAGCATGGAAAGAAAGTCATGTAAGAAATCAAGCCAAGTCACTTTTCCATCACCATCATACGTGTACGTGGACAAGTGATCGAAAAACTCCCTCATGATGGTAACATCCTTGTGATTCGAAAACATCGCGGAGGGAGAAGAGTGCAAGAATCCATGATAGATATGCAAAGATTCAAAACAGGATGAGAGGACACAGCTTCTCATCTGGCCTTCCTAGCACCAAAAATGTTGACGGTGCTAGACCAGCCAATATGTCAAGGGATCTCCCCGATAAGAAGTCCCAATTAGACCTTAAACCATTTGGTGTAGGAATCCTAGCAGTGGGTCATACGGTAATGCCTTGACCGCAATTTCGCATAGAGACAAGTAAGATAACTCGGTTGGTAGCAAGGGTGTGATAGCTGCAGTGAGACAAGGAAGGTGCATGAACGGTTCTAACACACGAAGAGTTGGGTGAGTGCGCCCCTTGGAAACCTGTGGTAGCACGTGGCTTACAAGGGAACACACGAGTGAAGATGCATCACAAAATGGAAAGCAAGTTAGCTAACAATCCAAAGTTATGGTTAAACCAATCAACACATTTCAGTAAGATTCATACATACTTATACAGAATAGTCCATACATGCATGCGTAAGCAAACAAATAAATATACCATTTAGAGTAAACAAGATAGTTGAAATACAATATGAAATATGCATGAAACGTGTTGGCTCTGTTATATTAAGAAGTGTAAGTTCCAATCATACAATACATCCATGTCTAACCACTAGTTCTGACAGCAGAACGTTATAGCCACAACTGCCTACTCCTCTAAAGAGATGTACTAGCTCTACGCAGTGGAGAAGCTAAGGCTCATTACAATACTATCCAAGCTCTCTCTAAGATAGTCTTATCGGAAGCTTGGTTGACCAAAAGCCTTTGCAATGAGTTATGAGGGACTATTTATAGCAAAGGGTGGGGTGACCCTTGACATTCCCCTTTGTGACAGTTCATCTACCCTCACAACTCTTCATCTACTCTATGATTGTTACATCCAACTATCGACACTTGACTTACACTTGACAAGACATTACATTACAATGCACATATACCCATGTGAGACAAAATGGCTTGAGCAAGCCATGCTAGACATCACTATGACTTAGACAGCCATGGAAGTCAACTCTTCAACATCCTTGTGATGATCAACAGTAACATATTGATGCCAAGATCGGTAGTACACAATGTTGTTTGTGTGCTCCAAGGTGACATCTTTCTGGAACCTGAATCTTGCCTCCATAGAATTTGGGTACACTGCTTGGGCTCCTCTGTCCAACTCATCTGAAGCATGCACATCATTGTCTTCAATGCGGCCGGACCAACAACATACTATGCATGATGTCTGCACTAATGAGCAAGCTTGGGTTGGTGGCAATGCGCATCAACTCGTCGAAATACGAGTCAAGCTCTAGTCGGACCTGTTCCTTTGTCTTCGCATGAGTGAGAGTACCAATAGATGGGATCGCATGTGCGTGCACCAAAACATCCATGCTTTTGAATAAACATGCATGGGAAGCCTATATACTAGTGATGAGCTGCGGGAGCTCTTCATAGTTTAAGATCTAACTTTAGATACATGCCTTCAGCTTGACCACTTAAGCCTTCATCATCTTAGGAAAGTGAAGCGGGGCTTCCTTGTATCCCATCGTCCATGTTTGCATGTAATCAAAAACAGCATGCAAGTTTGCCAAGATATGTGCTCTTCTAGCACATCATTGTTGCCATTCATTGAGATGGACAACTGCCTTATGCACAGTACCAAACTTGGAGTACAACACTCACATAACTATGTCAAGGGACAATACTTCATCTAGTATTTCCTTCTTCAGTTCAACTCGGGTAGACGCTGTCACCAACTCTCCTCCTTGCTTGGCCGTCTGTAGTTCCTTAGCCATTCGCTCATTCTCAGCTATCAGAAAGTGAACACTTGAGCTAGTGGCTTCGGCATACACTCTGGTAGCATCAGCCAAGGTTGTTGGATGTTTGCGCACGTCAGACACGATCACTCGTTCCTCAACTTGCACAGGAGATGTATGATCATCCAAATTCAACACTCTGTGAGACTGCACAACTCTATGTTGAGACTCGTCGAATGAGATGTTGTGCATCTCTCCTTCTAATTGATCCCCAAGGATCTCAGTGCCTCCTTGGTCGCTTGAGACTTGCTCATCTTTTGGATGTGGTGAAGCAGGTAAGTTGACCTCTTGGTGATGAGGCATGAAGTTGATTTCTTGTTCTGATTCCTATTGCTCCATATTCGTATCTAATTGTTTAAGTGCTTTCTCTATCTCATGACCAAAGTCTTTCTCTTGCGATGGTTCACCCTGTCTCCTTGATGCCAGTTGTTCTGATGAGTCCACTACCTATACGGGCATTGTTTCATTTGTTTTCACATGTTGTGCCCCCTGTTGTACATGTTGTTGTTGCGCTTCCCTCTCATGTTTGCGTAGCTCTTGTTCCTTCTGGAGTTGCTCCTTCAACTCATGCAACTCCCTCTCTGTTTCCTCCATTCTTCCCTTCTCCTTTCGCCTTTGTGTGATTCGCTTGTCGCATTGTTGCATCTTTGACTCTATAGAAAAAGTTGCTTTCTCCACAAGTGGATCTTCTCAGAACTTACAAATTTTCTCTTCCTACATGTGATCGACAATCTTTGTTAGGGTCCCACCCTAACCCCCTTATTTATGTCATGGGATCACGTCATAGTCAAGAGTCAATAAAGCCCATATTAATATTTGTAAGTGGTTAACCCGCAATCAATGACGGGACCACAGTTAGTTGCAAATGGGCGGTAGTATTAGATAGATGGTAAATGGGCAGTAGTATTAGATAGATGGTATTAATAAAACCCACGATATTGGCTCGTGGTATTGCATGTATGAGTCATATATAAAGGATAGAGACTCCCTGCGAGGAGCATCGTGTCTTGTTTTGTAATCGAGATCTGCTCTATTGGAGGTTGCCCCCTCGAAGAGGCCTGTGAACATTTCTCTCTGAATAATAAAATCATTGCTATTCTGTGTTTTGGGTATATTTTCTTCGCATATTCTGTGTTCTCGGTATCTTTTCTTCGCTTGGGTATTGTTTTGTAGGTTAAGAGCATAACAAGTGGTATCAGAGCACTTTCCAGGGCTTGGTGGGATCTCCAAATTTTAGCAAATTTTTTTTGGCTAGAGACGTGTTCCGGCGTCTTTAAACCACGGGATCTGTCATTAAGCGCATAAATCTGCGGATTTGGGAAGGCATGCACGCAGGAAATACAAGAGGTGGTCACGTCTGTTGGACTCCCTTGTAACCCCTGTGGGTACCCCTTCGAGTAGTAGCGCATTAGACAGAACCGCGCACGGACTGTCTTCCACGTACCCTCTGGGTATATAGGAAGCCCCCTAGCTCCCTTGAAACCTCGCCATAGATAAACCTTCGGCCGTCTTGTGGCTACAGTACACCGAACAACACTCGGAGAGATTACTCGCCCGTACGATAGGGTAGTCGGGTTGTACGGCTAAGGGTACGGTCGATCCTCCTTAGTTAGAGCCCTGAAACATTGGGCCGAGTACTACTGTCAGACCCTTATGTATATTGCGATCTGTAGCACCTGACACTCCCCAAGACCATAGTTCCCTTTCTATCGGGGGATCACACATCATCTATTCCAGATCAGCATCAACAGTTGTTCCACCATTCAGATCTCTCAGATCCACCAGATCGGATATTCCAGATCAGCAGCAGCAGTTGTTCCACCATTCAAATCTCTCAGATCCACCAGATCGGAGTAGTTGTGAAGGGTTCCTGTACCTGGATATAATTTTCGCAGGACTTTTGGCGGCATTGACATTTTGAGGATTTGGCGACTGCAGTATTGATCAGGAAGGAGTAAAACTCCGTTAGGAGTTTTCCAAAAAAAAAAGTCTGAGATCTTCCGGGGCGCTTATTGGTGACCTAGCCCATCAGTATCAGGATGACAAGCTGAGCAAGGTGGTACCATTCCATTTCTTAGTAAAAATTTTTAGGCGGTCCCAATTTTTCATCAGGTTGGTGTATGGTAGAAACTCGCGCTCAAGCGATGGCCAATGAAAGGATTGAAAAAATTGAAAGCTATGTCAACTCCCTCCAAACTACGGTGAACAAGATCGAACTTGACCTTCAAGGAATGAGTAACCACATAGAACTTGAGCTTAAAGGAATGAGTAACCAGTTACAGGAGGCATTCTCAAAGGGCAAGAAGCCAGCCCACGAGGAGGCATATAATGGCCATGAATACCATGAGGGTGAGTCTAGCCACTCTACTCACGTTTGGCACTCCCCTCCACCACACAGTCAGCAACCTCCCAAGTTGGATATGCAGAAATTTGACGGTTCTCACACGTCCGCATGGCTAGCACAAATGGAGCAGTATTTCCAATTGAATCATATCACAGATGAGGGGACTAAGCTTATGGTTGGAACCATGTACTTGGACAATGAACGATGGCAATGGAAGGAATGACATCAGCGTTGCAATGGACATTTTCAGAATTGGGCCCAATTTGCCAAAACTCTTCGCAGTCGCTTTGAACAGGAAGACTCTTTTTTGGGGCATCTCACTAAGCTCCGACAGATGGGTACAGTGGAGAAATATATTACTGCTTTTGAAGCCTTATCCTTCTGCACTAAGGGTCTCACAGATGAGTTCTACATGGAATGATTTATCAGCAGTCTTAAAGAAGCCATCAAAGCTCAGGTTCTACTCCACCACCCTCCCACATGGACAGAGGCTTGCCAGGTAGCTCGTAAGGTGGAACGTGCATTAACAGCCCAATCCAGCCGCCTCAACTTCCCCGCTAAAGGTCGTCCCTCACAGGCTCCCAATATGACTCAGACACTTAAGGTTCAAAAGGTGTCACCTACTGTTGTTGGGAAAAGTATCCAATACGGAATGACCCTATCCCACTCTAAGGGTGATAGTACCTCAGCAACAATCAAAGCAAAGCTATTCGAGATTACTTCTTTATGAGATGTAAGAGAGGGGAGAAAGAGATCCACTAACCGTTTTCTTCCGCTAATGAATACTCCAATCTTCTCTCTTTGCTGCTTGCTCCCTGCTCCTTGCTCTTTCACCGGCCCAACTACACCAAGATCCTGCAAAATGACAAGAGAGGGAAACTACAAGAAGCATACATTCATAATTGATTCAAGGATTAGAATAAATCAAATATACAAGTATCAATACGCCATTGAGACACATGCATATAGAAGAACTTCAAATGCTTTATTAATGGAAGAAGTAAAGTTCAGGAAGTGATACAACCACAAAAGGCCCAATCCAACATCACCTCCCAGCAGAAAGAAATCTCCTCTTCACCTCCTTCAAGCAAATCACCCAATAGTTCTATACTCAAACCAACAGCACTTCCTTACATTCACCAGATTCCAGCTTCCCTAGACCTCATGAGAGAGCTCTATATATAGGAGTTTTGGAGAAAGGATGAGTCAGCTTGAGGCTGGCATGACGCTGACTAGTGTCGTCTCCCACTTCAGTTATTCTTCAGTTCTTGAGTCCACTTGGAGGTTCTTGCTTCCACTTGGAGATCTAGACCCTCTTACTCATCACTAGGCGAATTCCCTGATCCAAGTGTCATTTTGGAAGCTTCCTGGGCATTGACACCTTGAGGAATGACTGTGCCACTTGGCCAATCTCGCCCAGCGCAGGTAGCCTTCTTTACAGTTGACATTCAGCGCAGGTACAGAGTGGAGCAGTTGACATTCAGCGCAGATGCTCAGTGGAGCAGTTGACATGATCCAGAATTAGCTTGTTTTTGAGTGTTTTCAGGTGGAGAACTGATATTCAGTGCTGTGGTTTGCTGACCTTGTTCCTCTAGGGGCAGGAACAACATGTTTAGGGACTTTGGATCCCTTAGATTATTGACATTTCATGCTTCATGCTGTAAGGCACAAAAATGTCTATAACAGTTGCCCCCTAAAGTATGAGGTCGTTTATCGGGTGAAATGCTTTATCAGGAGGATCCGAAGTTCATTCAATCGCTGAGAGGTGACCTGTAATAAAATACAATACAATACATTATTTTTCATTCTGCTTTCATGATCTAGCTGAGGCGAGCATTCCCATTCTCAGCTTTATAAATTCATTTTGGTACATAGAACAGACGATCGTCTGATGGTAGACTGATAATTCTCTGCTGAAATTATCATCCTTTGAGTAGGATGATCATCTGCTGCAATGATGTACATGTCAAACGTTTTTATATTTCCTGAATATATATCGCAGCCCGGATGGATGAAACTAAATCTGGGGTCTTCAAACTCGTTCGATCTTCACTCGAAGTACAAGTCGATCCATGTGAGAATTGCGCTGAAGTCGAACATGGAAAGACATCGCTTGATTACCGGTCAATAATGTAAACCGTTAACAAGCGCGAGAGGAATCACCGATAATGATAATGACCCTCAAGGTACTGCAGTACAATTCACGTGGTGTGAATAAAGGACTTGGCGTCGAACACCACGCAAAATCTTCTGGTCGAAGGTCATTAATGTATACCTGTCGCCGGAAGTGAGAAACTTGCCATTGAGGCAAGCAAGCTTCAAAGTACTGAGGGGGGTGTTCCTAGATCAACTTCTTGGATAATGAGCTGAAGTCGACAAGAAGCGATTCGTCAAAGGAGGGCCTTAATGAATCCCACATCAGTGACACGGAACGGAGCTAATGATTTTAGTGGAGGTGAAAACAATCTGTGAAATATGATTCAGGGTGGTGATCATGGGTGGATGAAGGATAATGTATGGCAGTGGATGGGACACGGTTGACTCTTTCTGAACAACATCTCTTGAACATATAACGACACTGATGCGATGGATTGGTAGCATTACCCCAAATGTGGATGGTTTGGCGAGGACCATGGTGATGAGACCGGTGAATGAAACAACCCAACCCGATGTGATACGGAGGAAAAGTGTCATGTTCAAGAGCGACTTGCTACCATTAAAGCTTTGAGGTTCTCCCAATTTTTCCCTAGTCATTTCTGACCAGTACCTCTTTATTTTTGTCAAGCTTGAGGAGGATAACATATGCTTGTTCTATAACCTGCCCTTCGGGCAAGCCCATCGCTATGTTTTAACGAGCCTAGCGATAGGGAAACTCATTCTCGTCTAAAGACAAGTTTGTCGCTATTTAATCATTTTAACGAGTCTAATGACAAGGAAAACTCGGTCCTTTTCATTTTTAGAGAGTCTGAAAAGGTACAGAAAGTTAACTCCAAAATTCCTTTTTCGTCATCTAATCCCTTAAGTCCGAAAAAGTATAAAACAATACAGAAGGGATGAGTTTTCGATAACTTTAACGAGCCGAATAAAACAAGCACTCGACCTTTTTGTGTAATAATCCCTCAGGTCCAAAAAGATTAAAATCTAGAGGAGGGATAGCTCTTCCGGTCACTTTAACAAGCTGGAAGGCCAAAACTCGGCAAACTTTTCATATTTTATGAGTCAGATGAAAATAGCTCAAAGAAGACTC
Organism: Pinus tabuliformis; assembly: GCA_031772625.1. NCBI lineage: Eukaryota > Viridiplantae > Streptophyta > Pinopsida > Pinales > Pinaceae > Pinus > Pinus tabuliformis. The sequence goes on along the minus strand of CM062819.1, from coordinate 295,315,401 downwards.
GTCTTTTGAGGAACGAGTGATAAACAGGGATAGCAGCAGATTCTAGGTACAGGTTGGAATTTTCCAATCACGGCAGTGTCACAAGGATGGCTAGGTGAAATCACTCTTCGCAGCTGTTCCTCAAAAATGGGTAAACAATCATATGGAGGTGAACGATTGGCCAAATGGAATGGAGGTGGCAGGTGCAAACACGACCAAGGCTTTTCATGGCTAATAAATTTACGATCACAATGGTTATTTACCGGGGTATGTTCATTTTTTAATGAGCTTGACTGCTCAATCTTATGTTTATTTTTTAACGAGCATGAACTATGTATTAAAACTGCTCGGATCTCGCTTTTCTATTTTTTAACGAGCATAAATTCCGCGGTAAAACTGCTCGATATACCAGTCATAAGATAAGAAATGTCTCCTGTGAGATAGCTATTTTTTATGGAGCTTTATCTCACGAAGCTATGCTCCTAATGTGGCAAAGTTTGACCTTTGCCCCACATCCTTTCTTTATGCAAGTTTGGAAACGGCTAATCCTAAAAACAGATAAATAACCGCTCTTTGCTTGCACTCCAAAAGGTTTGCATGCCCCCATGTATAAAATACAATTTCAAGGCTGCCCCTCCTCTCCCCCACTTCTTCTTTTCTTTGGGTGTTCACAGCTACTTGTCGTCTTGCTAGTCTAATGTTAACGATACTTGTCTTCTCGTTATTTTTAACGGGTCTTACGCGGTACTTGTCTTCCCGTCAGCCCAACTTTTGACAGCTCTTTTGCAAGATCGCAAGAGAACAGCTACTTGCGACAAGAGAGCAGCTACTTGCGACAAGAGAAGAACACTACTCAAAGATAAAACATTGGTGTTATTGAGGGAGGCTTGCCTCTTTCTGGTTACCCAAAGATTGTTTTGTTAACACCATCAAACGAAAACATTTCCTCGGCACTGTCTACCGAAGTAGACAATGGTGAATGACCTTTGTCAAACAAGTAACCTTAACAAAAGAATCCTGTTCTAGAACAACCCCTCTTCCATCCACGGACGGGGTACGGACTAGTCATATTCTTTCGCGGAAATTCTACCTTATACCCAAGGTTTCCTCTGCCCGAAGCAGACCAGGATGCATGCCCCCTGGGTTCCAGTCCCATCTTTCCAAATCACTCGCACTCATCGGGAAGGAGGACTGGGGGTGGAGACATTTCTTGAGTGAATAGACCATTGAGGGTTGGTATATGACTATTTGCGATGCGTGATCCCGGAAATGAAAGTTGGTCTACGAGCTTGACCATTCTTCCTTCGTGTGGAAAACACATTACTCTAAAGAGTGAGGAGACTATAGCTCCCATGCAATATATATAGTCTCGTCCAAGGAGTAGGTTATAATCCAAGGGTCCTTGAACGACCATCACGTTCATTTGAACGGTCTTCCCTTTCAATGTAACAGGTACATTGGGGAGGATCCCTAATGGTCGACTGGTTCCTTTATCAAAACCCGAGAGATTTCTTATCTCAGGCAAAAGCGCCGGGGAACCCAGTGCTTTCCAAGCAATAGAGGAAAGGATACTCACAGATGCCCCTTCATCAATGATAGTTCCAGCCATTACCATTCTATAAATTTGGACTATGATTTTGAATGGTATATTGGCTGGCAACCGGGGTCTGCCTAGTTGGTTCCAATCAAAGGATACAACCAGGTTGCTTGGTGGTGGGACCGAATATACGGCCGGATATGACCCTGACGATGTTCCTTCCTGCGATAAAGGAATGGGTGCATTGCCCTGATGCTCATCAGAGTCTGTGTTGATGAAAAGAATTTGGATGGTGTCATCCTTATTCTCTTCAGTGAGGGTGTCATTTGAAGATGAATCTTCAGTGACGGTGTCATTTGAGGATGAAACCTCTGAAGGAAGAACCGGGTCAACTGCCGTATCGACCTTTAGACTTTCGTCTGGTCTGGATTCAGTAGGTTCATTTTCAATGACTGACGCTTCAGCTGACCACTTGAGCGGGCCAGCTGTATTTTCAACCAATGTAGGACTTGGCACGAGTTTTTTGTATCCAGGAGGAAGTCTCAATGGTGAAACCGGGCGATCTTCCAAAACTCTCTTCGCTTCGTCTAAGAAGGGACAACAGTGGATGGCGTGATCGCCTTTACACAGTCTGCAGGGGGATTTTGCTCCCCCTCTTTGTCTTGAACCTTCACTTTCGCTGGTTGACGGTAAGCATTCAACATGGCTATCAGAGGTTGATGCTCCCGAATTGTGCAACCGAGGGGACCAGTCCCTTAGTATCCGGGGAATACAGGGACAATCTCTATGGAAGTGGTCTCCTCTACATATGACACATGGCGATTTAGGCCTGGTCTGTGCTGTGTGTGGACTTTTGTCAGATGTCTTTTGGTTGCCCCCAGTCGCCTTAGGCTCCTTCTTCTTCTTCTCTCTCTTCTTCTTCTCCTTCTTCTCCATGGGAGCTTGGCTTTTGCCGGCTCTACCTTGCGAAGATGAAGGATTGGAGGAAGAGTTATAGGAAGTAGAAGGCTGGTGGGCAGCTCTAGACTGATCTAACTGTTGACTCGACTATTCAGGAACCATGGTGTTCTGAACTACATTGGTTGAGAATAGCCAAATTGGCAGGACAATTGTCAGTCCTGGAAGCGACAATGTGGCCATGTGGGGCGCACCAACTTCTCCCCAAGAGGAGAAAGGACTAGGATTTCCATCTTCTGGAATTCCTTGGTTGGGGCGTTCCATGTTCTCAACCTACAGATCAAAGCAGGAATAGGAGGTGATTATGTTCCGTTTAAAATAAATTTTATAACGACGCTTTAGACACAACTTGCTTTTTCACTTTTTAAGAGTCGAGAAAAAGCTAAAGATGACTCTAGTCTCCTTCGATGTTTTAACGAGCCCGAAGTGACAAATGCTCGGATGGACTTTTTCAGTTATAGAGTTTGAAAAAGGCCAAAAGAAACTGCTCTGGAGTTCTAGGCAGAGGGTGTGCCAAACTTTTCGCAAAACCACAGAATACCTTTTACGGTACGAGTGGTCGATCTTCGTGAATGCTGTGTTCACTGCATTGCGATCAGTAGGGCGGCCGACACGGTTTCCTATGGATAAAGGCTTTGTTCCTATAGGGGTCTCCCAATATATACGCGACGGTACGTGGGAGCACAAGTCCGTATTGATACTTATCGCTTCACCGTGGAGGAATCACCCAACCACTCAACGCTAAGATATCACGTTTAACGACTCCGTAACACGTCTCTAGCTTAGACCTCTATGTGTTTGCGTTATGTTTCAATGCATTGTTATGTAATTTCAATTTATTTTAAGGTTGATCTTGTTTAGCAGTTTGCCTTTATGGATCACCACGAGATGTATAGTAACACTCCTAAATGCAGTCTAAGATGATAAGCAAGCTTTTCAATCTTTCAACTTTGAAAATCTTAGCTACTGAGGGAAAAGAAAGACAACATCTTTTCACACAGATCATAGAGCACACACTAATGCACTTTTTCCTAAATCAACATGCAAACTGTCATAATGCACATGCATAATGCAGGTATTTCTTTTCTCTTTCTTAATGTTGGCGCAATACAAAAAGAAAGTTGTTGTATAACTTTGAATTCAATTTCAAGTGAAAGCAAACAAGCTTGTCCAAAATCACAAGACACCTTAAGATTTACTTGTTTCGACACTAGAAATATATAAATTCAAACCATATGACGAAAGCAAAAGCTCAATCAGCTATGAACAACAAATAAACTAACTCTTAAGATCAAAACGACACTTCATCATAGGTCTAGATCTAAGAGGCCACAACAAGACTAGTTCACTTTCGTTATGGGAAACTGTAAATGATATAAGAAATACACAAAGAACAAACACAGTTTCTTTATACAATCGAGGCGGAATAGTGGCAAGGAAAGTTGGTTTCAGATAGGTACATTGATTGGTAACAGGCTGCAAAAACAAGGGTGAAAACAGGGCAATAAACAGGAGGGAACCCCAGTAGCACTAGGAAAAACTGGTCCAGCGTAGGTAGTACACTGGCAGTTTGACCTTTAGCGTAGGTAGACCCTTCGGGAACTGCGCTGAAATGCAGACTGCCTTCACAGCACCTGCACTGAAGAGATAAACTTTCGTTTTTCTCAGTTTCCGGGTCACAGATTGCTCAAAAATTCACAGTTTTTGGCCAAATCAGAAGCTATTAGTCAAGTACACACTAAGGGATGAAAAGGAGGATGAAAAGCTATCACTAAGAGCTATTTAGAGTCCTTGTGGATCAACTCTTCAAATCATAAACATGCCCAGCAACTGAGCTAGAGTAGCTGCCCTCTATTTTGCATTTGAAAGATCCAAATGCAGTTCGATTCGGTACTCCCTGTGTTTATGAAATGAATAGCAAAAACACAGACAACCAACAAGATACGATCCCCAGCGGAGTCGCCAATTTGTTGTTGGGAAAAGTATCCAATACGGAATGACCCTATCCCACTCTAAGGGTGATAATACCTCAGCAACAATCAAAGCAAAGCTATTCGAGATTACTTCTTTATGAGATGTAAGAGAGGGGAGAAAGAGATCCACTAATCGTTGTCTTCTGCTAATGATTGATCCAATCTTCTCTCTTTGCTGCTTGCTCCCAGCTCCTTGCTCTTTCACCGGCCCAGCTACACTAAGATCCTGCAAAATGACAAGAGAGGGAAACTACAAGAAGCATACATTCATAATTGATTCAAGGATTAGAATAAATCAAATATACAAGTATCAATACGCCATTGAGACACATGCATATAGAAGAACTTCAAATGCTTTATTAATGGAAGAAGTAAAGTTCAGGAAGTGATACAACCACAAAAGGCCCAATCCAGCATCACCTCCCAGCAGAAAGAAATCTCCTCTTCACCTCCTTCAAGCAAATCACCCAATAGTTCTATACTCAAACCAACAGCACTTCCTTACATTCACCAGATTCTGGCCTCCCTAGACCTCATGAGAGAGCTCTATATATAGGAGTTTTGGAGAAAGGATGAGTCAGCTTGAGGCTGGCATGAAGCTGACTAGTTTCCTCTCCCACTTCAGTTATTCTTCAGTTCTTGAGTCCACTTGGAGGTTCTTGCTTCCACTTGGAGATCTAGACCCTCTTACTCATCACTAGGCGAATTCCCTGATCCAAGTGTCATTTTGGAAGCTTCCTGGGCATTGACACCTTGAGGAATGACTGTGCCACTTGGCCAATCTCACCCAGCGTAGGTAGCCTTCTTTACAGTTGACATTCAGCGCAGGTACAGAGTGGATCAGTTGACATTCAGCGCAGATACTCAGTGGAGCAGTTGACATGATCCAGAATTAGCTTGTTTTTGAGTGTTTTCAGGTGGAGAACTGATATTCAGTGCTGTGGTTTGCTGACCTTGTTCCTCTAGGGGTAGGAACAACATGTTTAGGGACTTTGGATCCCTTAGATTATTGACATTTCATGCTTCATGCTGTAAGGCACAAAAATGTCTATAACACCTACGGAAATGACCGAAAGAAGAAAGCAAGGACTATGTTACTACTGTGATGAAAAATATTCCCCGGGTCATAAATGCAAAGAGCACAAGTTTTTTCAAATAGATGCCACTGACTACAACTCCACAGAGGAAGATCCACCACTTGAGGAACCGGAGGCGATCGAAGAAGATAACCAACAGGAGATTGTATCTGATGAACCAATTATTTCGCTGAATGCATTGGCAGGAATTTCTTCCCCTCAAACTCTCAAAATCAGGGGTTTTCTTAAACATCGCCCAGTAGTAGTCTTGATTGATAGTGGAAGTACCCATAATTTCATCCACCAAAATATCGCTGAAGCAGCACATTGTTTCGTCCGGGCAGTTTCTAACTTCCAAGTCCAGATTGCAGATGGGGGCACAATGAAATGTGAAGGTCGCTGTGAAAATGTCAAAATTCAAATGGGGGATTATCAATTGAAAACCCACATGTTTGCAATACACATGGGGGGTTGCGACATTGTCCTCGGCGCGAATGGCTCCGCACCCTTGGGCCAATCACAATGGATTTCCAGGAGTTATATATGAGTTTTAAGCAGAACAACTCCACACATACCCTCCGTGGACTACAGGCAGGAGCCTCCTCTATCATCAGCTCGCATAGGATGGAAAAATTGTTAAAAAAGGGCCATCATGGAGTGGTAGCTCAATTTAATGCCATCCAGGTAGTCGATACCATGCCCCCGCCAATTCATCCTGAGATCAACAGATTTTAAATAAACATCGGACTGTCTTTGACAAGCCTCATGAGCTTCCACCCTCGCGAGGGGAACATGATCATAGCATCACATTGGTTCCAGGAGCCCAACCCCCAAATGTGAGGCCATACAGATATCCGTTCACCCAAAAGAATGAAATAGAAAAAATCATCAAGGAATTGTTGGAAGCAGGTGTCATTCGTCCCAGCATTAGTCCTTATTCATCTCCAGTGGTCATGGTCCTCAAGAAAGATGGGGAGTGGTGGATGTGTCCAGACTTCAGGGCCCTCAATAAGTTAACAGTCAAAGATAAATTTCCCATCCCCGTGGTTGACGATTTTCTAGACGAACTCAATGGGGCTCAATTCTTCACTAAGTTGGATCTTCGCTCAGGCTACCACCAAATTCGCATGAAGGAAGTCAACATTCCCAAGACAGCTTTCAGAACTCATGAAGGCCATTATGAGTTCCTGGTCATGCCATTTGGTCTCTGTAATGCCCCCTCTACTTTTCAGAGCCTTATGAATCACCTCCTCAAACCATATCTCAGAAAATTTGTCCTTGTCTTCTTCGATGACATCCTCATCTATAGTGGCACTTGGGCGGCACATCTTCAGCATGTAGATCTACTCTTGCAACTGCTCCGCACGCATAAATTATTTGTCAAGATGTCTAAGTGTTCGTTTGGCATGGAAGAAGTTGAGTATTTGGACCACATTGTGGGGCGTGAAGGTGTCAAGGTGGACCCAAAAAAGATCCAGGCAATGCAAGAATCGCCTCAACCTAAGACCTTGAAAAGCTTGAGAGGATTTTTGGGTCTCACAGGCTATTATCGTAAATTTGTCCGCAACTATGGCCGCATAGTGAAGCCCCTAACGCAACTCCTAAAGAAAAATTCCTTCTTCTGGAACGAAGAAGCACAACAGGCATTTACCGCTCTCAAAACCGCCATGTGTTCCACTCCTGTCTTAGCACTACCGGACTTCACCAAATCATTTGTCATTGAATCTGATGCTTCGGGAACATGTATTGGAGCAGTCTTAATGCAAGAAGGGCGACCATTGGCCTTCACCAGCCAACAACTAAGTGGGAGGAATCTGGGCCAATCTACCTACGAGAAGGAAATGATGGCCATCTTACATGCAGTCGAGACCTGGCGACCTTACTTGTTGGGGCGACGTTTCCAAATTCGCACAGATCATCACAGTCTTAAATATTTTTTGGAGCAACGCTTATCTTCCCCACAACAAAATAAATGGTTAACCAAAATGCTGGGATATGATTATGAGATCATTTACAAGAAAGGGAAAGACAACAGGGTAGCAGATGCATTGTCGCGCCAATTTGAGGAGGAAAGTACTCTGCTCGCAATTTCACTCCCCATTCTAGATTGGATTGAAGAGGCTCGCAGGGAATGGTTTTCACATCCTCGGCTCTCTCAACTCATTTCTCAATTGCAGGTAGATCCTAATTCCAACAAGGGCTACTCGTGGAAGAATGATATTCTTCGCTACAAGGACAGAGTCGTAATATCACCAACATCCACCCTCAAAAGTCGCATTTTAGCAGAATTGCACTCATCTCCCATTGCAGGACATTCGGGCTTTCAGAAGACATATGCTCGCACCAGAAGATCATTTTTTTGGGCCGGCATGAAACATGACATCCTTACTTTCGTAGCAGAATGTGATGTCTGTCAACGCCACAAAGGGGAAACCGTCCACACACCAGGCACATTACAACCATTTCCCATTCCGGCGTCAATTTGGACGGAGGTCTCCATGGATTTCATTACAGGTCTTCCAAAGTCTGGAAACAAGTCAGTCATCATGGTGGTTATGGACCGACTGTCGAAGTATGCTCATTTCTGCGCCCTACCCCAACCATTCACACCCACTTTGGTTGCTCAAACTTTCATGGATCAGATCTTCAAATTGCATGGCATGCCCACTTCTATTGTGTCCGACCGCGACCCAATCTTCACCAGTAATTTTTGGCAGGAGCTCTTCAGAATACAAGGCACTCAACTCAAACTCAGTACTTCATATCATCCGCAAACAGATGGTCAAACCAAAGCAGTCAATAAATGTCTAGAAACCTACCTTAGGTGTTTCACTTCAGAAAAACAACACCTTTGGGTACAGTGGTTACCTCTGGCGGAATGGTGGTATAAAACCAACTATCATGCCACTACCAAAATGACTCCCTATGAAGCAGTCTATGGACAACTTCCGCCTTCCCCTACTTCTTATCTCACGGGGTGCTCCAAAGTACAAGCCATGGATCAACTCCTACAACACCGCGCAACCATGATTGCCCATCTGCGCGAGAATCTTCATCAAGCTTAGAACCGTATGAAGCAACAAGCTTACCAACATCGCTCAGAGCGCCAGTTTCAAGAAGGGGATCAGGTCTTTTTGAGGCTGCAACCATATAAGCAAACATCACTCAAAGACAAGGGTTGTCAAAAGCTCTCTCCAAAATTCTACGGACCATACCAAGTACTTCAGCGCATTGGAGAAGTGGCTTACAAGTTGGCTTTGCCACCTACAGCAAAAATCCACCCAGTTTTCCATGTATCGTGCCTCAAGAAAGTGAATGGGAACAATTGCCGAGTTCAAACCAATCTACCTGAATTGGACGAAGAAGGGTCAATCTGGCTTCAACCTGAACAGGTTCTAGACACACGAGAGAAGCACCTGCGCGGCTGCATGCTTAAGGAGGTCCTCGTCAAATGGAAAGACACCTCTCTGGAAGATGCAACTTGGGAACCAGCCACTATTCTTCAGCAGTTTCCGCAGCTTCAGCCTTGAGGACAAGGCTAGTCTTAAGGGGGAGGGCATGTTAGGGTCCCACCCTAACCCCCTTATTTATGTCATGGGATCACGTCATAGTCAAGAGTCAATAAAGCCCATATTAATATTTGTAAGTGGTTAACCCGCAATTAATGACGGGACCACAGTTAGTTGCAAATGGGCGGTAGTATTAGATAGATGGTAAATGGGCGGTAGTATTAGATAGATGGTATTAATAAAACCCATGATATTGGCTCGTGGTATTGCATGTATGAGTCATATATAAAGGATAGAGACTCCCTGCGAGGAGCATCGTGTCTTGTTTTGTAATCGAGCTCTGCTCTATTGGAGGTTGCCCCCTCGAAGAGGCCTGTGAACATTTCTCTCTGAATAATAAAATCATTGCTATTCTGTGTTCTGGGTATATTTTCTTCGCATATTCTGTGTTCTCAGTATCTTTTCTTCGCTTGGGTATTGTTTTGCAGGTTAAGAGCATAACAATCTTCCTCTTGCCCTTGTCGCGCACTGGTATGCTTACTTTTGCTTTTATTGTTGCTTCTGGTGCTCTCCAGGATGTTGATTCACGTTGCTTTGCTAACCACTCCACAGCGAAGCCGACTTGTTCATTGGGTCTGGAGAAACTGCAGCAATATCTCCATGGGTCCTCCTCCGCCCAATGAAATGCCCCGTGGATCCAGTTGAACTGTACTCTCGTGAAGTGATCTTTCACAAGACCATGTGGGTCATATGGATTGTAACTTTGGAGTTCGAATGGATACTTCTTCATCTGATTTGCTTCAACATCTGCAGGCTTGAAACTTCGGATCTCATATAACCCAATGCGTAGCGGAAGAGTGAGCCAAGGTGCCTTCTTCTTCTAGTGCAACCTAGCTGTCAATCCTATCGAGATGTGATATGCTACTTCCTGCATGACGAGCATGTCCAAGGCAAACTTCAGTAGAACATGCGGAGGCTTCTCCGCACTGTACATTCATATGAAGATGTCGGACAGTGAGGCATACCAATCAGCTATGTCTATCAGTGCCTCTTGCCTTCAACATGCAGGGTGGATCCTGTTCGAATATCATCTTGTAAACCAGGGTGACAAAATGATCGGACAACCATGTGATAACTCCTCTGAAGCTGCATTTGGACAACATCTTACAATAAGTGTTCACAACAGTCTCCGCCAGTGACCATGCCCACTTCAAGCCCGGGAACTCCTGTCGGGCACAGACTGCATCCAAGATGTAGGCAGACATGTAGATTCCTGCTTGCATACCTTCGGGCAACTGTCAAGCCCTCGATACCCATTCCTTCAGCTGATGAGCCAACATGCTAGACCAATTACATGGTTTTCCTTCTCTGGCCAATTGGTCCAATGCGATCACCCAACTTTGTGGGAAGGTTTCCGTGCTTTCTTGGCCATATAGTCAACATGCAAAGATGACCAAGTATTGATACGCCTTCCGCAGTATCTTCGTCTTGTAGATCTGGTTGGGTGTCATCCTGAATGTAGCTAGCTCCTTTACCCAGTTCTTCAGAATGTCTCTGGGGTTGGCATTGTTGCTGGGTAAGCTGAAGGGAGTCTCCATGATAGTCATAGGCTCTGACCTTCGATACATCTCATCATAATCCTCTACCCTGAAGGTTGAAATATTCGTCCCAATGACACTGCTCAAGGTCATCATCTCAGGATCAGTGTGTGAGACGATCCAATGTATCATGTCCATGCATGGGAGCACAGGGTATCTGCATGCAATCCGGTACAAGCCGGACTTGTGAATGTTCACGTACACTTGGCGGTCTTCGAGGTCTCCCCTAAATGTGCCTGTAAATGCATCATTGACCTCTTGTCATTTCAACTTGATTTCCTTTTCTAGAAACAACTTGGTATCTTCATAGATCAGTAGACTTGCAGACACTCGCTCAACCACTGCTCCAGTTGCACTTCCGTCAGTGTCCTTTGATCATGCTCTCTTGGAGGCCATTGATCCTATACTGCTAAGAGGCTGATGAACACCTAAAATATTTGGAGACAAAGCGACATGCATGGCAAGAAATCTATCAGCGAAAACCAAAGAAAATTCGGGAACAACATAACACATACCTAGGGATTGATAGGCAAAGATTACGCAATTTCTTCTGTGAGGTTGGGTGACTGGCTAACAAAACTTTGCAAAAGGAAATCTGGCTGTCTGGGAAGGCTGATTGGTTGCTAGATTTGTGCAATGTGCAATCTAGACTGACTGTTGAATGTTGGGATTGCACAATGCGCAATTCTAGCTGGCAATCACTGTAGGCTCAGTGACTGCATTACACAATTTTCTGCGCCAGCAACCACTGTCCCTCAAAATTGTGCAAAGACAGCCTGGGGAAACACTGCTGGGAAGAAATGCACATTTCTAGAGAGGAAGGCAGAGCCTTCCCTCTCAGGATTGCGCAATGTTGTCTTGGTGCGACAGAGTCCGGGTCAAGGCTGCCCAGACCTGCCGACAAGCAACTGAATGAAAATGTGAAAGTGAATGCATGGTGATACTGAGTGTAAGTAGAAGAAAATGATCGTGCATGCAAACATTGAATGAAAGATTCATAAAACAGAACAAAATGCATGCAGGTGAGGCAAGTCGCCGAATCAATGACCGTTCGTGCAAAACAATTTCATGCATGCAACAACAGTGAGATAGCAATGAAAACTGAAACGGTACTAGTACAATCTAGTATGCATGTAAATGCCAGCAAGTGTTCAAAGAAATCAAGAAAACAGCACTCACACAAGCAAAAAGACAAAAAGCGATAGAAATGTTGAAAAAGACAAGTTGAGACCAGTTACCTGTGAATAACTGAGCCGAACGTGTCAAAGAGTCTTGGATTTGTTGTGGGATGTCAGAGCTCCAATATCAATGTGCAAGAATGAGCTTTGATGCATCAAATAAAAAAGTTTGGGCTCATGACGTGCATGTCACTGATCTAGGAAAAAAACAACACTTGGAGGAAAGATTCTAAAACGAACTTTGCATGTAACCTCCAACTGCTAAAAATAGCTCCCTGAATCAAGGGATGCTTTTTGCATGTTGCCTTTTGCTATTCCAGGAAAATCAAGCCATGCATGCAAGTCAAGTTTCCTCGGTCTCGGGTGGAACTGGTCAACCCAATTTCACATGCAAGAGGCTGCTCAACTGCTGGGAGAAAATGCACATTTGTGGATGGGAGCTAGGCTGGCTGCCCAAGAGTTTTGCGCAATTTCTGGGCAGAGTAGCTGATTGCTGCCTAGGATTGCACAATTCATGGGCTAAGCATTCCTATTGGGAAGAATTCGGCAATTTTTTGGATGAAGCCTAACAGGCATAATTGTGCAATTTTGGAGCCCAACAGGCTGCCAAACTGAATTGCGCAATTTTTGGAGGGAAGGCTGGTTACCCTCCAGAATTGCGCAATTTCTTGGAGGACCTACTCAACCTACAACTGGACCAAGTCTAGAGAAATAACACGTGAGGGGGATGCATTAAGCTCTGATAGACACGCTCCCTTTCTGCAAGAAAAACACTGAAGCTTGTGTACTTGACGAAGCAAGACATGCTGCTGTGAAAGGTTGGTAGGGAGGCTCCAAAACGAAGCTATGGAAAAATTTTGGAGGGTGGTTGTATCTGCTACAATAGGTCTCTTTTATTTTATAGACCTTATCAGCGTCTTCATACCTTTTCTATGGAGATGTCATACTGGTTCCTTCTCGTCATCAAATGTTGATTCCTTTTCTTATGTGACCATAGTTGCATTTTTCGTGATCTCTTCTTTCTTCCTTCACATATTGCTTTCCAGGAACTTCCATCCATTGTTCCTTCATCTTTTTCATCCACCTCATATTCCATATGAGGACATATTATATCGATTTCAGCTAGTCAATATGTGAATCATGTCTTCATGCATCTTTCCAATGTAAGAGATCCCTTTTCCTTCATCATGTTCATTAGGTAGAGTGTTTACCCACGCTATCTACAACTTTATGATGACATGACTTAATCTTTATAAAATACATGCATCCATACCTCATTTCTTCTTTTTGGTCATCTAGACTTCCTTCAGCAGCTTCCTTGATTTAAAATTACTTCAACCATCTTGACCCGCTACACTCCTTTCTCATCATGCCATCATCCCATGAATCCCATACAATATAGAATTGTCAACGAGATGCTTCTTCCAAGAGAGGTGAACCTTCTAATGAAGATTCCAACATATGATCTTGATTATCCTCATCCTGCAAATGCTCCTTCCTAATGATGATGATGAGCTCTTTCTATGCTAGATGACTTTTCTTTTCCCATAAGTACTTCTTATGCTTTTAATGAGGTTACCAAGAGCTACTTCCTTTCTATGATGACTTTCATAGACTTCTACTTCAATTATCTTTCAAACTTATTATGATAATGGTTATGAGCTATTTCTTTAACCATATGTTCTTATCCTCATGCTTCTACTATTTTCTACCATGATAGTTATACTTTACCAAAAAATTGAAGCAAAGACTTGAAAATAACTAGGTGAACAAGATTATCTCAATCATAGTAAAGATATTTTACTCCTTCCTTGGATTTCTTCTTTTCAGCTTCCTCCATTTCTTCAATGAGATGGGCTTCTTCCATTCCTCTTTTGTTGTGCTCATATTCTCTATAGCTATAGCATTGAACTTTTTCCATGTTCCTCTTCTTTTTCTGAGGACCAAACTTTCCAAACTTTCCTTTTCTTTTAGCCATTGCAACATATGCTTGTGCTTAGTTACTTGATCCTATATCACTTTTTGCCTTTAACTTGGTTTCTTAAATTTTACATAGTGACCAAAGTTCATTGAATAGAGTAGTTTCCTTCTTTACATATATGCTAGATACAAAGTTGCCCCATTCCTCAAGTAGTGCATTGAGCACAATTGTAGTCATTTCTCTTCCAAACATTATTTCTCCTAGCTCTTGTAGTTGATCTCTTATTTCAGATATCTTCATGAAGTATGATGTTATTCCTTCTTCTCTTGATTTCTTCATCTTGTATAGTTTTTGTCTCAAAGATATCACTTCCCGAGTTGTGCTTACGGAGAACAATTCTACTAGTTTGTCGTATATTTATTTTGATGCCTCTAACTTTGATACATAGGGAATGAGGGGATATTTGATGGATTATATGAGAATCTATTGAGCCCTTACTTCCCATTTCATGTACTTTGCAAGAGCTTGAGCTTATTCCTTTGGAGGTCTAGTGATTGAGTCGTTAACATGTTCCACAACTTCATTTTCTATGAGGATTAAATTTGTCCTCTTCTTCCATGCAAGAATGTTTGATGCCCCAACCAACTTGTTTTCCTTGCAAAAAGACATTTTGATAGATTCATATGTGGACATAAATATACTTACTTGTGAAGATACTCCTTGATAACACTATATTCAATTTGCTTCCTTCTTGAGTTTGATGATGATATTGGTAGTGGAAGATGTCTTCTTGATGAAGATAACTTCCTTCAAAAGTGATCCTTGACTTAATGAGAGGGAGATTACCTTGAATATTTGATGGTGTCGTTCTTCTTGCTTTCCTTGAATATTTAGACTTCAAGATGATTCAAAGTATAGTTCTCCATTTTTGAGGTATTCTTCTTCAAGGTGATGATTATGTGAGATTCCTAAGGATGCTTCAAGTGAAAAATTCTTCTTTTAGTGACTTGCCTTCAAGATGATGATGTATTCCTTGTCCTTGAGGTGCCTTTGAGATGAGTCTAGATTCTTGATGATTGATGGCCTTGACGATCTTCTAATACTTCAATCCTTGAGTGTCCTTCTTCAAGCTTCCCTTCCTTGACTTGTCACCTTAGCTATGATACCATGTTGAGAAATCTAGGGGCAACAAGTGTAGGTAATTTCTCTTACTTGATAACTAATTGTGATGTATTTTTACTTTACTTGATTAGCTTCTTATTTTCCTTATTATTATTTGTGTTATTTTATCATCAACCAACTACCAAAACCAAAAGAACAATAAGACAATAGGACACAATATGTAGGCAATCAGCCAGGGCCAAAACCTCTCCAATCTTAAGAGGAAAACCCAAATGAATTATTCTTCTTATAGGAACTTCAATTGACAAATTCCAAGACCTAGACCCTTGACCAACAACCCCTCCATGACCAAGTCAATGCTTATTCTCGATGAGCTTCTCCTTTTCCAAGTCAACACTAGTCAAACTTGTACTATAGCTTCAGATTTCGACCCTAACACAAAATTCCTGCTAGTTGTTGCAAATCTGAAATTTCGGCTCCTTCTCCAGATACCTTAGGTCACACGTGTGGCTGAAATATAGAAAAATTTTCCTTCTTTTGACTTCGCTTGACCTTGAAATATTTTCTTGTCAACTTTGCCTTCTAAATAGACCTTCTTTGACCCAAACTTCGGCTCCTTTGAGTGACTGTAATTTTTGGCTTCTATTGATGCAGGATGATTATTAAATTTGGCAACTAGGGCCAAATATCACTTTGGATAGCTCTTATGAGGCAGCCGATATTTTTCTTGGATTCCTATTTCTGAGAGGTGTAGGATTGATCTAAATATCATCCCATTCTGACATAAATGAAGTTATGAATTTATTTTGATTATGGAAAAATTGTCAAGGTCGGCTAGCCATCAAATTAGCCTCCTCTAGCCTTCAAATTTTCATATAAACACAAGGTGCCTCCTCCTCATTTTGGCATCTCATCTCATTCATATTTCTCTCTCTCATCTTGATTGGGTACGGATTTCTGGCCTCTCTCTCTCCACACGTGTGAAAGGATAGTTGTTGCGTTGACCAGATTTGACCAAAATTTCAGAAGGCTGACTTTGACTAGCATTGACCCTGTTTGATTTCGGTTTTGTGAGGGAGACTTTTGTTTGGGCAAATCGTTGTTTTGGGCACAAAAACCAAGGCAGTTTGACCCCTGTGTTGACCAGCGTTGACTACCCTAATTTAGGTTGTTGCGTTGACTTTTGTTAACCAGATTTCACTAGTTATTTTCGGATTGTTTTGGGCTACATTATCTTATTGTTGGAGGCTAAGTTGACCAAGGTTGACCGAGATGTTTTGGAGGTCAATTTCAGCCATGTTGACCAGCATTGACTTTCTGGTTAGGGCTTTTTGTTTCTATTGTTTTGATTGATCAATTTGGGCAAGTGAATATTGTAAATTGTACTCTCTCTCTCTCTCTGTTGAACTAAATTTGAATAAGTATAAGAAGAATTGATCAAGGGTTTCCCCACATTGGGGTTTGTCCCTAGCTGGTGCCATATCTTGTGTTTTCCTGTTTTGGCTTGTCTTCTACTATTATTGTTTATGTTCTATCTGAATTTTACTATCATGTTGATGTGATTTCTATACTGGATATGATCTTGGGATGATAAAGAAAATTGAAGTAAAATTTCTCTAAGCATAGAACGTACCATTGTTATCCTAAAACTAACATGGTATCAAAACTGAGGCGAAGACCAATCCCAAGCAAGAGTGAAGAGCAATCACTAAGAGGAGAAATCACTGATCAAGAACAAGTCTCATGGCCTCCACATCCTACTTCAAGTCTGATGATAAGCTTCATGATAAGTCTGATTATCATGCATGGAAGATGTCTCTTGATTTGACTTTAGAAGAGTAAGACGTCATGGATTATATGCAGGGAAGATTCTCGGACCTCCTTCAAATGCACCTGCTGCTACTAAGACAAAGTATAAGAAGGGTGAATTCAAAGCCAAGAAGATCATCAGGGATTCTATTCATAAGCAATTAGTTGCTTACATCTCCGATTTGAATACATTAAAGGAGATATAGGACAGGTTGGTTGGCATGTTCAAATCTAGCAATGCAAATCAAATTATTTTCCTCAAGAACAAGCTAAAGGATATAAAGAAGGGAAAAGGTGAGGATATTCAATCCTACTTCATGAGGATTACCAAGATCAAAAATGATCTTCTTTCGATTGGTGAAGTTATTTTTCACAAGGAACTCACTCTCATTGTCCTTGGAGGTCTTCCTCCCGAATGGCATGTGTTCAACACTACTATTCTCAATAACGAAAAAATTCCAGGATGTGAAGAATTGTTGACTAGATGTTCTCAAGAAGAAACAAGGATGATGGAATTGGAGATGCCTTCAAATAGGAATAATCCTACCGCATTCTACGCTCATTCCAAAAGGAAGAACAATGCAGGTTCAAAGAAGCAAAGTCAAGGAAGACCGGGATTCAAAAATGGAAGGAAGGGAAGATGCTTTGTTTGCAACAAGTTTGGTCACTATTCCAGGCAGTGTCCAAATAGAATGGACACATCTCATGATGATGATCACAATCATTCCAGGGGCAACAACAACAATGAAAGGAATGGCAAGTTCAACAACAAAGGGAAAAGGAATGCTTCTGCTACTCAACTTGGAAATGATAGAGCTTCTAAAAGAACAAGAAACTCCAGGTATGATGAGTCTAATGTTGTAAATTCTAAGCAAAAGGAATTTTATTTTATATTTTTCCTCTCTACTACCTCTCCTCGGGATACTTTGGGAAATTTTTTGATTGATAGTGGTGCCTCAAGGCACTTCACCAGGTACAAGGAAGCTCTTTCAAATCTGATAGAGAAGGATACAAATTTGGAAATTATCCTTGGAGACAATGCCACCTATCCCATGAAGGGAATTGGGAATGTTACCCTTCAATTGAATCAAGGTAACATCGTTCATATTCAAGAAGTACTATATGTACCTGATCTCAAGAAGAATCTAGTGTCTATCTCGGCGATGGAAGACAAAGTATTCAAGGTGGCATTCATCGATGGAAAGTTACGTGTGTGGAAAAGAAATTTCAAAGAAGCATTTACTCTTGGATTCAGGGTTGACAGTTTATATCATGTTGGAGGAAGTCCACTGCGAGCCATGTCTTGCGACACATCTCTTCAATCCGAACTATGGCACCAGAGGTTTGCTCATCTTCACTATAAGGCTCTACCCAATGCAAGGAAGATGGTTACAAGTATGCCCAAATTCAAAATAGAGCATGAAGGTGTATGTGAGGGATGTGCCGAGGGAAAACATTCAAGGGGACCATTCCCCTCAAGTGATAGCAAGGCAACAAACATTTTGCAATTAGTTCATTCTGATCTATCTGGTATGTTTCATGTGACATCATTAGGAGAATATTTATATTATGATGTCTTTATGGATGACTTCTCTCGCAAAACTTGGATATATTTCTTGAAGAAGAAGGAAGAAATATCTCATGTATCATCTTCTTAGAGATGATCTATGCTCTTATCTAGATAAGTCAAAGTGTTGACTTCTGTTGTAAACATACCATCTCTCTCCCTGTTGAACTATTGAAGAACATATAAGAAGAATTGATCAAGGGTTTCCCCACATTGGGATTTTTCCATGGCTAGCACCACATCTTGTGTCCTCTTGCCTTGGCTTGTCTTTTGCGATTTATGTTTATGTTCTATCTATAGTTTATGCTTATGTGATTGCTAATCTGGAAAAGATATGGGGCTAACTATGAAAATTGAAATAAATTGTTGTAAGCATAGAACATACCTAATATTAACATGGTATCGGAGCTGAGGTGAAGGCAATGCCCACGCAAGAGTGAAAGAGCAGTCATCGAAGACCATTGGGAAAAAAGAAGGATCAATTAATTCCTCATCCCTCTTCAAATTCACCAAGGGTGAAGTCGAAGCAGAGAATATTATCAAAATGGCACAACGGAATATGGCCTACCTAAAGATCACTTCATTGGAACACCGGATCTCAGGGTGGAAGGAAAGGCAGATAACTAGTTCGGCCATTATGCGAAGGAGTGTCTGAATGGCAGGGACACATCACTTGATGATAATAGAAATCATTCCAGGGACATCTTCAATGATCAAAGGAATGACAGGTAATGCAGGTCATCAAGGAAATGGCCTACTCTTCAAAGAAAGCAAGGAACCCCAGGTATGAAGAATCAAATGTTGTTTCTGATAAGATAAAGAAGCGTTATCTTGTATTGGCTCTCTCCTTCAAATTCTTTGGGAACCTAGCTTGTTGATTGTAGTTCTTCAAGGAACTTCATCGGATAGATGGGTGAACTCTCTAATTTGGTAGAGATGGAAACAATCATGGGATTATACTTGGAGCCGATGCAACCTATCCCGGAAAGGGTGTAGGGAATGTTAACCCTCAATCGAATGAGGGTAACTCGATTCATTTACAAAATCTCTTTTATGTACCTGATCGCAAGAAGAACCTGGTGTCCATCTCGGAAATGGAAGTCAAAGGTTTCAGGGTGGAATTCATCGATGGAAAGGATGGTCCATTGGGGATCAAGTCAATTTAAATATCACATCTATAACATCGGAGGTCTACCTATGGGGCCCTACCCGATGTGAGTCAGATGGTGATAGGGATGTCTGAATTCAAGTAGAGCATGAAGGTACATGTCTGAGATGTACCGAAGGAAAATCTTATAAGGGAACCATTCCCCCCATGCAATAGATCCATAGGTTTGGAACAACCCAAGGAGTTTGAGATTCATGTTCGGGAATCTCATGTATACAGGTGGAAGAAAGACCTCTATGGCTTGAAGCAAAACACCCCGGGCATAGTATGAGAGGATTTATAGTTGTCTAATGAAGTTGAGATTCACTAGGAGTGAAACCGATCCAAACCATTAGCCGAAGGTTGTGGATGATATACCTCTCATACGGCACCTTATGAGGACGACCTATTTCTAACAGGTGCAGACCCTGTCATTTGCAGAAATAAGAGGGAGTTGGATTCCAGATGTGGAATGATAAACTGCAAGCCTGTGACTACCTCGGGGATCTTAACTTTCAGAAGTTATATAGTAGTGATGTCGGACCAGATTTTGGAAATGCCTCTGAGTTTCATAAACTCATTCGCGTTGATGTTCTTAGTGAACTTCCCTCCAGACATATGTTTTGCAGTTAGCATGGTGAGCTCATATTTGGTTGAGCCTCACTGGATTGGTGCCAAGAATATTCTGAGATATCTTCGGGGCACAATCTCTCATGGATTGAGATACATTGCCGGAAATATGAAATTGCATGATTAATCGAATGCTGACTAGGTAGGTAGTGTGGATGATCACTATAACACTTCTCAGTGTTGGTTCTCTTTGGATTTCGATTCGATATCATGGATGATAAGGAAGCAGAAGTTGGTTGCTATAAGCACTGCCGAGACCGAATACATAACTACGAGTATGATCTCGTGTGAAGCTGCATGGTTGCAGAAGCTCTTAAGTGAGCTGTTTGTACACATGGTGAATACCACTGTGATTCTCTGTGACAACCAGAGGTGGGATTCGATTATTGAGAAATCCTGTATTTGATGATTGCTCCAGCAGATAGACATCAGATATTGCCTTATCTGGGATATGGTAAGTCGATGAGCGAGAAGGCTCCATCGCATTGAAAGTGATGTACAGGTCACAGACATTTTGTCAAAACCCCGGGGAAAGGTCAAATCAGTGACTTTCCCAAACAACTTGGAGTCGTTGAGAGACCTTCTTATAAGGGTCTTGCCTGTTGCATGCATTGAGCTCTGGGAGCTAGGGGGGACTTGGGGTACTTACTGGAGCAACATACGACCAAAGGATGATAGGTTCAACCTTCCCCTGTGATATCCCATGGCGACTGTGGAACAAGATGATTAGTTCTCCTGTGGGCCGGGATGATTAGTTCTCCCATGGCCATTGTGGAACAGGATGATTAGTTATCGTGTGGGCCGGGATGATTAGTTCTCCCATGGAAACTGTGGAACAGGATGATTAGTTCTCTTGTCAGCCAAGATGATTAGTTCTCTATGGCATCCACTGGACAGGATGATTAGTTCACCTGTCGAGGCATCCTACCCATGTAGTCTGGGACTCATGGAAAGTACCTCTCATCTGATCAATGAGCAAGGAAATGAGGATAGGGACCATAGCAGTTCTATCAATGGACGCATTGTTCTATATACCATATTCCCTATGCTAGGATGACCTCCATTAATCTGGGATCAATGAAACTGATTTGGGATCAGTATGAGTGGTTTAAGACACTCTCCTGTGACATTGATCTGGGATCAATGAAACTGATTTGGGATCAATACGAGTGGTTTGAGACACTCTCTTATGAAATTTATATGGGATCAATGAAACTAATCTGGGATCAGTATGAGTGGTTTGAGACACTCTCTTGTGATATTGATCTGGGATCAATAAAACTGACTTCGGGTTAGTAAGAGTGATGTGACACACTCTCTTCAGATGAAATTGACCTCGGGTAAGTAGAGAATGGTATGAGACATTCTCGATTAATTATTCTTCTTCATAGTTCAATAGAGCAGAGCAAAGCAGAGCTCAGCAGAGCAGAGCAGTGCAGGGCACTGATGGCAAAGATAGTACAGTCGGACATATGGATCAGCGAATGGAGTTCTCCCTAGTTGAGAAGGAGTGTTAAAATTGGAAACTAGGGCCAAACTCCATGTGGGTCACCTTATTTATGGCAACTGATATTTTTCTTGGATCCCTCTCATTGAGAGGTGTAGGATTGATCTAAATATCATCCGATTTCGATAAGTATTCATGGAGTTATGAATTTATTTGTGTTATAAGACAATTCGTCAAGGTCAGCCAGCAACCAAATAAACCCCACATGTGCTCAACGTTTTAGTATAAATAGAGGTGGCCTTCAAGTCATTTCTACACACACTTGGGATCTCTTCCTCTCTCTACTTGTCTTTGGGTTTTAGTAGGAGGAGAGATCCTAAGGGATAACACTGCTCTGATCCAGAGGGCAGAAAGCCGGAACTGCCGGAAAAGCCAAAACTGCTGAAAAAACTGGAAAAGCCCTTCCATGTTTTATCTGTAAAAGTAGTTACATAGCCTTCAGCTCCCAACTGCCCTGTTGAAATTAGATTTTTCTTCAGATCAGGAACATGTATTACCTCCTTCAATAGCCATTTATTTCCATTCTGTTGTTTTATGAAAATTGTACCCATTCCAATGATTTTATAGGGTTTATCATCACCCAACCGAAGCTGTCCAAAATCTCCTTGTGCATAATCATGAAAATGTTTCCTATTAGGTGTGGCATGGAATGAGGCCCCTGAATCTACCACCCAAGCATCAATAATATTTTATAATGGAAGAATCAAAGCATCTTGCAACACATCACCTGTCACATTCACTTCATGATTGTTTTCTTGTTGTGCATCTCCTTCTTTTCCCTTCGCAGACTTGCATTCTAGTGTCCTTTCTTCCCGCATTTCCAGTACACTATCCCCGATCTAGACTTGGATCTGCCTTTCCTTCACTTACTGCAATATCCTGGGCTCTTTCCTCTTTCCATTTTTCTTCCCCTAATTTCTGCAGTCAAAGCATTACCTGATGTCTCACCAGAGCTTTTATGTCGCATTTCCTCACTAAGGATTGCACTGACAACATCATCAAACTTTAAAGTACTAGATCCAGAGATAGAGTTACTAATGGCCATAACTAAACCATTCCAACTTTCTGGCAATGAGCATAGAAATAACAGATCCCTAACTTCATCATCAAAATTTACCCCTACAGAACTTAATTGACTAGTAACTTTATTAAATTCATTTAAATGATCAGCAACAGATCCACCTTTTGACATCTTCATATTAAATAAACACTTCATAAGAAATATCTTATTTGAGGCCAAGGGTTTTTCATATAGTTTGGTCAATGCCTTCATTAAACCCTCTGTTGTCGTTTCCTTTGAAATATTAAAGGCTACCAATGCCGCTAGGCACAACCATATTGTTCCAAGTGCCTTTCTGTCGAGAATATCCCATTCTGTGTCTGTCATACTCATCGGCTTCTTTGTCTTTCCACTCAATGGTAGGTACAGATCTTTTTGGTATAAATAATCTTCCATCTACATCTTCCACAACTGGTAATTTTGGTCGTTAAATTTTTCGACCCTAAACCTATCATCTTCTACCATTACTCCCAGTCAAACCAAGAATCCTTCTCTCCTGCGAGTTTATCAGCCAAACAGACCTTTGGCTCTGATACCAATTGTTAGAAAATTATATATTACAGAAAAATGGAACACATAAAATATTTTGTAGAAATATAAACACATAAAACAAGAGAGACACAGATATACGTGGTTCACCCAATTTGGGCTACATCCACAGGAAACAGCCAGTCCTTCCTTTTATATTATCCACCAAATTGAAGAGATACAACCTACAGCAGATCCATTGTAATTCCCTCTTCTCTCTCGCTCAATCTCCTCTCTCTTTCTCACTCAGAATACAGATCTACATAGATGCAATACAATTCCCTCATATATAGCGAGAGGTTGCCTTCTATAGCAAAAAACCCTAAATTTAATATAACTTCTACCGTCAGATCTCCGCCTAATGAACGGCCCAAATTGACTACGAAATTACAACATTTTACAAGGCAATTTTACATCTATTTTTAGCTTTGGGGGGTTCCCCCACCAGGGGGGGCTCCTAAAGATCGTTGTTGCCCACCCCCCCTGGACCCCCTTTTCAGTGTAAATATTACGGGCGGCATTGCTGCCACATTACGAACTAGGGTCCAATGCGGTGATACCTCTGAATAAAGAAGATAATCAGGCTGCACACCCAATAATGTAATCAGGAAAACAAATTTTCCGGTTTTTGAAATTAGTTTACTGCATTTTTTGCAGTAACTAGAGAGATGGCGATAGGCGGGGCTACCTCCGGTATCATGTACAACTTATTTCCTAATGTAACAATAATAGCATGAGGCCTTGACTCATACACAGCATGTCTCTTCCACAAGTATGGTTGGCCTAATAACGTCGTTTAGGGCCTCAAAACGGCTTCTGAAGTTTAGGACCCGAAAAACTGCTAAAAATAGTAAAATGTGCTACAATTAAGGAAACTGAAAAACTGAAAGAAACAGTGGTGGGGGTCCAAGTGGAATTAGCGGGTGGCTAACAATATCCACCTGGATCAGGACAATTGTCCAAAAACAATTGTGTTGATGTGATCGATTCTTGTGCTTGTATATCATTGTTATTTTCTCTATGTAATTATGTGATAACTGCAATAGAATTTATTTTAATGTTTACTGAAGGGTTTCGTAAATAACTTATTGTGAGAGATAAGTAGGTGAAATAAATCAGTTATTGTAGTACAATTTCGTGTTAGAAATTTTCACATGGTATCGGAGCAGAGATCGGGCAACAGGATTGAAGAATATGCTATGATTCAAGAGCATGATGCCGGGGCATCAACTCATAAGGACCCAAGCAGATCTCCAAGGAAAGAAGAAAGCATGAAGATCATGGATCACGATTATTCTATGTTAGCTTCCAGACTAGAAGAAGAAGTCGCTTTCCTAGCGAGTTCTGCCTCCTCTGAGGTTTGGTATATAGATAGTGGAGCTTCCTGGCATATTATAGGAATACAAGAATGTTTTTCGAATTATCAAGAAGAAACGATGAATTTCTAGATCACCATGGGAAATAAGGCAAAGTTTACCCCTGTAAAAAGAGGTATTGTAGTCTTTCAAATAGAAACAGGGGATCTGCTTCAAGAAACCAATGTGTTGAATGTGTCAGGATTGAGGATGAACTTACTCTTTGTATCTCAGCTTCAAAACAAGGGCTATGACGTTTTCTTCATTAAGGAGAAAGCATATGTCAAACACCCGAGTTGGAAAAAGAAGGCCCAGATTGGAGTCAGAAGTAACAGGTTGTATAGATTACAACTAGAATCTCCAATGGCACTGATAGGCATCAGTGGGGGAAAACATTTGAATGAACTATGGCACAGGAGGATGGGACACTTACACCATGGGGCTCTAAGAATTCTCAGGAAAACAGTATCAGGAGTTCCAGAATTAAGTATCGAATGAGATGATGTATGCAGAGGATGCGGACTAGGAAAGTACGCCAGGGCAACATTTTCCAGAAGCAACAATAGGGCTAAGAGTGTTCTGGGATTGATACACTGAGATATATGCGGACCCATGTCCACAAAATCTCTTAGTGGTGCCGAATATTTCGTCACCTTCATTGATGGTTGTTCCAGAAAGACTTGGATCTACTTTCTAAAAACCAAGGATGAGGTTTTTGGTCGATTCAAAGAGTTCAAGGCTATAGTTGAGAATTTGACATGAAAGAAGATAAAGATATTGCGCTCAGACAATGGTGGAGAATACATCGACAAGGACTTCACTGGTTTCTGCACAAGGGAAGGCATCAGAAGAGAGTGGAGATCCCCCTATAATCTGGAGCATAATGGAGTAGTAGAAAGGAAGAACTGGACTATTGTTTAAGTAGCCAGGGAAATATTATATAATTAGGATATGCCCAAGTTTCTATGGGCAGAAGCATGCAACACGGCAATGTATATCTAGAATAGGACTCCTCACAGGACATTAGGTTAGATTACTCTGGAGAGTGTATTCACCGGTAAGAAGCCTGAGGTGAGTCATTTCAGGATATTTGGGAGTTTGTCATACTTCCATGTACCCGAAGAAAAGAGGAAGAAATTGGATCAGACTGTGGAGAAAGGATATCTTGTAGGATATAGCGAGAATGCTAAGGCATATAGATTCTATCTTCCGGGGAATAGGAAGATCGTAATTCGATGGGATGTAAAGTTCATGGAAAACAGAGCTTTCATAAAATCCCGAGAAATTCCTTCTGAAGAGAAGTCAAAGGATAATCCGTTGGTCCAACCACTTCGACCAATAGAAACTAGCGCTAGTATTTCTCCTAAAGGCAAAACTCCAGAGGAGGAGCCTCAGGAAGAGGAGGAGCAGATAGATATACCCACTACTAGTGGTAGAATGAGCTAGGAACTTCAACAGATACTACGAGATGCAGAGGATTTTGTCAAGGCGCCCAGAAACGAGAAAAGGGAGCATAGACAACCAGACGGATACCAAACCTTGGTAACTCGGGTTGGAGAACCCTCCAGCTTTCAGGAGGTCGTTCAACATCAAGTATGGGTAGATGCTATGGTGGAGGAATACAGTTCCATAATGGTCAATGATGTCTGGAAAGTAGTACCTAGGCCTCAGGACAGATCATTTTTAGGGTCGAGATGGCTCTACAAAGTCAAATATGTTACAGATGGCAATGTAGAAAAATACAAAGCCAGGTTTGTGGCTAAGGGGTTTTCTCAAAAAGAAGGGATAGACTACGAAGAAACCTTCGCCCCAGTAGCTAGGTATACTTCTATTAGATCATTTATATCCCTTACAGCTCAGATGGGGTGGGAGATTCACCAGATGGATGTCAAGGAGGCATTCTTGAACGGGGTGATAGAAGAAGTATACATTGAACAACCAGAGGGTTTTGAGACACATGAGAAGAAATCTCATGTATCCAGATTAAAGAAAGCTCTATATGGGCTTAAACAGGGACCGAGAGCATGGTACAGTCAAATTGATGGCTACTTGCAGAAGATGGGATTCGTCAAGAGTGACACAAATCCTAACCTCTATTATCTGGTTGTAGAGAATGAGCCTCTAATCCTGGTTTTATATGTGGATGATCTCTTTCTGACAGGATCATCTAGGCTCATCAAATATTGCAAGGAGAATCTAGCCATAGAATTGGACATGAAAGATTTGGGATGGATGCATTATTTCCTGGGGTTGGAAGTCTGGCAGCAGAAGGGTGAAATTTCCCTTGGGCAAGGGAGATATGCTACAGAGATTTTGAAAAGCTTCAGAATCTAGGGCTGTAGACCTATGGCTACTCCAATGATCACCAACTGGAATAAGATTGATGCATCTGAAGATAAAGAAGTCGATCCCACCTTGTACAGGAAGTTCATACGGTCCCTGATGTATCTGGTCAATACCAAGCCAAACATTTGTTACGCTATCAACACCCTCAGTCAGTTCATGGTAGAACCAAAGAGGGTACACTGGGCAGCAACCAAACATGTTCTCAGATATATACGAGGTACAATCGAGCATGGACTAATATACACCCAAGGCAATGACATCAGGTTGAGTGGGTTCACTGACGCAGATTGGGTTGGAATTTTAGTAGATCGGAAAAGTACCACTGGGTATTGTTTTAGCATTGGATCAGGAATGACCTCCTGGTGTAGCAGGAAACAGAAATCCGTGGCTCTGAGCTCAGCTGAAGCTGAACATATGGCAGCTAACACAGCTTCGTGTGAAGCCATATGGCTTAGAAAATTGCTTGTGAATCTATTTAGGAGAAATATGGAAGCGACCAGTGTTTTGTGTGATAATCAGAGTTGCATCAAGCCCTCTGAGAATCCAGTATTTCATGAGCAGTCGAAGCACATTGATATCAGGTGTCACTTTATCAAAGACTGTGTCCAACGAGGGGCAGTAGAGTTGAGGTACACCCCAATAGGAGAACAGGGGGCAGAGATTCTCACCAAGGCCCTAGGAAGAACAAAGCTTGTTTACTTCAGGGAGAAGATGGGGATGGTGAAGAATCTATTTCAGTAGCTGAAGCAGATAGTATAAGGAGTTGCAGTGCAACAGTTAGCAGTGGCAGTGCTATGGGCAACATGATATTCAGAGGGAGCTGCAGTATGGATGTAGCAGTGACAGTTATAGTGTCATGGGCAGCAGTACAGGTTGCAGTAGCGCAGTGGATGAAGGGTTGTAGGCCGAGCATCAACAGCGCAGGGGACCGATGTCGTGGATCAGTGTGATGCTTATGTTGGTAAGTATTGTTAGAGCACATTCCTCACTAAGAGGGAGTGTTGATTTTGGGTAGCATCGAATGTGCTCTAGCTCCGAAATTTTGTGGAGGGGCTAGAACACATGAGATGTCCAAGACCCAGAAATCATTTGGAGAAATTCCAACCGGATGAGGAGTTATTAAAATAATTAATATTTTTAATAGGTTCTTAAGTCTAAACTTAGGAAAATAAAAATATTAATGGGTATTAATAAAAATATGGGTGAGAAGCTTCTAAGAGACTAGGATCAAGTTTGTTTTAATCTTAATCGTTGATTAGAGACTTAATCTCGATCGGTGATTCATCAACAGGAAAAGTATAAGAGAAGGCTTGAGAGTCAATTAAAGACACACCGGGCAAATACTCAGTAACCCAAGGGAAATCGATTCTCAAGGAGAAGGAGTTTGATTTTAAAGGGAGAGTTGTAGGGTGAAGGAAGAGGAGGGCATCAGCAGCAATCCAAGACTGAGGAGGTGATGCAAGGCATTCAAAAGATAGCTCAAAGGGAAGAGCAGCGAGATAACACCATTGGTGATGCAGTCCTCACACAAAACGACGCAGAGTTACGCCAAAGTGACGCAGAAGTGAGTGAACGGTCTCTAGGGTGTCAAAACTTCTCCAAGAGGAGGAGAAACTTTGTCTCAAGTGTTTCTCTGAGAAGTGTCTCAGTTTTTCTGTAGAATCATCCTTGTAAAGCAATTGTTGTTGAAGATTAATAAATAAACCCTCATCTGTTGCACCGGTTTTCCCACATTGGGTTTTTCCGAAGACAATTGTCCAAAAACAACTATGTTGATGTGATTGATTCTTGTGCTTGTATATCACTGTTATTTTCTCTATGTAATGTTGAAGTTTCTAAGTCTACTAGTCAGAAACCCTCCATGCACTTTACTGATTTATTCCTACCTACTTGTTATGTTACTTAACAAGTTATTTACCATGTAATACTGAAAATAAACACTAGTGCATGCTCAACATGTTACAGATCATCAACTGAAGGAAACAGAAGCAAGCACACAAAATGACACTGTTATTTTTGGACCAATATCCCCGGAAAAACCCAATGCGGGAAAACCGGTGCAACTATCTGAGGGTTTTCTTATTAAGTAGTTTCAGAGTATAATCTAGGTGCCAAACTCGGCTTACCCAACAGAAAATACCCTTGGCAGTAGTACCTCTCTGTCTGAGATAGATGTCTCGGCTGAAACCCTGGATAAACCCTCTGGCAGCTCCTCAACTCCAATCTGCCCCAGAAACCCCAGCGCCTGCCTCTCTAGACTGCGTCAGCCTCTCTCTGCCCAGTGCTGGCCCCGCGTCACCCTGAATAGGTTTGCGTCAGCCTTCTGGCCCTCTGCGTTAGCTACGTTGGCCTCTTTGAAGCACTGCGCAATCCCTGGCTGCTACTGCGTCACTCTCTCTGGCTCCTGCACTGATCTCCCGACACTATCTTTGCCTCTCTATCTCTCTGTACTCACTGCCCCTCAGCTGCAACTCCGATCACTAATTCTATCTCTCTTAACAAACCCCGCTCTAGAGAATAGAATGATTGATCATCTGGTGTAATCTCCAAGTGACCCTCAAGCCCCCTCCTATACTTTTATCATTGACATATCAACGGTCGAAATTAAGTCCCTAATCAACGGCTAAGATTAGATCTGGCTTTCTCCATGTCTTTTGGACCATTCTAACACAGTTTTATATTAATCCACATTAATATTTTAATTTCCCTAAGTTTAGACTTAGCGACTCCATTAAAAATATTAATTATTTTAATATTTCTCAAACTGTTTAGAATCTACCCAAACCCTTTTTGGGTATTGAAGATCTCATGTGCCCCAACCTCTCCACCAAATTTCGTGGCTAGAGAACATCTGATGCTACCCCAAATCAACATGTAATTATGTGATAACTGCAGTAGAATTTATTTTAATGTTTACTAAAGGGTTTTGTAAATAGCTTACTGTGAGAGATGAGTAGGTGAAATAAATCAGTTACTGCAATAGAATTTTGTGTTATAAATTTTCAC
Source organism: Pinus tabuliformis (assembly GCA_031772625.1). NCBI lineage: Eukaryota > Viridiplantae > Streptophyta > Pinopsida > Pinales > Pinaceae > Pinus > Pinus tabuliformis. Next base: position 295,285,596 of record CM062819.1, on the reverse strand, counting down.
ATACTATATGTTCTTATTCTTCTTGTTTTTGTTTGATTTGTCAGGCCAGGTTAACTCCGGAAATTAATGAGCGCAAGAAAGAACTGATGATTTTATTCCTTAGCCAACTATTATTTATACATACATAAAACGGATCAGTTCATCTTCTAGATGACTGTCCAACTTCACCCATCCGTTTCGGATTAGGTGTCAACATTCCCCCCCTTAATCTGAAGGGATGTTGGTGAGTCCAAACATCATTCTGAATCTTTCAAGCTTTTCTCTTCCAAGCGCTTCGGTGAAGATGTCTGCAATTTGCTCATTTGTGGAACAATGACGGAGATGGATTGTTTTGGCCTCAACATGATGTCAGATCAGATGATATTTAGTGTTGATGTGCTTAGTACGATCATGGAACTTTGGGTTCTTGGCCAACTTTATTGCAGAGGTGTTATCAATCATGAGTGGAGTTGATTATATTTGTTTTACCTGCAAATCTTCAAGAATTTTCCTGAGCCACACAATTTCTTTCGTTGCTTCAGCTGCTGCCACATATTCTGCTTCTGTTGTGGAATCTGCTGGTACTGATTGTTTGCATGATCTCCAGGAGACAGCTCCCGGTCCAAGACTCATAGCATATCCTGAAGTAGATACCCCAGTTTCTTTGTCTCCATCGAAGTCTGAATCAGAGTATCCAATCAAGTTGAAGTCGTCCACCTGTGTATACTTGATTCCAAGGTCTTGAGTTCCCTTCAAGTACCTTAGAACTCTTTTTGCAGTAGACCAATGTCCCTCACAAGGCTTTTGCATAAACCTAGAGAGGATTCCAACAGCAAATGAAATGTCAAGTCTGGTAGTAGTGAGGTAGATGAGACTTCCTACAAGCTGTCTATACTTTGTTGCATCCTCAAATTCCTTTCCTTCAATAGATGTGAGCTTCAAGTTTTGTTCCATTGGAGTAGAAAGGGGATTGCACTCTGTCATGCCAAATCTGTTTAACAAATCTCCAATGTATTTCTTTTGAGAAAGAAATATGGACTTTGGGTGTTGGGTTACTTCAATGCCAAGATAGTAATGAACATAGCCCAAATCAGTCATTTCAAAAAATTTCCTAATTCTTTCTTTATGGATGCAATATAGCTTTCATTGTTCCCTGTCATTAAAAGATCATCTACATATACCAGAAGATATACAACTGTTTTGCCAACTTTCCTGACAAATAAAGTTGCATCATCAAGATCAAAATGATTGAAGTTGAGTTTTAGAAGATGCTCAGTTAGTTTTTCATACCAGGCTCGTGGTGCTTGTTTGAGGCCATACAAGGACTTCACAAGTTTGCATACTTTGTGTTCATGTCCTTCCACAGCAAATCTTTCAGGCTGGGACATAAAAACATTCTCTTTTAGATCTCCATTCAAGAATGCAGTTTTTACATCCATTTGATGGACTTTCCAACCGTTCTGAGCAGCTAGTGCAAAGAGTGTCCTGATGGTGGCCCATTTTGCTGTGGTAGCAAAAGTTTCCTCATAATCGACCCCTTCCTTCTATGCAAAACCTTTTGCCACAAGCCTAGCTTTGTGCTTGTCAAGTGAGCCATCAGCTTTGTACTTATTCTTGTAGACCCACTTGCAGCCAATTGGTTTGGTTCCAAATGGAGGATCAACCAGCTTCCAAATGCCATTCTTTATGAGGGCATCATACTCCTTCTGCATCGCTTCTTTCCATTTATCATGAGAAACAGCTTCTTTGAAGGAAGTTGGTTCAAAATCTGTAGACAAGTTCAATTCACAATCATAAGTAACATCCATATCAACAGGTGAATTAGAGTTATCTACATCACCTCCATCTTGTCGGTTTGAATTTCTGGTTCCTGTTTTTCCAATTTCATCAGGATGAACACTTTCAAGTGTCTTTGTCAGCCACTTTGGGGGACCTTTCTGAGATGGTCCAGGCTGTTCTGTTGATTGAGTTGGGTCTGAATCAAGATTGAGTCTCCCAATTCTATCAATTACATCACTTAAAGCATCATCCGTTGTTGGAGTGTCATGCAGGGGAGATTGTTCTTCAGAAGGAGATTCCACATGTTGATCTAGTATAGGAATCCCCCCTTCAAGATGTGGAATCTGATTATCAAACTCTTGGAATGATTTCGGTTTTGTGAATCTATCCAAGCGATCAAGTTGCCGCTCAACAACACTGTCAGATTTGGATGATTCAAGAAAAATGACATCTCTAGATAAAACAAACTTTTTATTTACTTCATCATAAAGGCGGTATGCTTTAGATGTGTTTGAATACCCCAGGAAGATACACTTATGACTTCTAGCACCAAGTTTGTTTCTATGTACCTTTGGTATTAAAGCATAACAGGTGGAACCAAATATCCTGAGATGTTTTACCGAAGGCACATGTCCATACCACAATTCATAAGGAGTCTTGTTTCTTATAGCACTAGATGGACATCTATTCTTTATATATGCAACACATAGAACAACATCAGCTGAAACATTGTCTTTACATTTTTTAAGAAAAGCATGGATCGTACCATATTCAAAATTGTTATGTTCATTCTTTCAGCTACACCATTATGTTGAGGATTATAAGGTACAGTTGTTTGATGTTTAATCCCATGTTGGCGAAGATAGTGTTCAAATTCATTTGATGTATATTCTTTTCCATTATCAGTGCGAATAGACCCAATATGAGATTGTGCATCATTTTCAATCCACTTATGAAAATTCTTGAATGTTTGAAAAGCATCAAATTTGTTCTTCAATAAGTAAACCCAACACATTCTGGTGTAATCATCAATAAATGTCGTGATATATTTATTTCCATTTGCAGAAGGAGCAGGCATTGGACCACATAAATCTGAATGAATAAGTTCAAGCTTCCTATGTGCTCTTGAATGTGAATAATGAAAAGACTGTTTGCTATGCTTTCCTAGAATGCAAGCATCACATTGTTTATGTTTTCTAGGAATTATAGGCAAACCAAGAACACCATTTTTCTTCAACAAGCGGAGACTATCATAGTTTAAATGTCCAAATCTAGCATGCCATAATAAACTTGATGGAAGTGTACCTTCATCATGATGAGAAATATATGAAAAATGTTGTGCATGAGCAGAGGTTCCTTGCAGTTTAAGAAGTCTTTCTTCTTCTATACCTCTCATGACAAGTGAATGGTTAGATGCCTTTCTTACCTCAAGCTTTCCGTCAAACATATGAATGGAGTGACCTTGCTGGCGAATGTGGACCAGGGACAACAAGTTTCTCTTGAGCTGTGAGAGATATAGAACATGATCCAGAAGAAAATATGGAAGACCAGGCAGTTTAAGCCTGATTGTGCCAAGCCCTGATGGCTTGATTTTTGACTGATCTGCAAAGTATACTGCTCCATCAACATTGTCAGTGAAATCTTCAAAAAATTCTTTCCTATGAGTCATATGACAGGTTGCTCCAGAATCAAGCAACCAGTCATTTTTCGAAGAAGCAAGTGAAGCATTAAACAAGTCTTCATTTACTCCAATGTTACATTGTGCCTCAATATAGTGAGCAGATTCAGGTGCTTTACCTTTGTCTGTGTCATCAGTTTTACCTTTCTGCTGGTTTCTTCTCTGCTCAACCTTGTCCCATGGTAGCTTGCATGTAGAATCATCATGTGATCCATTTCGTTTGCAGCGAATGCAATGTAGATCTGCCTTTTCTTCTTGAGAATGTCTGCCCCCCCTGCCTCTGAAGTATCTTCCTCTTCCTCTTCGTCCACCTCTTCCTCTTGTAGAATCTTGAGTAGGATGCTTTTCTTTGTGAGCAAGGCAAACAGTCTCTTCAGAAGATTCAGGGACTGTTTTCTTTCCAAAGGCTTTTTCTCTTTCAGCAAACTTTTTCACAAGAGAGTCAAAGGTTATATCTTTAAGGTTTCCATTTGCTTGTAAAGACTCAAGATAATTGGAGTAGGTAGGATAGAGTGCTTTGAGAAAGGCAATAAGAGAGATATCCAACTCAACCTTAGTGGATTTAATATCATGCATTATAGACTTTATTTCAGATGCAAGAGCAAGAGGATCATTATTTTTCAGTTCAAGAGTGAAGAGTTTAATCATGAGCTGAACAACTTCAAGTGCAGAATGTGTATCATAGAGTTCTTTCAGCTTTTGTAAAGCTTCAAAGGCAGTGGAATAGGATGAAATATGACGACTTACTTACTCATTTACAGATGTTGCGATCAATGCATAGGCTTTGCTGTTCTTGTTTTCCCAAATGGCGAGTTCTTTGTCTGATGTGGGCTGCACAGGGTCTCTGTCTTCTTCTCCGACACACACTCCTTTCCACAGCTCATTGTAGATGAGGGTGTGTTTTACCATCCGAGACCATTCAGAATAGTTCTCCTTGCCAGTGAGAACTATTCCGACCATAGAAATGATTGAATGCATTCTGTAAAAAATATCTCTGCTAAAAAAAACTTCTGTTGATAAAAGACTTCTGCTGGAAAAAAAATTCTTATGCCACAGCCTTATGCACTTTATTTTCTTCTAACATTTGCATCAGCATATCAGCATTTCTTATATCAGTAATATTACTATGTTTTGAGAAAAAAAACTCTCAAGGGATCACTTCAATATATATCAATGTATCAAATATATATGTAATGCTGAAAACACCGCAATATTTTGAAGGCTTTGAATCATATAAACTGTGTAATATTATGAAGTCAACAAACTGCTCAAAAACTGCTATCATATACAGTGAAGAACGGCTCAACACTCAACCGAGTCGATGGCCTGAGGTGTCCATTCTACGCATTCAACTTGGAAACCATTCAACATATATACTCTATGCATGCACAACGTTAATACCCACAGCGCTTCCCGGCTGGTGCACCACGTTAATACCTAAACAGTGTGAATATTATACACAGACTCTCTTCAAACCGCATGCAACAACTCATAATAAAACAAATCTTACATACACTGATGATAATACGGTTTACATATCTCGGGACAAAAAAACTGGATCATTAATATACACTGTTTCAAACGCTTCCAGCATTGAAGAAATCTATCAGTGTACTCGATTTTCTTCCAATAGGCTATTACTCCGGGCCGAGCAGGTTTGATTTCTCCATCTCCTCTAATATATGGAAAAATCCCGGAATCGCTATCTCTAATGAATGAATGGTTCCCGCAATCGTTACTGAAGACTAATAGCACCTCACCCGCTAAGACCACGTCGCTGATATCTAGCGGACGATCGAGATTATCGATGGCTTGCACATCAAACAATGTATATACGCTTGCAATGGGGTTTAAAACAGTCTTTTGCATGTGTTTCTCAAGGTGAGGCGAAGCGAGAAGGAAAGCCGAATCGGTGAGGCGGTATGATGCCAGGAAACTGAAGTGGGACTGAACTGAGCATTGCGCAACGTAATATGGGTGGTATTACACAGGAAACCGGACTGGAAATTTGTTTGCAGCAGAGTATGTGGATTGTGGTATGATTGTGGCCCGAACGCAGGTGGACAGGAGGTGGGATTCGGAACAAAGCAACGCAATGCGATGGACCATAAAAAACAAATCAACGCAATGTGTTCTGTTGAATATTTTACAACGCTTCTATGCATTCATCAACGCTCAGGTAAAAAAACGCATCAACGCTCAGGCTCAGGAAATACATTCAATATCAAAACGCATACCAATTACTTATGATCTGAGGGCGCAGTCTCCAGAGGCGCTCAGGACAGTCATCTAGAAGGACAGAGGGCGCAGTCTCCAGCAGTGGCAGCACTATATGCGCAGAGAATCGCTCAGGAATCGCTCAGGATGATGCAGCGCTCAGCAGGAGTTACACTATTTTGGGACCTGTGCTCTGATACCATGTCAGGCCAGGTTAACTCCAGAAATTAATGAGCGCAAGAAAGAACTGATGATTTTATTTCTTAGCCAACTATTATTTATACATACATAAAACGGATCAGTTCATCTTCTAGATGATTTTCTAGCTTCACCCATCCGTTTCGGATTCGGTGTCAACATGATTATACACACATATAATAATAAGTAACAAAGCTAATAAGTAAAAAGACATCACAAGCAGTTATCAAGTAAAGCAAAATCATTATAATTATTGCCTTATAGATTTCTCAACATGGAATCAGAGCTAAGGTTGGCTAAGGGCATTATGAAGATCTCTACTACATTGAGGGAACTTTTCAAGAAGTGTTCAAAGGTAGCAATCCATCTCAAGAAAGGCATCAAGGAAGCATGGAATCTTATATTCACTGCTAAGAAGGAAGTAACCAAGATAAAGGATGAAGTACTCTTCCCATTGTTCCCTAGCACATTCCAAGACGAGAACATTTGGGTAATCAATAGTGGTGCATCTAGACACACGACTGGTCATCACAAACAACTGAAGACATTATGAAAGGGGAAAATCTGCTTACAAAGTGAAACCTGGAGATAATAAGAGTTATCATGTAAGAGGAATTGGATCAACCTCTATAGAGCTGGAAAATGGAAACAACGGTCATCTCAACAACATCCTATTTGTTCCAGGTTTGCATAACTTACTTTCTATTTCAAGTTTAGAAGATAAGGGTTATAGAGTAGCTTTTATTGATGGAAGAGTTGTAGTATGGAGTAAGAACTCAAGCATAGAGAATGCTAAAGTAATTGGTATTCGTGAAGGAAGACTTTACAGGTTGATATATCCTCTTGCACAAGTTTTGGTTCACATTGAAATCAACCCATGTGAACTCTGGCATAGAAGATATCGCCATCTTCATTTCAAAATCCTCTCAACTCTAAGTTCTATAGTAGAAGGAATCCCTGAATTGAAAGAAGATCATGAAGGAGTATGCAAAGGATGTGCATTGGGTAAGAATACCAAGAGACCATTTGGAAGCAGTGCTTCACGGTCAAAAGAAATCTTGGATCTTATTCATTCCGATGCCTGTGGTCCTATGACACCAAAATCACTTGGAGGTCATCCATATTATGTCACATTTATAGATGATCATTCAAGAAAAACTTGGGTTTACTTAATGAAATCCAAGGATGAAGTATTTACCAAATTTCAAGAATTCAAAGCCGAAGTAGAGAACCTTACAGAAAAGAGAATCAAGATACTAAGGTATGATAATGGAAGAGAGTATACATCCAAGGAAATCGTAGCCTTCTGTAAGGAGTCTGGGATTAAGAGGGAGTTGATAGTTCCTTATAATCTGGAACAAAATGGAGTTGCAGAGCAAAAAAACCGATCCATTGAAGAAAGTGTAAAAGCAATGTTGCATGATCAAGATCTACTGAAATTTATGTGGGCAGAAGCCACAAAGACAGTTTTATATATTCAAAATCAAAATCCTCACAGGTCACTGGAGAACAGAACTCCCGAAGAAATATTCACTAGGAAGAAACCAACTATAGATCATCTTTGAATCTTTGGTTGTCCTGTATATATTCATATACCGAAGAACAAAAGAAAGAAGTTGGATCCATCAGGCATGAGAGGAACATTTGTTGGCTACAGCAACTCCTCTAAGGCCGATAGAATCTACATAAAAGAAGGACATTGTATAGAAGTCAGTCGAGATGTCATATTTGATGAAATTATTGCATTCAAGAAATCAAAGGAACTTCCCATGGACTCTGATGATGAAGAACTTTCAGTTTTTTAAGAAGAAGTTGAAAGGGAAGAAGAAGAATATCACCATGAAGATGAAGTTCCCAGTGAACCTATTCAACTTGTGGTCATCCCCGAATCAAGAAAGAGATCTAATTGGTTGAATTCAACACTACTTGATGCAGAAGGTCATGGAGCAACTCAAGGCACATTCAGGGAAAGCAAGAAGCCCAAACGATATTTTGGGTATGTAACCTACATGACAAAACTAATAGAAGTTGAGCAATCCACTTTTGAAGTTGTCAATCATCAAGAATGGAAGGATGTCATGAATGAAGAATATCAATCTATAATGAAGAATGGAGTTTGGGAGATCGTGCCTAGGCTCGAAGACAAATCTATGGCAACTTCCAAATGGATTTATAAGATCAAACATGCAGCAGATAGAAGTATTGACAAGTATAATGCAAGATTTGTGGCTAAAGGTTTCTCTCAACTTGAAGGCATTGCCTATGAAGAGACAGTTTCTCTAACAACAAGGTATACAACTATACGTCCGTTGGTCTCTTTGGCAACATCGATGGGATGGACCATCCACCAAATGGATGTCAAGACTGCATTTCTAAATTGCACAATTGATGAGGAAGTCTATATAGAACAACTCTTGGGATTTGAAGTTAAACACAGAAGGGCATATGTTTGCAGATTGAAGAAGGCATTATATGGCCTCAAACAAGCACCAAGGGCATGGTATGCTATGATGGATGCATACCTTCAGAGATTAGGCTTCACAAAGAGTTTTGTTGATCCGAACCTTTATATTAAGGTTGTGAAGGGTGAACCAGTAATCATTCATCTATATGTAGATGATCTTCTCTTAACAGGTGGAGAAGGTCGAATTGAAGAATGTAAGAAGCAACTAGCAACAGAATTTGACATGAAGGATCTAGGGCTAATACATTACTATTTGGGACTAGAAGTCAGGGAAGGACCTGATGAGATTTATCTAGGTCAAGGAAAGCATGTGATGAAGATGTTGAAGAGGTTTGACATGATGTATTGCAAACCAATGACAATTACAATGATCACAAACTTGAAAAGGCTAAGGAGTTTTGAATCAAGCCTGGTGGATCCTTCCAAGTATAGACAATTGATTGACTCACTGATGTACTTTGTGAATACTCGACCAAACATATGCTTTGCAGTAAATGTTCTCAGTCAATTCCAAGTGGAGTCGAAGCATGATCATTGGATAGCAACAAAACATATCCTGAGATATCTACGAGGAACCATCCACTATTGCCTAAAATATGGTAGGAGGAATGATGGGATATACAAATTCTGACTGGGGAGGCGGTGAGCGAGATGGAAGGAGCACTACAGGGGGGTGTTTCCGTTTGGGATCCTCCATGATCTCATTGATGAGCAGAAAGCAAGATACAATTGCTTTGAGTAGTCTTGAGGCAGAGTATATTGCAACTTGTGAAGTAAGCAGAAAAGTGGTCCGGTTAAGGAAGTTGTTCTCTGACCTATTTGCAGGACCTATGGACCCTACAGTGATACATTGTGATAACACCAGTTGTATATGATTGTCTGAAGACCCAGTATTTCGTGGAAAGACAAAGCATACCCACAACAAGTATCACTATATTCGGAAGCTAGTACAAAATGGTGTATTGCAACTACTGTATATCTCCACTGATGAGCAAGTAGCTGACATATTGGAAAAATATCTTCCTAATAAGAAGCTCGTGTATTGGAGAGACAAGCTTGGTTTGGTTGACGTATCCTCCCTAGTTGAGAGACAAGCTTGGTTTGGTTTGGTTGATGTACTCCATGATCTCCTTCCAGTTGTTAAACTACTACTGAAGGAGCCAAGCTCTGATACCAATTGTTGGAAATACTAAGAGGGGGGTGAATCAATATTTCTTAGCAATTAGCACTTTATTAATCTTTCAAAAGCATTAGTCAATCTCTAGTTATTATTATTATTGTTCAGTAAGAGTAGCAAACAACAATGCAAAAATAGAGACAATTGGCACAAGAGTTTTAGGTGGAAAACCCCCTCTGGTAAAAATGACCAAATGCTTTTGTAATAAGTTCTTTAATCTTCAGCCCCAACTGAAAAGAAATCAACGACTTCCTAGAACTCTAGAAAAACATTCTCCATCTCCCACTAGAAGGACGCCCCAACGCCCTAGTTTTATCAACAATCATCTAAATGGATGCCCCAACACCCTTGCGAGCCACAACTCCCCCTAGCACCACCCTACCAGCCTGAAGTGTTTATAGGCCCCAACTTGTAGGTGACTTCATTCACCTGCCTAGCACCACCCTACCACCCTATAAAGAATAGATAAAAATGTGGACTCCCGTACCAAGGACAATGATCCAAGTTACAATGATTTTCAATAAATGATAGACAATACTAGGACCTACCCTTATCCTAACAAACTTGACAAAATAGACTCCCCAATAATGCCTTTTACAACTCTTAAGCAATTTGACTCTTTTAACAATTATGGGCTCTCGTACCAGAGATAATGGCCCAATTACAATAATTTGACTCTTGACCTTGACAATGCTTCTTAATACATGGACAGTTGTTGATGATTATGAAAAGATGGTTGTTTTGACTTCGAGAGTTGTTCTGTTATAATGCTTCCTTCAAGTGATGATGATTTGTCACTTCAATTCTTGGATGTCTTCTTGCATGTTCTTGAGTCTTCTTCATACAAATTTCCCAACAAGGCCCAATCCCAAAAGTAAAACAAAATACCCTTCAACTTACCTCTCCCTGCAAAACACATGTAAGTACATATTAATGAATGTACAAAATTAAATGATTACAATGCATACCTTAAATGTGCTTGTGTTTTGAGTTTGTCTCTTTTGTTGTTGACTTGTTCTATTAGTCGTCACAATTGAAAACTAACTTAGACCTAGACTCCCAACCTTGACATAGACCTAGATTCTATGCAAGACTATATACAAAAATTCCTTATGACCATTAGACACAATGTTGACTATATACACTAGTATTAATCTTAACTAGCCCTTAACCTAATCACAACATATTTTTTATCCAAGACTCAACTCTTAATACAACAAGAACACTATGCAATTTTAGATCTCGACTAAAGGATAGTGCACAAAGCAATCCTTAAATATATTCATAAATACAATTCTAACTAACCTCTGGCCTAAACACAAGACCAACACTGACAATACCAAACACACAGCGCTATATTCTTAATGAAGACCTAAAACAAGGCATAACAATAATACTTATAGTTTTGTAGCAAGTCCTTTGCTTAGACCTAAACGTTAAGGACTGTGGATAAGACCTAACCAAACCCAAGGATTGTCCCAAAAGAATTGTGCCATAAACCTAAACAGAGCCCCAAATTCATACAAATTTTACATCAACAATGGGTCAGGACAATCTACATGATCAACCTTGCTTTTTGTAGCATGGATTTTGTATTTAATAATTCTATACCTTGCTTTTTTGTAATTGTTGAAGACAAGTAACCTTACTCTCCCACTCGCTACTCATTAATTTGTTGGCATAACACTTTTTCTTGATCTTAGATTCCACTGGCTTGACTAAAGTATGTCAAAACATTCGCTCTTCTGAAGATCAGATCATGTACTTAAGGAACTGCACTAGACCGAAGCTATGAACACTCCAAAACAAACCCTATCCTCACTGTTGTACTGCATTAGTGGCCCAAGGATACGCGAGAATTTCAAAGCAGCTTCTTTAGCGAAAATTCATTCAAGCATATCTCTAATAGGAGGTATAAGCGTCATTTTTATATACAAAAGGTGAACGTTAAGGGGCTTATCAGGTAGACGTTAAAATTAAAGATTATTTATTTAAACTTAAGAAAACGAAAAATTAGATGTTGATTGTGTTTTGAAAGGCTTCATTAAGTGAACGTTGGAGAGCATAAAAGCTTTAATTATTCTGAAATATTTAATTTTAGTTTTCTTTTAACCTGCTTTACCTTGAGCTCTAAGGAAGGAAATCATTGGTGTCCTTTAAATGTTTTTAAATTAAATTTATGAAACCCTTAAGGACCCTATATAATATTTGTGTCAAAGAGCTTGCTTAGAAATATTTTTAATTTCACTAGAATTTGAAGTCAATGATTGACTTAGTGCATATGGTCCTACCCGAGTGTGAAGTCAATGATTGGTTTACTACCTTTGGATCTTGAAGTTATTCAACTTATACATGGTGAGATTACGGTGAGAATCCTTGTCATATATTGACAACCATTGGTGAATAAGGTGTCATGTCTCTACCCCCTGGGGTTTTAGCCCACAAAACTGGGTCTTCAACTTCAACCTCAATTTTCTCTCAAACCAAGAGGAACCATGAGGCGTACCATATATCAACAGAAACATCTCGTCGAGGAGAATCTATCTAGAAGGATCTTGACACAAGATTCCATGAATTGCCATGTCAAATTTGCCATGGAAGATCGGGGTAGCTCCTAGTGATGCTTCGGTTGACATCAATGACAAACACCTATCAACAGTGCTCAAAATGCCTTTATATAGTAGTCTATCTAGGCTGAATGGACATGTCTCTTGGCCAGGGGCGACTTGACTTCGAGTGAAGCCGACTCGTCACTTTTGGAGCCAAAAAATTCATTTCAAAAATTCAAATTTACATCTATTAAAAGTCGCAATGGGACTTTTACTCAAAATAAATTTTCATTTGACTCAAACATTTATAAATATTTTTTAAAATGATAAATATCATTCCATCAAGTGAACAAAAATATATTATGAAAACCGACCATTGTTACAAATTCAACAAACCGAAATCTTGAGATACAAGGCATATGCCAATCAAGAAATGCATAAATAGAGTAACTTAGGGAAAATTTCAGTGTAAGCACAAATAAATATAAATCTTAAATGTCCATCCCTGTGAATGGTATGTTGCTATGTTTTTGGCACAAATAAGGCTGCAATGTTCAAATCCCTCAAAATCAACACGCCATCCACCACAATCACCATGGATGTGGAAACCATGAATTATACCATTCTCCATATTCATTCACAGCTGTACAAAAAAACATAATATATAAATGTCGACCTCAAGTGATAGTGGAAGCTGAACAAAGACCTGACTAGAAGCTGGTTCCTTGCACTCATCATGACCACATGCCAGTGGTATTCACACTAAATCTACAAGATGAGACCACATCACAAATCAAAGAACATTTTAAAACAATCAAGCTTATGAGATTCTTAAAGAATACATCATCCAAATAACTATAACATGGAATCACAAGGTCCTCTCCCAAGGAAGCATCAAAACATGAAAAGAAACTAGAAGCCATAATCACTCCTCTCAGCAACATCTGTGTGAATAACAATAGGGACAACGTAAATGCAACTGAACTGCTAGCTTATATTCACCTAAAAAACATGCAACCCCTGAAGATACATGCAAGATTGGGACAAACTAAGTTGCACCATTTGGCCTTGTTGACCAGTCAATTGTGGGCAATCATGCAATAGTTTGTAAGAAGATACCTTATGCGTCCAAGGGCCTTGCTGGACATAAGTAAATGTTAGCAAGCATTCAGAAGTTCTTGAAGAATCATCCATGGATGGACAGCACCATTTAAGCACAACGTATTACTACACCTCAAGTGAGACAATATAAATAATAATACATAAACTAAGCCCTTTTAAGTTGCAATCCATAATAAATTAATGAACGGCATGGGAAATATCTACATGACAAGGAATATACACTTGCATATGTATTGGTCTACCGACTTGCTTGCAGTAAAGATATTTGGGAATCCAATGCTGGCAAAATATCTTGGCATAAAGTACCTTTATCACACAATGTTTCCCCATTATGGGTCCACTCAACAAGTCTGCTTCGCAGATCAATCAATAATCTTGATTCATGTAAATCTCTACTTTCCAGTAACATTTTAATACAGTTGACTAAGAACTTCGAAGTTTTTTCTTTTACTTCAGACCAGGAAATTTGACAACCTTTGGCATTTTCAAATACATTATAGTTAAAATCTAACATCTCTAAAAAACCCAAAATGAAAGTGGTCACTCTCACCCAGTTTGTCTTTCATTCACCTTGACAATCACCAAAGGTAGACTCCCTGAAGCCTTCGGTTCTATGTGCAGGTTCTTCAGTGCGCATAGTCATTTCTACACTCTTTCCAGGATATAAGCTAGTACTAGCATGACCAACTTGTAAATCAGCATACCGGTTTTTTGGAATATCATGGTAGGTGCCTGCAGCAGAATCTGCAGTCGGTACTGTACATTCTTCTGCTGTGACAAAATGGAGCAGCAAGTGGCAAGCATATTAATTTAATAGGTGCACATTCGCTAGGAAAAGTCCAAGTGCAATTCTTCTCAAAAATGCATACTGTGTCACCCAAGCATCTGCACCTGCCTTTTGAGATAATCCACCAATCTTCCTCTCTGTCCTAACAGCTTGGATTTCACTCCATCCTTCACAGTTCTGATTTCCTCTATAAATTGATGCATTGATGTGTAACGAATCAGACATCACAGGCCCAATGCATAACTCACTGCATGAGCGACTGAAATCAGCAAGCCACATCATTACTGCTTGAGGACTCTTTTCAAGACCATAATCACCAGTATCCTGTCCATGCAGATCATTTTGAGTGGGATCCTCATGAACAAATTCAACCTTGGCTTTCTTATGTCTGACATCCAACCTACCTTTTTCACTTGCCAGGCTAGAAACACTTCTTTTCCTATTCACCTTAATTTCACATTCCCAGTCTAAGCTATTAAACTGACTGCAAGTTTCTTCCATTCTCATTTTTTTCTCTGAATAAATCAACTTTGACCTCCAAGGCTTCCAACTTTCTGCTGTTTCCACAAGAGATCTAACCACCAAGTCTCGATGGCTGGCCTCTAGGGGACTCAATACCCATGCCAAATATTTTGCAGCATTATAAAAACTCTCAAAACTACTATTCCTTACTTTGTCAACTTTTCTTGTTACATTGTTTGAGTGTACCTGATCAGAACCATGAGACTCTGTTCCAAGATGTGCTTCAGAAAATTCAACTGTGTCTTGCTGGAAAAGTAAAATTGATGCAAAATGAAACCAAGTGGGGAAATTGAGAAGCAGTGCCCTGAAAAATCCATTTCAAATACTCTTGAGGCATAAAATCCATGTTATGCATAAGTGCATATCTAATATAATCCACCACTATAGAGAGATTAGAAATGCATACCATGCAGAATTGTGATCCACAAGCAAGGATGTTTCGCATGGTTTCTTATTGGATGAAAAGCTCAGAATAGCAGTAGAATTAAATTCTTCCCAAGATTGCATTTCCTCCAATATGTTCAATATTGTTACAAGGTTGCCATACGAAAGGGGTCCCATTAAAGCTGTTAACAGTGGTTGCACTCTCTGGCAAAAGAAAGCATATGAAGAAGGAAACTTAAAATCAGCATCTAAAGGTATGCCCCAGGAGCTAGGCCTAAAAAGCACATCAAGGATTGCAGAAACCAGTTCAATTTGTACTTCAAAAACACGATCTTCTCCCCTGCACATATACAAGGTACTCGTCAAATCGTGTGACAATATAATTATCAGATTAAACCCATTACAAGCAAAACGATCAAAAGAATAGATCTATCAAACAAGAAATATCACTACTCCTACAGAATGCATAATAGATTTCTTAATGTTTTCTATGTGCATTGATGCCATGACTCCAGTTCCAAGTCTCAAAAAAATACTCACGCAAATAGACCTGAGTTACTGGAAAACTTAAATGTTAAAATCAGAAAGAGTTTACTTCAAACCCATGTACAGATATCTGATATTACATAATTGTTCACCTCTTGCTAAAATCAAGATCCTTTACAACCTATCTTGATTATCACACATTTTAAAAAGGTTCAGTCTTGCACTTGTAATGTACATAAAGTACCTTACATGTAATAATAATAGACAGTACTAAACAGATATTAAATAAAAATAGATCGCAATTACCGACACAAGCAAGCTGTTCCAGAAGTCATACATTTTAATCAAATATTCTATTACTGTTCTTAAGAGTGGTATCAGAATCCAATCTCAAGCCCACCAATCCCAAGGGCACCATAGCATACTACACAGAAGGTGACATTCTGTAACAAACATAAAGTACATAATACAATAATAATAATAATAATAATATTCAAACAAACATAAAGTACATAATATAATAATAATAATAATAATATTCAAAGGGGCACATGTCTAGAAGGCATGCCTATTCACATATGTGACCATTCAATGTATATTTATAATTTTATACACAATGTTACATGCTATCAACATAAAGTACATAATAATATAATAATAATAATAATAATATTCAAACAAACATAAAGTACATAATATTATAATAATAATAATAATAATATTCAAACAAACATAAAGTACATAATATAATAATAATAATAATAATATTCAAAGGGCACATGTCTAGAAGGCATGCCTATTCACATATGTGACCATTCAATGTATATTTATAATTTTATACACAATGTTACATGCTATTGTACCAGCTCAATTAACAAGCTGGGCATTGAATAACTCCGTGCTTAGTATATTTTTATATTGAAGTAGTCCAAAAATATATGCAAATAGATGAACTTTGGTTTCATCTTCCAACAGGTTGGATGGTTGTTCCTAATACTTGTGCATTTCCATTTTCTCCTAGATTAAATCTTTACAATAAAATTTATAGTGCCATAATACCAAGGATAAGGTATTTGACATTCAACCCCTTAATCTGAAAGTGTATTTGTAAGTCCAAGCATCTTTCTCAACTTTTCAATTTTTTCTCTTCCATGTACTTCGGTGAAAATGTCTAAAATTTAATCACTTGTGAAACAATGTATCAACTGAATGGTATTGGCCCCTACATGATGTCAAATCAAATGGTACATTGTGTTGATGTGCTTGGTTCAATCATGGAATCTAGGATTCTTGGCCAACTTGATTGCAGAAGTGTTGCCGATCAAGGGTGGAGTAGCATTCAACTATTTTTCTTGCAAATCCTCTAGTAGCTTCCTAAGCCACACAATCTCCTTTGTCGCATCAGCAGCAGCCACATACTCTACCTCTGTAGTGAAATCTGTTGAAACAGTCTGCATGCATTATCTCCAAGATATAGCTGCTGATCCAAGACTCATGAGGTATCCTTGTGTAAACACTCCATTCTTCGTATCCCCATCATAATCTGAATCTAAATGTCCAACTAGTTTGAAGCCATCCATATTTGAGCCCAAAGTGGTGAGTTCCCTTCAAGTACTTCAAAACTCTCTTCGCAGGACACCAATGTCCTTCACAAGGTCTTTGCATAAACCCAGAAAGAATCCCAATTGCAAATGAAATATATGGCTCAGTAGTAGTAACATAGATACAACTTCCTGTTACTGCTCCAATTAGCACCCTTTGTGAAAGTTCCAACAGCAATGCTATAAGGCTAGGCACATTTGAGAGACGCACCATGTCCCCACAATGTCCCCTTCATTTCAGGCAGGCTCCCTGAAGCCATGAGGGGTATCCCAAACTATGAAACGAACTTGTGAAGTATATCATTGTAAACACTAAACAGTTCAGTTCACCAACAAACACCTCAATGTATGGTTAGATAGACAAGTGCCAATCAAGTGATAGAATGCCTTAAGTGTTAGATTTTATAGCATCGGACAGGTGTTTTGGTCTCGATTTGTGTCTAAGAGGCTAAGGAACATGAGTTTTCCAAAACCCAGAAAAGGTTTCACAAGATAAACTTGCGAAACACCTCAATTAAATTAATTGATCAATAATTAAAAATTGCCTAAGTCTAACTTAGTAAATTTGATTAATTAATTGAGGATAATCGAAAATGCTCTAGAGACTCACATGGATCGAGTCTATGATGATCTTAGTTGTTGATGAGGATCTAATCATGGTCGTTGAAGCTCCAGCGAGAGATTATAAGAGCATATCGATGGGAAGAGGAGAGACACAAGTGACGGAGCAAGCATCTAGACAATGCGAATTTCCCTATGCACAGTGACTTAGTGAGGGAAGAATTCGAGCTAGTGGAGGAGCATCAGTGATTGAGGGAGCAGCAAAGAGAATTATGGAGGAATTTCCTAACAGATTTCTAGTGTCGGAGAGGTAGGAAAGAAGGAGGCCAAATTGTTCTGTAAAAAAGTCGTCCAGGTAATGCGAGTGAGCCAGAAACCCCAGTGTGAGTGCCAAGAAGAGATCAATTTAGTTGTTGAAGGCCGGGAGACCACCCGCAAGGCAAAGCGAGTCCATTCCAGTGGCAGAGGGAGGCTAGACAACCCAATTGGAGGCAGTTCTAGGCATAGTATTCAAAACTGACCGGTTCGAACCAAAAACCAGTCAAACTAGCCGGTAGAAAAACCCAGTTAGATTTCCCTCCTCACCTGTTTTTTGGTCAAACAGAGCGTAAACCGGTCGGTTCACTGCCAGGCCAACCGCTAACCGACAAACAGTAGTTTTGTGAGTTTTGAAGCAGATTTGAGGGAACCTTGGGCTTGTTTCCCTCCAAAAACAACCCCTCCAAGGAAAGCATGCCTCCCCTCTCATTTTCCTCACACATCTCAACCCTAGCAACATTGGCAATGTTAAATTTTTAAAGTAAAAGTGGCATTTCCTTTATCTTTCATTTTCATCCTTTTACTAAAATTTATAACATTACCATGAAATGACTTAGGATGTTTGAGAGTGGTTTTGACATTCATTGGACGACATATGGGGAAACTAGAATTTTAGATTTCACTCAAAATTCAGCAGACTTAATAGTTTTCAAGATTTCATGGTATGGGGTTTTGCAATGTTTCCATTTTATTCTATCACACGAGAAGGTATTAGATTGGTATTTTATCAAGAGCATGAAGCCCTTTAAGAACCTTGATGTTGATAGCATTGATTGTTGAACTTTGTTTATATTGGTGGTATTAATTGTTGAACCCCTCTACCATGGCCTTAACAAAAATGTACCTTTTGTTGAAGGAAGTGTAACTAGGTTCGGTCTTCATAAATGTACTTTTGATATTTGTACTTATTCAAGGAAAGAAATATTATTTTTATAATATATGACAATGAGTTTCTTGTTCATTGAAGTAGGTCTAACACATGTCAAAGGGATATAGGTGAGTCAAATAGTCAAGAGAAAATATTGAAGGCCTTAAGGGCATGCTACACTATGTATGAATATCAGTGAAACAGGAATTGGCGATTAATCGGCAAAATCGCGATTCGAACTCTGCTCGGCCATGAAACGATCCGAACTGAATCTTTGGGAGTCAAATCGCGTTGACCGAGTTTGACTCGTGGTCAACATGAGTTTGACTCGCGAATATGGCGATTATTCCGATTCTGTGTTTTTTTTGTGAGTCCCGCCAGTTTTTCCCGCTAGTTTTGCATTTAGGTTTATCGGGTTTTGGGTTTCGGATTGTGGCTTAACGCGTTTATAACTTTATCGGTTAGTTGTTTCAATGTTTCATAGTCCCGAGTCCGTAGAGTCCTCAGTGGACACCGACGCAAAGCTGCATTTGACGCCGCAGAGCTGGATTGCTGAGATATTCATATACCTGCGTGAGCCTTCAGCCTTGAGGTAACCTGCGTGAACTGTGACGTATTCGGTATTCCTTTTAACTTTATATATAATGATCATATGATGTCTAAGATATAGATGTGAATCGTGATACTGTGATGCGATACAACAGAGAAGAACAGAGATGCTAATGCGGCAATGCCATATATATAACTGTGATGCCATACTCGAGTGCCTAGTCGGCTAGTCCATCGACTCCATCCATACATATAGCTGTGATGGCATACAACAATAACGCCTGCATTGTCACATGTATAAGATTTAAATATAGTACTGTCACATGTATATAACAACCTTAACGCAGTGACATTGTGATTTTGACTCTATATTCAATTTACTGTTGTTCCTTGTTGGAGCTTTAAAAATTACTGGCTGTCAATCAGTATCAGCACTTTTTGCACTTGTTTATGTACTCAACCATGCACATTTCAGTGCTGACGTCTGCATTTAAGAGTTGCTTCCACCAACAGTTCTTCACGAGATGATGCTAATCATGACATTGTAACTTCCCAACAGTTCAAAACATAATATCATAATTCATTCACTTAAAGATTTATCACTTTTACATAGCAACAACATTGTATGGCTCTTAGATTTTATTTCATTCACGACATTTCTATCTGTTGGGTTCAATAATTGTCTTGTCAAAAATTTTAGTTATCGTCATCGGTTGATAATACTAATAAACTTAACATATAGAGTCTAGAAGTATGACCGAGTGGTAGATTTGTTAAAACAAGAAAGGAGACTTAGCATAGTTTTGAAGTTGTTGATTAAAATTTAATATGGCTAAAACATCAATGTTCCCCATTTAATTTTTAATGTGCTTTAGGATGTAGAATTATAAGTGACCATGAACTGTGACGGGCGTGGGAATGCATTGAGAAAATCTCTTTCAAAATTCAAACGTCATAAATACAGAAACAATTATTTACCCCGAGAGTGATATCCAAGTATTTTGAACTTCAAAGTTCATACACAGTTTTGATTTGCCTCAGTGTTTCACTTAGGAGTCGAGAAAATCTTTCTGGAAATATTAATAAGCAAAGTTACAAACATAACATGACGATGCAAGGAAGTCATAAAGGATAAAAGTTTTCGAAAAAAGTGAAGAAAGTAGGAAAGCATGCAAGGATGACCTAAAGGCTAAAATACTCATAAGTGTTGAGAATCTGAGATTCACAAGTGTTTTCAAGAGAATCAAACAGAACCAAAACCAACCCAAATTCTGCAAAGAAGAAAGAGTTAAACAACAGTATGGCAGCCAAAAGAGGTGCAGCCCTACAAAGAAAAATAAACCCCAGCACAAGTACACTAGAGAGAGAAATAATCCAAGCACAACATAGATCAAAGTTATAGACTTGATAGTGATTTGAAACATATATTTGATACATGGCAGAGATCTAAGTGATCTTGCAGCAATCTCCATACGCATAGATGACAGATGATGGCACTTTCTTGGTGTGCTTTTGTGCCAATTTTTAGAGCTATGTTGTGCTCCATTGAATAAAACTAGGGTTATGCATGTTTTTTGGTTTTATTGAAAGGCAACATTTCTATATGTTTACAACTTTACTGACATCTGTCTTCATTTAAATTTTTAAATTTCTAGCATATTTTAAAATTTTGGATCATTTTTAAATTTGATTTTTTGTTGTCTTTCACAGGAGCCACAAATTAAACACAAGTTCAAAGCAACAACAATGCCGAGAGAGATGGACTTTGCTTGGGCTTATTGTGACAAGATCGCTGGAAAATCCAAGCTCCTTTGTAAATTTTGCAAAAAGGAATGTAGTGGAGGCATTTATAGATTCAAGTTCCACCTTGCACAAATACCTGGCCATGATATAGGTCTTTGCGACAAGGTTGACGATAATGTCAAATACCAAGCAGCCTTGGCCCTTGAGATGTTAGATCAGCATAATGCCAAGAAAGCAAAGCAAAATACTGAAATAGGAACTCTTGGAGTTGATAGTTTTTCTACCACTAGCCCCATGTCACCTCACTCTGTTGAATCCTCAATGTCGTTCCCACGTTTTCCACACATGCCTCCAAGGCCAAGTCAAACTCAAAGCCATACGAGTCCTTCGACTCCTTCCTTCAACACTGGAGGTGGAAACATAAACACCTTTTTTGCTCCCCGCACAAAACCCAGTTCCCAACCTACCTTGGATGCCACTGGTTGGAAAAAAAATATCCATAGTCAGGCAAGGAAGGCCATTGAATTTTGGTACTATTCTGACATACCTTTCCACTGTGCCAGATGTCCTTATTGGCAAGCTATGATTGATACAATTGCTATTGCAGGTCCACAGTTCAAAGCCCCTACATCAGAGAGCCTTAGGACAAATATGTTGTTAGAGAGTGTTGAAGATGTCATGCTTGTGCTACCTGAGTTTTGTTCATCATGGGTAGAAACAGGGTGCACCATCATGAGTGATGGATGGACAGATCAGAGGAATAGAACTTTAATAAATTTCCTTGTATCTTGTCCCGCAGGCACAATGTTTCTCAAATCAGTGGATGCTTCAGACAAGGTTAAGACTGCCCAACTTATCTGTGAAATGATGGAGGAAGTCGTTCAAGAAGTGGGAGAAGAACATGTTGTACAAATTGTCACCGATAATGCAGCTAACTATATGGCTGCTGGTAGACTTTTTGAGATTAGGCACCCCACTATTTTTTTGGACCTCTTGTGTTGCCCATTGCTTAGATTTAATGCTTGAGGACATTGGTAAGCTTCATTGGATACATGAGGTTGTGGAGAAGGAAAAATCCATAACCAAATACCTATACAACCACACTATTGTCCTAAACACTATGAGAATATACACTGAAGGTAAAGAAATTGTTCGACCTGCAGTGACTAGATTTGCAACAAATTTCATATCTTTGCAATCTGTGGTTGAGCAAAAGATAAATCTGAAGAGGATGTTCTTGGGACCTGAGTGGATGGGATCTAAACATTCCAAGACCCTTGAAGGCATCGAAATTGCTGCACTTGTGTTTAATGATGGTTTTTGGAAAGATGCCGAAGAGATTATTGTTGTGACGGAGTCCCTTGTTAGAGTCCTCAGGTACTTCAAGTCTTTTAACTTTTTCATTTTATAGATTTCATTTCAAGCTTCTTTTTATTTACAATGTTTCATATTTCTTTAAATTTGAATGCTTGAACTTTCAGGATGGTTGATGGTGACAAACCCGCTATGGGTTACATTTATGAGGCGATGGATCTCGCAAAGGAGGCCATCAAAAGAAGATATGGGGATGATGAGACAAAGTATATGCCTCTTTGGGACATTATAGATGCACGTTGGGATAGGCAATTGCATTCCCCTTTACATGCTGATGGGTACTTCTTAAACCCACAATATTTTTATGATAAGAGCAAATTTAATGAGGATGGGGAGGTTGGCAGAGGACTTATGACATGCGTGGTAAGGTGTTTCCCTGATCTAGAACAACAAAGCCGTGTCTTTTCCCAACTACAAGATTATAGGGCACCATCTAAATTGTTTGCCTATACCTGTGCCATAAGACAAAGGTCTAAGATGTTGCCAGGTACCCAGCTTGAAGGCTTCATCAATTCATTAAATTTGTTTAAACTTTATTTTTTATGTTAAATGTTTTATTAAATTTTCTTTTCTTTTTAAGTTTTTACTATTTACTAATTTAGTACTTCTACTCACAAACCCTTACCACTTGCTAGGTCTTTGGTGGAAAAAATTTGGTAGTGATACGCCAGATTTGAAGAGATTTTCCATTCGAATCTTAAACCAAGCTTGCAGTGCTTCAGGTTGTGAATGCAACTGGAGCATGTTTGAGAAAATACATTCTAAGAAGCGCAACCGATTGACACAAAAACGCTTGAATGACCTTGTATTTGTCCATTACAATCTACGACTTTGCAACAAACAAATACAAGGTGAGATTCGAGAGCTTGAATTTGAAGGTTTCATAATCTAGTTCGTACTTTAAAGTTCAAACTTCAAACTTCAAACTTCAAAGTGAAACTTTAATTCACATTTCAATGTCTCATGATAATGACAGGTATGGATTTGCAAGCTACAAATGCGGCAGACTAGGTTCAATTAGATGAGCCTCCTCTTTTAAGCCTTCATGACTTGGAGAACTTTGAGAGTCAAGCAAGCGAAGGAGTGGAAGGAATCGCTTCTAGTTCTCACTCTTAAGAGTCTTAGACTCTTAGTTGCTGATTTTTTTTCTGATTAGTATGCAGTTTTTTGTAAACTTTTAGAAGCATATGCTTCTAAGGACTCAAGAATCAGTGCTTTGGATCATGTTTGGACTCATAACATATATGAGATACTTATTTATTCATGATATTTTGGACATCTATTGATATTATGCATTGTTTGGACATGCCTTTACCCAATATTAATGAAAAATGGTTTTTTTAATTCAATATATGTGTATATTTTTATTTAATGAATTCAACGATTTTTTGCCGATTTTTTCCCGATCCGATTAAAACTCTTCAGTCTTTTGCCTCGCCAATTTATTGTCGATTCCGAGTCTGGTAACATTGATAAATATACATTAAAGTCAAAGGGAAACCTCGAAGCAAGGTCAAGTCTGATCCTATGCAATGACACCTTCAAGAAGCTCCTTCAAGCATGCTACACCACCATGGAAAATGTGTGAAGTCTACTCAGCAAATCAGCCACCAAACTACCCTTCAAATCAGCCTACAAACAGCCCTCCAAGTCTGCCTGCTAGCAGCCAGTCAAGTCAGCTTACAAGTTGGCTTAAGTGGAGGGACAGTCCTCTATTTATAGAGGTTGTCTACTCCAAACATAATGTACTACTCAAGCTCTGAAATCTGCAAGAAAACAGAGAAATAAGAAGGTTGAAAGAAGACAAGGAAAAGGGTCCACTTAGGCAGCGAAGAGAGCAGTATGAACAGTGAAGTCTGAAGGACTGTTTCTAAGGTATACACAGTCACAGGTGTGAAGGAATGAGGGACAGTCTGCGGCTAGATCAGCAGTGAAATTGCAGTGGTATATTCTTTATGGTTTGGGCTAGTAACTAGGCCTACAAAGGCCTCCTACTCCAGCGTGGAAGGAAGACTCTCAAGCGAAGGGAAGAAGAGCATATGAACCTAGTGATCCTCACACACGTGCTAGAAACTAGGGCATCAGAACAGCAGAACAGTCACCCACTCAAGAAGGGTTTTGGTTGGTCAAAGTTGAAGTATATTTGAGCAAGGGATCAAGGAAGAACATCTCATCTAGAAGACTCAAAGAAGAAGAACAAGATTCATAGTAAGAGAACAAAGGGCTGGAAGGAGGTCAAAGTGTCAGGAAACAAAGCGCCTAAAGAAGTGCCGGGGTATATGATGCAGAAAGAAGTGAAGACTTGACTTGTGCTTGGAGGATCTCTTTGTCAAGGGTCTAGGGTTTGGCATTGATCAATGGAAGCTTCAATAAGAGAAATTCACTAAAGGGTTTTCCTCTCAAGAGTAGAGAGGTTTTGGCCCTGGCAGAGAGCCAACATCTTGTGTTCTTGTTTTTGTGTTTTGGTAGCAATTTGATGAAGTACACACATATGCACTAATAAGAAGAAGAAGAAGAATAAGCTAACAAGAAAAGTAAAAAGACTCCACAAATTGTTATCAAGAAACGAAGAATCACACTACACTACTTTGCCCTAGATTCTTCAACACCTTTCACTCAAAGGAAAATAATTTCTTAGGCATGCGAAGCTTTTTCTACCACATTATAAGGTTGAAAAGATGAACCCTTCAGTCAAGCCCATGGCTCTCAACGCTCACCCTATATGTGCCAATGTAGCCCTTTGGAGAATTAGGACCCCGTATATGGAGACCAAACCCCAAATGGAAACCATCTACAATCCTGCATAAGATCCAATGTGTCCCCTAGGCTTCCAGTGCAACAAGTCACTAGAGAAATCAAGCAAATAAGCTTACCTAATCATAGACCACAGGTGGGGACCTCATAATCACCTGCCCTTCCAAAATGGGCTTTGGGATGTGACAATGTCTCCTAAACTCCCAATGGAGTTAACCAAGTACCCTATTAGGTGGTTTCTGCTTCTAAAGGGGATAATGTAGTCAAGGTACATCCGTTAAAAGGTGGTAGCATGTGGAAGATAGGAGAATGAGGTAGGGAATGAGAGGGGGTGGCCCTGGGTCACATGCTGGGGCACAAGGGTAGCTAATAAGAGGGAAGCCCACACTTGGTTTTATAAGGCATAGGAGGGAGCAATCATGGTTCATGAGGTGCCCTGGCCTTGATTTTTCCACCCTTCTCTATATGACTTTTGCCTTTCATGATTTTCTTTGATTAACTGCTCGAGGCTCAAGGGGTTAGCGCATGATGTATAAGATATAGCAGTGAATTTCCCCCTTTAAGGTGGGGTGGTTCATTGCCCACCAGGGGTTGGGACAATCATGGGTTCCTATATGATGAGGAAGGTTCATAGAACTTGTTGGAACCAAAGTGATGGCCATGATGATGGGGTAGAGCTTCATGTAATTTCTTTTGCCCACATGCTAAATGCTTTTGTCCCAGCTATCATTTGCATTTTTTGGTACTTTTCCTGTTGAATGTGGCCATATATGTTTTTGAATTTCTTGCTAGTTGCATCAACCTTTAGGCTTCATCCAAGTCATGACCCAAGGTGTGGGCAAGGGGAAGGGGTGAGCTAACCCTATGTGGACCCTGTTAACACCCAGGTTGTTCCCTATGACTCCCAAGGGAATACGGTCGGGGTAACCACTAACCAATCTTTGGATTACAGTGCCTAGCCACACTATAATCAGAGAGGGCTCTCTCTTTATAATTTGTCTCTGTTCTGTGGAGATTTTAGGCTAGTTATGAAATGAGGGTGTTTAGTTTTATGCTTTGGTTGAGGGATATCTTTCTATACTTGAAGTGTGCAATCTGTAGATGAGTTTATTTCATTGGGCAATGGAGTCTGTGGCTACAAGTGTTTTAGAAACCTTGAGGTGATTTACTGAGATTACAGGGCCAATTAAATATTTCATATAACAAAGTTAGATTATGATGGTGACATGTAAACAACCAGTGAAAAGCATTTAAGAATTTTCCACTAAAGTTGGGGTGTGGGGAAAAGATAGATGCCTCAGGAGCAAACTTGAATTCCTGAAAATATTTATCACAGTGAGAGATATAGCTTGAAAGTGTAGCAATTAAGAATTACACCTTATTTACTCTATCTGGAAGAAAACATTTATAACATCTTAGATTGAGTTCAGGGTGATTTGTGATTAAATCCTTGAACTATTCTTTTACTTTGCCATTAAGTGTAAAACACAGAAACATGAAAGAACATGAAAGACTAGAAAACATATAACACAGAGGTTAAAAGAAGACTTATTGTGCTATGAAACATGCAGGAATCCTGTAACAATCAGCCAGCCACCACAGTGCATCAAGGAACACAGAGCTTTGGAAATTCCATCCACCTTTTGTATTATTTCTCTGAGAGTTGTACAGCAACAGAAGTATAGAAACGAAATCAACAACAACCCCTTGCAAACTCATGCGAAGGGGACTTTATAGAAATGTTTATACAAAATATCTCAGGCATTGAGTCATCTGAGAGAGAAATATCTTCATTACTTCGTATAGAAAAGTAGAAAAGAAGTTATTACAGCTTTGAATGCAACATAACTGTTCTTTAAGTCTGTCAGAGGATATTTTGACCTTTGGAGGTCAGTGAGTCGGTTGAACCGCTTTGCTTTAATGCTGGAAAATGTGTCTTTATGTTTGCTGCGCTGTATTTTCTCGGCCCTGCCACTTGTGACTGTGCTTGCTGCTGTGGTGACCGAATAGCCCTGCTGAGTTGGCTCAGCCATTCATCTTTCCTCTGTATGCTTATCTACCAAAATTTTCCCTGTGTATGATCACTTATAAATTGGACAAAACATAACATTACAGGTTCTGGCTTGATAATATTATCTGTGTCAATTTATTCCAGACTTCCTGTGTGGGTAATTGGTGCTTGACAATTGCCTCTATGGTTTCATCTGCTTTTGTATATTTATAGAAATTTGGAGGCACATCGAACAGATGATTGATCTCGTTCATGATAAAAAACAGGTCTTCCACCCTATTATATAGAGTCTGCCCTGATGCTGGCCCTGATTCTGCTGAAGTGCTGGGCTATCCTGCAATTTGACTTGCAGCAAAGGCATTGACCCTTTTAGCATAGTTTTCATGGGTAAGCAGTCTTCCCACACTGCTTAGTAGGCTGGGGAGGCCTCTGTTTTGCAATACCTGAAACCTGTCCATGAACTTGTTGATTTCGGTCTGCATGTCTTGGGTTCTCCTTTCTAATGTTCCAACCAGGTTTCTTAATGTCAGGACCCTTTTAACCATTGAGATTGTCTCAGTCCTGTGAGAAATTCCCATGGTGGTCAGTTGAGAGCTTGTCCTGTTATTCAATATGTTTATCATCCTATTGGCATCATCAGGCATGTGTGCCAAGGCTTGCTCTTGCTCTGTGTATTTCCCTATTTGCCTTTGCATTGAGTACTGACTGTTCATATATGGTCTCAATGAACTGCCACTGATCAGTAATGGACTGGCCAATATTGGCCCAAAGGACTGTTTTGAGCTCTGCTGTCACCTTATCTAGTGTGAGCTCTTTCTCAAGCTCAGTTATTCTCTTTTTGAGAGCTTTTATATCTCTTTCCTTCTCAGCCACATTCTGTTTGCTCTTGTCATATCTTTCATTTACTTTAGCCAAAGATTCTTTGGCTTGATTAAGCTCTAACATTTGAGCTTCCAGGACTTGAATTTCATTTTGAAGCTTCTGCATATCCAGACTATGAGTCTGCTCTGTTGTTGGTGCAACTGTTGATGTAGTTGGTGCTGTAGGTTTTGTTTAGATGGAGAATTCTCCTCGTGTCATCAGTTAACCTTGGAGGAGAAACACCATACAATAATGTCATAGCTGGATGAATGAACAAGTCTATGAACTCACAGTATGTGTATGGTGATACAGAGGTGCAATGAAAAACAGAGGTCCAAAACACAACTGACCTTGGATTCCCCTGGGCATTAACTTGCTTCAGGGGAATCAGGAAGCTGCCTGGTTGATAAAACAAGAATAGATGGTAAATGTACGAAGTGTATCTGAACAGTCTTTCCCTTTGCAGATTCATCAGCTGGTCATGGATCCTATCTGCAATATATGTGGCATAGTCATAATGTACAGCTGGAGGCTTTCCAGGAGAGAATATAGACAGCATTGCCATTATACTATCATCCACATCCTCCACTCCCTTGAACCCTAGGACATAGCTGATCAAATCCACTAGCATTCTACCCAATTCATTTAAGTATGCATATCCAATAGGAGGAGTTCTGATGGCTTCAGAGCCTGGTTGTACAAACAGCTGGTTGATTTTGATGATCTGGTCATTTGACAACTTAGTCCCCTTCTTTATCAAGTTCTGTATGTAGAGGGGGGTCAATGGTTTTGCAGTGTGGAAATGCAGCATCTCATTTATGCTCTTTGGGGTGATATGGAACAAAATTGAGCCTGTGGGGCTCAGGATAGCTCCTTGGCATGGATCATAGCACTCCTAGCATCTGTGTATTAATTCTGGCATAGGATTTACCTGGGGGAGGTTTTAGATGGGCAAGTTTGAGTCCCAAATCCCTAGGATATCAGCTCCACTAAGGTGTTGGGCTTTCAACTCATTTAGCAACTGAATATTGTATTTAGAGCCTAGTGGAAACCAATCCAACATTTGATAATCCATATCTTCCAGAGCTTTCCATTCTAACTCCCTATGAGGGGTATTGAGAGGCTTGATGTTTAGTGCAATTGGAGTTTCCATGGTCTATTAAGCTTCTGACTTGCAGGTGAACTGGTTGAAGTAAGCAGAACAACACAGAGGTGATTACTTGCAATGAAAGTGTGAATTTCAGGGACCAGAGGGTGAATTGAGCACACAACAATTGAAATACTATTTAACAGATTGATAAAGACAAATAGCAGGGCTGACCAAATATTTTCTATGGTGAATTTAGCCAGCAGAGGTTTCTAGCTCACGGTTGCGCGAGCTATCGGTGAATTCAGGTTGTTTCAGTCGAATGCAGGTTTCGTAAACTGTTCGTTGTCTTGCCAGAGGGAAATAGGTGCAGGTTACTGGATACTGGACGGTGAATTCAGTGTTTTTAACACTCCCTTAACAGTTTGTTCGAAGAAATTTGGACAAAAACCAGGTGCAGAGAATAATTTCGAAAAATACCTTGCGGATTGTCACTGATAGTTGCAAATGCAGGTACGGCGGAGGCCCCCCTGGTTTCAAAGTTGAACGGTGCAGGTTGGCGCTGGTATGGTCGTCAAATTCATGCAGCAATAACAACAGTCTCTTTCGGCAAAAGTAGAAAAAATGCGAAATTTTGGCTTAAAATAGATTTTTGGCAATATTGGCGCGCTTTTGGGATGACGTCAGCATGACGTCATCAGGTGGGGTCGGAGTCGGATGACGTCAGCATGACGTCACCGGGTGATGTGGCAGGCCCTGGTTGGTCCATGGATGAGCTGAAGTGGTGGACATGTCAGCGTAGGGACGGACGAATGAGGTGATGCGACGGCGGGGTGGCGGCGACGTGGCTCTGACGTAGGCATGACGTGGGACCAACAAACCGGGCGGTAATTGCAATAGTGGTTACGGTTTTTCTCGGACCGCTTACGATACGGCCCCGGTTTTGTCAGAGGCCGCTCCGAGAGACTCGAGAGGGTGACGCGTGGCCG
Source organism: Pinus tabuliformis (assembly GCA_031772625.1). Classification (NCBI taxonomy): domain Eukaryota; kingdom Viridiplantae; phylum Streptophyta; class Pinopsida; order Pinales; family Pinaceae; genus Pinus; species Pinus tabuliformis. The sequence goes on along the minus strand of CM062819.1, from coordinate 295,255,538 downwards.
AGGACTGACGTAACCCTTCGTCATTTTCTCAGGCGCTAACCGTCGGGCGTGGGGGCTGCTCCGATATCAATGAGGGCCGTCGGATCATATGGGTCCAATCGGACGGTGGACGGAAGGGCGATGTGATCGAACAATACGGAGGGGGGGCGGGTTTAATTTATTATTTGTTTTGGAATATGCGCCCGGCGGAAAACATTAGGATATGGGTTTTTGTAAGGTTTTCAATGTATTTTGGAAAATCAAATATATGCGCCGAAACTTTGGAAAAGCGGTAAAAGGAGGGTTTTTGGGTTTTTTCATAATTTCAAAGGGGTTATGGGTAGGAGGGGTTTTTACAAGGTTTTTCTTTACAATCAAAGGCTTAATGGGTGGAATGACTTCAAAGAAGGGAGAGGGGTAAGGTTTAGGTTCATCAAAGTGACCAGATGCCAATTTGATCCCTGACAGAGGATTTATTGGCTATAATGCCAAGGGGAGGGATATTTATACAAAATTTGGGGTTTATACACCATGGTGTTAATACTAGTAGGGGAAAGGTAACATAGGGGATTTACATAGTAGAGTTAGAGTTAATATGGGGGAAAATGTGAATAAAGGGGAAAATCACTAAGTTTATTTGAAACTTACTTAGTTTAGGGAGTAGATCAAAATGAAAAGAGTTTTAGACAAGGAATGTGGCTTTTGAAAAGATTAAGAACCACCATGAAACCATAATCTCTCCCATGAATCTCAGCTGATGAAGGAGTGTTAGTAATGTAATGGAAAGGGGAAGAAGGGAGGTTAGACATGCTTCTTGCTTGCTGCAACTTGATGAAGGATGACACCTTCTCAATTCATTGATTTTGCTTTGGTAAACAAAGTTAGCACACATGCAACTTATAAGAAATAACCCTTCTGCAACCCCAACTGCCTACCCTTATATTTGCCTAGCATTTTTTATTTCTTCTTGGAGGGTGCACTTGGACTTGCAGACCCTTACTTGCCTTTTCTTTTGTTTTTCTATCTACTTCTACCCTTATTTATTCCAAGGTCCCAGATTAAGCTGTTGGGAGCCTTTTTTCTCTACCTAAACTACTTGTCTGCCAAGATTAAACAGTTTGGACAGACTCCTTTCTCTATTCTACAACTGAAAATTTAAAACATGACATGATCCAGATTAGACTGTTGGACCATCCATCAAAATTTGAGTCCATACCAAGCTATAAGCACAGATTGGATTCTCTTGGAAATATGTGATCTTTGAATCATCAAAGCAGAGCATATTTGGACCTTTTCATAGCCAATCATGAAATATGAAACCTATTGGTATAGGTAGCTAACAATGGCTCCACATGGGGGTGGTGTTTCATTTTGAAAGACCAAGAACAGTAGGTCAGATTGCCTTGCTCCTTGACTGCTCTTGCCAATCTTGAAGTTTGCTGTTTTGAAATGCCAAAATTGTGTGCTTCTCTTCTTGGTAGACCTCTGATTCTATTCACCTTGTGCTGGTAGTTAATCAAACTTGAGAAACTGCATTTTTACATTTTAACAGAAAGTAATATATACATTTGGATATGTACAATGGAAACTCAGGCTGTACTTATGGATGGTAGTCAAAATAGTGCTTCAGCATCCTGCCATTCACAGGACCTTCATCCAAATCAGTTTCATTGAGACTCTTAAGGAAATAAGTGTTGTTTCCTTGTACTGCTTGGACAACAAATGGTCCTCTCCAAAGGGAATCAAATTTTCCATGTTTTCCCTTATCCTCTCTTCTTGAATCCCACTTGAGGACTTTGTCACCAATGTTGAAATCTTCTGCCTTAGTTCTTCTATCAAAGGCCTTCTTTAATTTTTCTTGTAGAACTTGAACTCTGCTGAAAACTTGGTCTCTAGTTTGCTGTAAGCATATGATTTGATTGATTCTTCTTTGCATATCATTTGGTTCAGCTTGGATTTCTTGAAGAAGTTTCATAACAGGCACTCCTAGTGATGAAGGAAATTTGGCCTCTAATCCATAAACCAACTCATATGGGCTGGTCCCAATTGATCTTTTGGTTGTTAGTCTATCTGCCCATAGGGCATTCACAAGCTTCTTATGCCAATTCCTTTTTTTTCTCTTCTAGCACTTTCTTTATGATGTTTACCAGACTTTTATTTGATGACTCAGCAAGGCCATTACCTTGGGTATAGTATGCAGTAGAATGGCCCAAGGTGATGTGAAATTTATGGCAGAAGTTCACCATTTTCTTGGATCTGAAAGCAGTAGCATTGTCTGTTATTATTTTGTCAGGACAGCCAAATCTAGCCAATATGTTGTTCTCCAAGAACTGAATGATAGTGGAATCATTTGCTTGTCTGCATGGAACAGCTTCAATCCACTTGGTGAAGTAGTCAGTAGTTGTCAAGATCCATCTATGTTGGCCTGAGGATGAGGGGTGAATTTCCCCAATGAAATCCAAGCCCCATTGTTGAAAAGGTCTTTCTGTTGCAATAGGCCTCAAGGGAAGTGGCAGCAACTGTCTCTTTCCCTCAAACACTTGACATTTATGACATGAGGTGGTGAATTTCTTGACATCAGAGAATATGGTGGGCCAGTAGTACCCAGCCCTTAGTATTTTATCCACAATGGACTTCCAGTACAAGTGTCCACCACAATCACCTGCATGAAATTCCTTTATGATATTGTCAGTTTCATTCTCAATTAGGGAGTTTAGCAATATTCCTTCATGGTTTTTCCACAATAAATTTCCATCCATAACACAGAATTTAGAAGCTTTCATTTTTAGGAACCTACATTTAGTTCTGGACAATCCTGGGGGAGCACACAGGTTTTGCTATACATAACATATATCAGAGTACCAAGGGGATTGTTCAAAGGCTACATTGATCTTTGGAGTCGCCAGCTCCGGTTCACTGTCCAGCTGGTTAATGTCTAAGGCTTGGAAATTTGCTTCTGTCATTAATTTGGCCAAGCCTTGCCCTTTTATTAGTTTTGTAGGTTTTATCTCAATGTCAAATTCCAAGATGTTGGCAATCCACTTTCCTCTTCTGCCCTCTAAATTTTCTTGGGTGAGAATGTCTTTGACAATAGGACTTGGCACATATGCTATGACATGGGAATAAAGGATATAAATCCTAAAGTCCTTAATGGCTTTAACCAAAGCATAAGCTTGCTTTTCCATGATTTGATACTTTAAAGGTGCATCTCTAAGGGCTTTGCTAAAGAAAGCAATTGGCTTCTCATTTCCTTGGTCATCTTTTTGCAATAAAACAGCAGCAATAATATGCTGGGAGGCAAAAGAGAAAATGATAAAGTCTCTGTCAAACTATGGATTGGTCAACACTGGGGTTTGAGTAAGGACCAGTTTTATACCTTCAAAGGCTTGATTGGCTTCAACAGTCCATTTGACTTTTGAATCTTTCTTTAGCATGTTATTTAATAATCTGATTAGTTCTGCTAGGTTTGGGATAAACCTTCTCAAGAAATTGATTTTTCCCAAGAATCCTTGCAACTCTTTGACATTTCTTGGGTGGGGCATTTGTAGGATAGCTTGTATCCTATCTGGGTCAATTCTAATGCCATCTTTAGAAATGATGTGGCCCAACAACTTACCTTCCTCTAAACCAAACAGGGATTTCTTGGGATTTAAGGAAATTCCATATTTTCTGCATTTTAGGAAGATCTGCCTCAAATGTTTTATATGTTCTTGGTCTGATTTTGAGAAAGGTGTAAGGTCATCTAGGTAAATGACTAAAAAGTCATGAATCTCTTTGGAAAAAGCAATATCCATTGCTCTTTGAAAAGTTGCCCCTGCATTTTTCAATCCAAAAGGCATCTTTACATATTTGAAAGTTCCCCATGGGGTAGTGAATGCTGTCTTATCTTGATCATCAGGGTGCACCACGATTTGATTGAAGCCTGAAAATCCATCCAGTAATGAGATCCTTGAGGCCCCTACCACCCTTTGGAGAATGTGGTCCATCTTGGGTAAGGGGTAGTTGTCTTTGAGGGATACTTGGTTCAGATTCCTTAAGTCCACACACAACCTAATTTCACTAGTCTTCTTTCTTGTAGGGACTAAGTTGGAGATCCATTCAGAGAATTTGATTGGTGCTATGATGCCAGCCTTGAACATTTTCTATACCTCTTGTTCCATTGCTGGGAGAAGCATAGGATTGATTCTCCTCAATTTTTGTTTAAAGGGCTTTTGATCAGGTTTGATAGGGATTGTGTGCTGGATAACAGAGGTGTCATAGGACTTTAGGTCCTCATAACTCCATGCAAAGACATCCTGGAACTCTTTAAAGAGGTCAATGTATTTAGGCTTTTGGTCAGGAGGTAAAGAAGCAGACAATTTAATTATTTTGGGTTTGTCAATTGTACCTATGTTGCATTCTTCAATGGCTGCATTTAAGGGCTGCATTTTTGGTTTTCTGGGGATATCATTTGAATCAAAGATGTCCTCTAGTGGGGTTAGGCCTGTTGGTAGAAAATTGTCTTTCAGCTCTATGATTTCAGTTTCAGCATTGGCCACTTCCTCACCATTGATTGATTGAATTTGCTGAATGTTGTTTTTGTTGAAAATAGTTGGATTCAGCATTTGTTTTGTTGTTCTAGGTGATATTGGGTGAGTAATCTGTTGAAACTGTATTTGTGATGGACTTGCTCCATCAAGTATTTTTGATTGACTTGCTGTATCAAGTATTTGTGATTGACTTGCTGTATCAGTGTCAATATTTAATCCTGCAAATTCCTGCTGTAGAGTTAAAAAATGGTTTATTTGCTTGTCATCCTCAAATACTTGCCAATCATTAACATTGTTTGGAATGGAGGGTCTGTGTTTTACCTCAGCTGTAAAACAATGATGGGGCTCAAAAGGCAGCTTGCAGGTACTTGCAAAGGTAGCCAAACTATGAGCGTGCAGATTGTGGGTTCAAGGAATTTTAGTGATTTGGAATTCAGAGAAAAAGTTTAGTATCTCAGCAACAGCAGATCAATAAGTCCTTAGTCTTTTGTCATTGGTGACAAAATTTCCCTTTACTTGCTGGATAACTAAATCTGAATCAACCATGATTGAAACCCTGGCAGCTTGTAAGAACTTTACTAACTTGAGGCCTAGTAAAAGAGCTTCATATTCTGCCATGTTGTTAGTACATCTGAAATTCAATCTATAGACTCTGCCTTCTGCATGACTATTTTCTTTATTGTGTACCCAAACTCGAGCTCCTGCCCCTAATTTGTTGACTGAGCCATCAAATTCAAGGAACCATAGAATATCCTGTTGGGAAGGAGATTTAATGATCTGTTCATGGGCTGGCCATGTGAGTAGAAGTTGTGGTTTTTCATCTAGCTTGTCTTCTAGGACAGTTTTATCATTTGATTGGGCATGCTTGATATTTTGAACAGCAGCAGTATTTAGTGTTTGATTGACTGTTGTCTCATGGGTGATAATTATTTCATTTGAGTCTTCCTCTTGTATGAGTATCTTGGTGTCAACCTCACCTTTTAAGGGAGTTGTGCTGTTATTGAAGAGAATATATGAGTCTATGTTTGAATGGACAACATATATGGGAAAGTTTTGGGGCTTTTCTTCACTGCTGACCATGTATTTCATGAGTGTTTCTCTGTACAGTCTTTTTGGTTGCCCAAAAACAGAGATGGTGGCATAGGACATGTCTAATTGCAGGGAACCTTGGAGTTTAGCTCCCCAAGATCTTGATAACAGCATCCCATACTTAGGTGGAATATCAGCAACTACCACATCCATTAGGATTGTCTTGTTTGGGTATTGAACCAAAGACACACATAAATCTTTTATGAGACCTAGACACTTGACTTGGCTGGAGTCAAAGGAAAACAGGTCCTTGTATGGTCTTGTTATGTCTAGATTCAGTCTTTCCATGACTGCTTTTGGCATGAGATTGTGAGAGGCACCTGAGTCAAACATTGCATTATGTAATATTTTATCATGAATATGTAAACTGACATAGAAAGGTAATACCCCTGTGACTACCGTTTTTCCATCCACCTCTGGGCCGAACAGTAATTCTGGGGTGTCATCCAGCACATTGACATCATCTTTATTGCTAGTGAGTTGAAGGGACTTCTTGATCTGTAGTTTATAGATGTCATGCTTGGCTAGTTCTAAGAGAGGAATAGCTATCTTTATTTTGCCAATTTCAGTTTCTAAGTCAAAGGGTTTTTCAGATTGGGCCTTGGGGTTATAGGTGACAGTCCTTTCCTTGTTCATTAAATCTTCTTCTTGATTTTTATCTTGACTTTGGGACCTGCCTCTTTTACTCATCTCTTGGGGAGTAACATTTAAATTAGGATGAGAAGGTGAAGTGGCCACGGGATGCTGTTTTGAGGACAGTGGTTCAGTGATCTCTTCAATAATCACTTCTTCTGCAGGTGAATTTTTTTTGTCATTAGGTTCTATGACTATGACTCTTTCAAGCTGCTGATTATCCTTTATCTTTTCAGGCTGGTTTACATTCACAGTTCTGCTCCTCAGCTTGTATTGTTTATGGACTTCATAAACAACAGTATCATAGCCTTGTTTGAAGTCAAAGGATTCACCTGATTTAGTTTGGAACAGTTTGATTTCATCATCCTCATGATCTTCTTGTGTTAAGAAAACTTGACTTTCACCATTTAGACCCATTAAATTAATCTCAGGATCTTCATTGGGCTCTATTGATGTGGAAGTTTCTGCATAATTTTCTTGGAAAGGGGGTCTTATGTCTTGGTCAACACTGGTCTTGCCAACATTTGGGTTTTGAGTTCTCCTAAAATTTGGATTCCTAGGAGGGTTGTTTTGTGGTGGTTCCCATGATGATTTTCTTTCAACCGATTCCACTCTGTCCCCTAATCTTTTCATTCCATTGAGTATTGCATCCAGCTTTTGATCAAAGGCAGAGGGTTCCTCTTTGAAAGCAGTCCTCTTTTCCAACCTTGCCCTGTTTCTTTTGGCAATTAGGTTGGATTCCACTGTGACAGCAACCCTTTGGGCCTCTGCAAGGGATTGAGGATCTCTTTCCTTCAACTGATAGGCCATGTCAGGGTCAAAACCATCAGGGAATTTGTACAAGGCTAAATCAGGAGGAGGTCTTAAATTTTGTGGAATCGCGTTATATACATTGTTAAATCTTGCACAATACTCCAAAACAGTCTCTTGGGGACCTCTTTTGATAGTGTCATATTCCCCAAGTATGTGCAAAGGATATTTCTTCTTCTCCCATCTACTAGTAAAGGCTTGATATAGTTCATCAGGTGTTGTGATGGAATTTGCATTCAGGGATCTAAACCAAGTTCTTACATCCCCAGTTAGGCTTTGAACAAACATCCTCTTTCTGACACTGTCATCATCTATTTCATAGGTCTCAAAATGGTCTTGCATCCTCTTAGCATGCTGGACAGCTGTCAGAGGGCCATTGGAGTCAAAATATGAGATTTTGGTTTGGTAATCTTGGGGTATAGCTACATCATTAGCTGGTATCTGCAAGGGTGCATATCTGTTAGCCATATTTACAGGATTTAGAGGATTAACAGGGGCAGCTGGGATAATAGGAACAGTGGGTACCACAGGGGTGACAAGTAGAGGTGAACCTAGAGTGTTGGTCAAGGGGATATGTGTAGTGGATGAAGATGTGAGAGGAGGACTTTGAGATGTGGATGGTGAACTAGGGGAATTAGGGGTAGACCGGAAGAAGACCTTGCATGGGGTAGAGATAAGGCTGGGATGATCTGAATCTGAAGTTAGATCAACAGGCTGCTCCTGCCTTTGCTGCCTCCTCATGTTTTTAGGGATGGTATTTGGATTATCAACAATGATGGGTGGATTAGGGTCAGGATTTGCCCTAGTGTGCCGTGGATTTTTCTTGGGAGCCAGCTTCCAACTGTTTTTAGGATTTTGTAGGAAGTTTTTATATCTTCAAGGACTGGATAAAGATTTTGGAATGGCTATATATATTTCAAAGCTGAGATGAAGATTCACTGAAAGAGCTCTTCCCTAAAACTGTCAATGTTACACAGAAACAGTTTTGAAGGCCTCCTGACTTGTTTCAGGCTTGATTTCAGGCTTTGAGGGATGTATAGAAATTGGAAAATCCTAAGACTCCCCAGTTGAGTGGCCAATTATGTTAACACCCAGGTTGTTCCCTATGACTCCCAAGGGAATACGGCCGGGGTAACCACTAACCAATCTTTGGATTACAGTGCCTAGCCACACTGTAATCAGAGCGGGCTCTCTCTTTATAATTTGTCTCTGTTCTGTGGAGATTTTAGGCTAGTTATGAAATGAGGGTGTTTAGTTTTATGCTTTGGTTGAGGGATATCTTTCTGTACTTGAAGTGTGCAATCTGTAGATGAGTTTATTTCATTGGGAAATGGAGTCTGTGGCTACAAGTGTTTTAGAAACCTTGAGGTGATTTACTGAGATTACAGGGCCAATTAAATATTTCATATAACAAAGTTAGATTATGATGGTGACATGTAAACAACCTGTGAAAAGCATTTAAGAATTTTCCACTAAAGTTGGGGTGTGGGGAAAAGATAGATGCCTCAGGAGCAAACTTGAATTCCTGAAAATATTTATCACAGTGAGAGATATAGCTTGAAAGTGTAGCAATTAAGAATTACACCTTATTTACTCTATCTGGAAGAAAACATTTATAACAGCTTAGATTGAGTTCAGGGTGATTTGTGATTAAATCCTGGAACTATTCTTTTACTTTGCCATTAAGTGTAAAACACAGAAACATGAAAGAACATGAAAGACTAGAAAACATATAACACAGAGGTTAAAAGAAGACTTATTGTGCTATGAAACATGCAGGAATCCTGTAACAATCAGCCAGCCACCACAGTGCATCAAGGAACACAGAGCTTTGGAAATTCCATCCACCTTTTGTATTATTTCTCTGAGAGTTGTACAGCAACAGAAGTATAGAAACGAAATCAACAACAACCCCTTGCAAACTCATGCGAAGGGGACTTTATAGAAATGTTTATACAAAATATCTCAGGCATTGAGTCATCTGAGAGAGAAATATCTTCATTACTTCGTATAGAAAAGTAGAAAAGAAGTTATTAAAGCTTTGAATGCAGCATAACTGTTCTTTAAGTCTGTCAGAGGATATTTTGACCTTTGGAGGTCAGTGAGTCGGTTGAACCGCTTTGCTTTAATGCTGGAAAATGTGTCTTTATGTTTGCTGCGGTGTATTTTCTCGGCCCTGCCACCTGTGACTGTGCTTGCTGCTGTGGTGACCGAATAGCCCTGCTGAGTTGGCTCAGCCTTTCATCTTTCCTCTGTATGCTTATCTACCAAAATTTTCCCTGTGTATGATCACTTATAAATTGGACAAAACATAACATTACAGGTTCTGGCTTGATAATATTATCTGTGTCAATTTATTCCAGACTTTCTGTGTGGGCAATTGGTGCTTGACAATTGCCTCTATGGTTTCATCTGCTTCTGTATATTTATAGAAATTTGGAGGCACATAGAACAGATGATTGATCTCGTTCATGATAAAAAACAGGTCTTCCACCCTATTATATAGAGTCTGCCCTGATGCTGGCCCTGATTCTGCTGAAGTGCTGGGTTGTCCTGCAATTTGACTTGCAGCAAAGGCATTGACCCTTTTAGCATAGTTTTCATGGGTAAGCAGTCTTCCCACACTGCTTAGTAGGCTGGGGAGGCCTCTGTTTTGCAATACCTGAAACCTGTCCATGAACTTGTTGATTTCGGTCTGCATGTCTTGGGTTCTCCTTTCTAATGTTCCAACCAGGTTTCTTAATGTCAGGACCCTTTTAACCATTGAGATTGTCTCAGTCCTGTGAGCAATTCCCATGGTGGTCAGTTGAGAGCTTGTCCTGTTATTCAATATGTTGATCATCCTATTGGCAGCATCAGGCATGTTGCCAAGGCTTGCTCTTGCTCTGTGTATTTCCCTATTTGCCTTTGTAATGAGTACTGACTGTTCATCTATGGTCTCAATGAACTGCCACTGATCAGTAATGGACTGGCCAATATTGGCCCAAAGGACTGTTTTGAGCTCTGCTGTCACCTTATCTAGTGTGAGCTCTTTCTCAAGCTCAGTTATTCTCTTTTTGAGAGCTTTTATATCTCTTTCCTTCTCAGCCACATTCTGTTTGCTCTTGTCATATCTTTCATTTACTTTAGCCAAAGATTCTTTGGCTTGATTAAGCTCTAACATTTGAGCTTCCAGGACTTGAATTTCATTTTGAAGCTTCTGCATATCCAGACTATGAGTCTGCTCTGTTGTTGGTGCAGCTGTTGATGTAGTTGGTGCTGTAGGTTCTGTTTAGATGGAGAATTCTCCTCATGTCATCAGTTAACCTTGGCGGAGAAACACCATACAATAATGTCATAGCTGGATGAATGAACAAGTCTATGAACTCACAGTATGTGTATGGTGATACAGAGGTGCAATGAAAAACAGAGGTCCAAAACACAACTGACCTTGGATTCCCCTGGGCATTAACTTGCTTCAGGGGAATCAGGAAGCTGCCTGGTTGATAAAACAAGAATAGATGGTAAATGTAGGAAGTGTATCTGAACAGTCTTTCCCTTTGCAGATTCATCAGCTGGTCATGGATCCTATCTGCAATATATGTGGCATAGTCATAATGTACAGCTGGAGGCTTTCCAGGAGAGAATATAGACAACATTTCCATTATACTATCATCCACATCCTCCACTCCCTTGAACCCTAGGACATAGCTGATCAAATCCACTAGCATTCTGCCCAATTCATTTAAGTATGCATATCCAATAGGAGGAGTTCTGATGGCTTCAGAGCCTGGTTGTACAAACAGCTGGTTGATTTTGATGATCTGGTCATTTGACAACTTAGTCCCCTTCTTTATCAAGTTCTGTATGTAGAGGGGGGTCAATGGTTTTGCAGTGTGGAAATGCAGCATCTCATTTATGCTCTTTGGGGTGATATGGAACAGAATTGAGCCTGTGGGGCTCAGGACAGCTCCTTGGCATGGATCATAGCACTCCTGGCATCTGTGTATCAATTCTGGCATAGGATTTACCTAGGGGAGGTTGTAGATGGGCAAGTTTGAGTCCCAAATCCCTAGGATATCAGCTCCACTAAGGTGCTGGGCTTTCAACTCATTTAGCAACTGAATATTGTATTTAGAGCCTAGTGGAAACCAATCCAACATTTGATAATCCATATCTCCCAGAGCTTTCCATTCTAACTCCCTATGAGGGGTATTGAGAGGCTTGATGTTCAGTGCAATTGGAGTTTCCATGGTCTATTAAGCTTCTGACTTGCAGGTGAACTGGTTGAAGTATGCAGAACAACACAGAGGTGATTACTTGCAATGAAAGTGTGAATTTCAGGGACCAGAGGGTGAATTGAGCAAACAACAATTGAAATACTGTTTAACAGATTGATAAAGACAAATAGCAGGGCTGACCAGATCTTTTCTATGGTGAATTTAGCCAGCAGAGGTTTCTAGCTCACGGTTGCGCGAGCTATCGGTGAATTCAGGTTGTTTCAGTCGAATGCAGGTTTCGTAAACTGTTCGTTGTCTTGCTAGAGGGAAATAGGTGCAGGTTACTGGATACTGGACGGTGAATTCAGTGTTTTTAACACTCCCTTAACAGTTTGTTCAAAGAAATTTGGACAAAAACCAGGTGCAGAGAATAATTTCGAAAAATACCTTGCGGATTGTCACTGATAGTTGCAAATGCAGGTACGGCGGAGGCGCCCCTGGTTTCAGAGTTGAACGGTGCAGTTTGGCGCTGGTATGGTCGTCAAATTCATGCAGCAATAACAACAGTCTCTTTCGGCAAACGTAGAAAAAATGCGAAATTTTGGCTTAAAATAGATTTTTGGCAATATTGGCGCTCTTTTGGGATGACGTCAGCATGATGTCATCAGGTGGGGTCGGAGTCGGATGACGTCAGCATGACGTCACCGGGTGATGTGGCAGGCCCTGGTTGGTCCATGGATGAGCTGAAGTGGTGGACATGTCAGCGTAGGGACGGACGAATGAGGTGACGCGACGGCGGGGTGGCGGCGACGTGGCTCTGACGTAGGCATGACGTGGGACCAGCAAACCGGGCGGTAATTGCAATAGTGGTTACGGTTTTTCTCGGACTGCTTACGATACGGCCCCGGTTTTGTCAGAGGCCGCTCTGAGAGACTCGAGAGGGTGACGCGTGGCCGAGGACTGACGTAACCCTTCATCATTTTCTCGAGCGCTAACCGTCGGGCGTGGGGGCCGCTCCGATATCAATGAGGGTCGTCGGATCATATGGGTCCGATCCGACGGTGGACGGAAGGGCGATGTGATCGAACAATACTGGGGGGGGCGGGTTTAATTTATTATTTGTTTTGGAATATGCGCCCGGCGGAAAACATTAGGATATGGGTTTTTGTAAGGTTTTCAATGTATTTTGGAAAATCAAATATATGCGCCGAAACTTTGGAAAAGCGGTAAAAGGAGGGTTTTTGGGTTTTTTCATAATTTCAAAGGGGTTATGGGTAGGAGGGGTTTTTACAAGGTTTTTCTTTACAATCAAAGGCTTAATGGGTGGAATGACTTCAAAGAAGGGAGAGGGGTAAGGTTTAGGTTCCTCAAAGTGACCAGATGCCAATTTGATCCCTGACAGAGGATTTATTGGCTATAATGCCAAGGGGAGGGATATTTATACAAAATTTGGGGTTTATACACCATGGTGTTAATACTAGTAGGGGAAAGGTAACATAGGGGATTTACATAGTAGAGTTAGAGTTAATATGGGGGAAAATATGAATAAAGGGGAAAATCACTAAGTTTATTTGAAACTTACTTAGTTTAGGGAGTAGATCAAAATGAAAAGAGTTTTAGACAAGGAATGTGGCTTTTGAAAAGATTAAGAACCACCATGAAACCATAATCTCTCCCATGAATCTCAGCTGATGAAGGAGTGTTAGTAATGAAATGGAAAGGGGAAGAAGGGAGGTTAGACATGTTTCTTGCTTGCTGCAACTTGATGAAGGATGACACCTTCTCAATTCATTGATTTTGCTTTGGTAAACAAAGTTCGCACACATGCAACTTATAAGAAATAACCCTTCTGCAACCCCAACTGCCTACCCATATATTTGCCTAGCATTTTTTATTTCTTCTTGGAGGGTGCACTTGGACTTGCAGACCCTTACTTGCCTTTTCTTTTCTTTGGCTTTTTCTTTTGTTTTTCTATCTACTTCTACCCTTATTTCTTCCAAGGTCCCAGATTAAGCTGTTGGGAGCCTTTTTTCTCTACCTAAACTACTTGTATGCCAAGATTAAATAGTTTGGACAGACTCCTTTCTCTATTCTACAACTGAAAATTTAAAACATGACATGATCCAAATTAGACTGTTGGACCATCCATCAAAATTTGAGTCCATACCAAGCTATAAGCACAGATTGGATTCTCTTGGAAATATGTGATCTTTGAATCATCAAAGCAGAGCATATTTGGACCTTTTCATAGCCACTCATGAAATATGAAACCTATTGGTATAGGTAGCTAACAGACCCGATGGAGAAATGTGACCCAGGTGGGAGAAGTGACGGATGGGGTGATAATGAATGGAAAGGGGGTAATATAAGCGACTAAGGGAATGGGACCACACAACCAAAATCAGGGTTTCCCATGAAATATCATCCCTGAAAGCAAGTGGTCAGTAAAAGAGATCCCCTGAGAGTAGAATACAAGGCTAAGTCCTAAAAGGGGTCTAGGGGGACAAAAGCACGGACCTAGACCATTCTTTCCATTGAATCCCCCATTAATCCATACCCAAAAGTGTCCATGATAAGCAAACTACAAGACTCAATTTCAAAATGACAAGGCATACCTTTAGCTTCGAGAGGCCCACCTTCAAACATACGATCATGGCAGATGGGCGAGGGTGGCAGAGAAGTGGCACAATGAGCTAGCTAATTGTTGCAAGGGGTTGTTGGCTGCCAGCTGAGGACCATCTTGGAGAAAAAAAATTATCCTAGGGATATTAGCCACAAAATGGTGGGTAACAAGTTAGACAAACATCAGCAATGCAGGACTGTCCAGGTGCATGAGAGTAGTATTGGTGGAGAAAACAACTTCCTCACTAAGAGGGAGTGTTAGAATTTGTAGCATCGAACAGGTGTTCTAATCTCAATTTGTGTCTAAGAGGCTAAGGAACACGAGTTCTCCAAAACCCAGAAAAGGTTTCGCGAGATAAGCTTGCGAAACACATCAATTAAATTAACTGATCAATAATTAAAAATCGTCTAATGTAGGAAAATTGATTAATTAATGGGAATTAATTGAGAATGATCAAGGGAAAGCGTAAGCGGAGCATGTCAAAGGGCAGGGGAGGGTATAAGGGAGGGGGAGGGGAATAGCAAAGAGGAGAAAGGAGAGGGAATAAGCAATAAGAGAAAAGAAATAAGAATAAGAGATAAGAGAGAAGAAATAATAATAAGGAAGATCGAGAATGCTCTAGAGACTCACAAGGATCGAGTCTAAGATGATCTTAGTCATTGATGAGGATCTAATCATGGTCGTTAAAGCTTTGGCGAGAGATTATAAAAGCAAATTGATGGGATGAGAAGAGACACATGTGAGGGAGCAAGCATCCAAGCAGTGAATTTCCCAATGCACAGTGATTCAATGAGGGAAGAATTCAAGCCAATGGAGGAGCATCAGTGATTGAGGGAGCAATAGAGAGAATTCCAAAGGAATTTCCTAGCAAATTTCCAGTGTTGGAGAGGCAAGAAAGAGAGAGGCCGAATTGTTCTGCAAAAAAGTCGTCCAAGCAATGCGAGTAAGCCAGAAACCCTAGTGCGAGTGTTAGGAAGAGATTGATTCAGTTGGTGAAGGCCAAGAGACCACTTGGATGGCAGAGCGAGTCAATTCCAGTGGAAAAGGGAGGCTAGATGGCACAGTTGGAGACAATTTCAATGATCGTTCAAATTTGTGCATGCAAGCAGTGCAAGTAGGCCGGAAGGTGGCGAGTTGATTTGTAGAGGGAGAAAATTCTCTCCCAAAAATTTTGCCAGATCATTTGTTAGAGGATTGCTAGTGAGGCATCCAAATTATTGTACTCAAATTTTTACTGTTGCATAATAATAATATAAACCCGCATCTGCTGCATAGGTTTTCCCTTCGAGGTTTTTCCGGGGCATTAGTCCAAAATAACTATTTTATTTGTATGCATGAATTTCTTAGTTACAGTTTAATTTTCCGTAGCGTATTTATTTTGTTGTGAAGATTGCAGTAGTGAGCTATTCATTATTTGTCGTGAAATTGATTAACTGAAGACAAATAAACTACATCAATTAGAAGAATAGTTTCCAATTATTGCAATTAAGGAATTTTCACATGGTATTAGAGCAGGTTTGATCATATTTGAAGCTCAGAGGCAAGAAGAAGAGATCGTGCAGTTTCAAAGGGAGATGTGAAGCACTCTATTCATATTTGTGCAGGCGAAGCCAAGGGTTTTGATTAGCAGAAGCGCATAAAATCGATTTCCAGTGGAAAAGCTCGATTTTGCTCCAAATGTGTGATCGCAAGCAATGGTATTGCCAAGTAGTAATTTCAGTAGACAAATCAGTCATTTTGCAGAGCAGATTTATCAGATCTCAGCGTAAAAGATTTGTAGCAAGTGTTTTAGTTGCATATTTGCACAAGACAGGAAGAGAAAATCCCACTCAAGAGAGGAGATTTCCAGATTTTCTCAGATTTCTAGTTGCAGTAGCAAGCTTGCCAGTGTAGATAATGCGAGTAGTCGGAGAAGGATTTCCTAAGGCAAGCAGATCCACGCATTCTAGAGGGGTGCGAGCAGTAGAAGAGAAGTCGAGCAAGAATGAGAAACAGGTTTCTAGGCTTAACCTCCATCTTATTTGAGTTTTGTAGGGATGGCCACAGTTGGACTCAAGGATCAAGATAGACTAGATGAAGCCTCCAACTTTGGCGTATATGTCGTCCCTGTTAGATGTGTATGGTGACTGGTCTAAAGGAGTATGCGAAGAACACTATTTCCACACCCACGGATGCTCAGCAGCAGGTCACGTACAAGAACGAAATGGCCAAGGCTAAGAGGATGATCCTAGATGGTGTCTGGGATCATATCGTTCAACATATTGCTACACTAAACACAAAAAAGGAAATGTGGGATGTCGTAGTAAAGCTATATGAGAATCCGTCAGAGAATCAGAAGATGATTCTCAAGGAGAAGCTGAGGACCACTAGAGCACAGAAGGGAGAAGGTGTTACAACCTACATCACCAAGATTCAAAATGTCAAAGATGAACTTGCAGTGATTGGAGAAAAACCATCACATAGCAAGCTAGTCAGAACAACTCTCAATGGTTTCACTAAGGACTGGCATACCTTCGTCGAAGTTAATTTTTGGATAAGATACACTACCTGGATGGAATCGTCTATGGAGTGACTTCACTTAGGAGGAGATGAGATTCAACCTTGTGAATGGTACTGCCAACAGCAGCAGCAAGGGACAGGAACAGGAGAAGGATGAGTAAAATGTAGCCTTGCATCCAAGGGAAAGGCGAAGAAGGATCCCAGTCAAGGACAAGGCTCAACAGGAGGACAGAGAAAGAAGAAAGATACATCGAAGAACAAGTGCTTTGAGTGTGGTGAGTATGGCCACTATGTCACCTAGGGTCCTTAGAGGAACAAGGACAAGAAGTAAGAGCAACCAGCACCTTCCGCAGAGATTGATGAACTAGCTGCCAGATTGGAGGAATTTGAGTTGATAGCTGCAATACCTCGAGGTGGAGGAGAAGCTTGATACCTATGCATATCGAGTTCGGCAGGGTCTAGCGCAATTGCAACAAGGAAATCAGTCAGACCAATTCTAGATTGTTGTAGCGAGACCATCAACTTTGCTACAGGGGCCCATAGTATCACAATAGCAGGATTTAGTGTCAACAATGCTAGTTGCAATCAGTACACAAGAGACAATGTAGAGCTAGTTGCAGTGACACAGTGTCAACAGAATGTAGTAAGTACATGTGAGATGTTGCAGAGCTAGTTGTAGTGACACAAGCAATGTGAATTTCCCAATGGTAGGATGCAAGTGCAGTTCTAGCCAGAAGATTCCCAGTGCAAAGCTACATAGTCCATTTTTTAGTGTAGGAGGGCAGTGCGAGTATCAAGAAGGGTGCAAAGTAATTTCCCATAGGGAGATTGAGACTCAAAGGGAGTATAGCTTCAGAAGGAGCAACCCTATGGAAGCTAACCCTTCAGGATCTAGGGTAATCAGGCTCATTATTGCAGTAGTTGCAACAACAATGCAAAGATAGTGGCAGAGCAGTAGCAACAATAGTATGAGTAGATCAGAGTTTGCATAGTAGCATGATGGACAATGTTCTCTTCATGATTCCCAGTGACAAGGAGATTGGTCAGCTTGAAGAAGTGGAGAAGGTCAGTCAGACATCTGCAAAGCAGGATTGTCCAGGTGCAGGAGAGTTGTATTGGTGGAGAGAACATGTTCCTCACTAAGAGGGAGTGTTAGATTTTGTATCATCAGACAAGTGTTCTAGTCTCGATTTGTGTCTAAGAGGTTAAGGAACACAATGCTCCAAAACCCTGAAAAGGTTTCACGAGAAAAGCTTGTGAAACACCAAAATTAAATTAATTAATCAATAATTAAAAATTACCTAAGTCTAACTTGGGAAAATTGATTAATTAATGGAAATTAATTGACGATGATCAAGAATGCTCTAGAGACTCACATGGATAGATTCTAAGATGATCTTAGTCGTTGATGAGGATCTAATCATGATCATTGAAGCTCTAACGAGAGATAATAAGAGCAGATCGATGGGATGAGGAGAGGCACAAGTGAAGGAGCAAGCATCAAGGTAGTGTGAACTTCTCAGTGCACAGTGATTTAGTGAGGGAAAAATTCGACGCAGTGGAGGAGCATCAGTGATTGAGAGAGAAGTAGAGAGAATTTCAGAGGAATTTCCCAACAGATTTCTAGTGTCGAAGAGGCAGGAAAGAGGGAGGTCGAATTGTTCTGCAGAAAAGTCGTCCAAGCAAAAGTAGGCTAGTTGATTTGCAAAGGGAGAAATTCTCTCCCATAAATTTTGTTAAATTATTTGTTGGAGGATTGTAAGTGAGACATCCAGATTATTGTACTCAAAATTTCATTGTTGCATAATAATAACATAAACCCTCATCTGCTGCACTGATTTTCTGAGGACATTAGTTAAAACGAATTGTGTTATTTGTGTGCGTGAATTTCTCAGTTCCAGATTAATTTTCTGCAACACATTTATTTTGTTGTGAAGATTGCAGTAGTGAGCTATTCATTATTTGTCATTAAACTAATTAACTTAAGACAAATAAGTTGCATCAATTAGAAGAATAGTTTCCAGTTATTGCAATTAAGGAACTTTCACATTAAGATTATACAACAAAAAGCTAGGGCATCAATCACCACCTAATAATGAGGTTTATGAGCTAATTTAAGAGCGTTGAAATCTGATATATGATATGCTACAACAAAAATATAAACTGGCACTTTGAAATCACTCTTAAAGCAAGAGCATAAGTAGCTTCACTACACAAGACTGAGGTTTTATTACATAAAGCAAGGACAAATAATGTTCTGGGGTTAACTCTTGATAATATGTTATAAATTAGACAAGCCTGCTACTCTCCGCACTTTTCAGAATCTAATTTATGATAGAAAATGCAGAAAATGTAAATTTTGGATGAAGGAAAAGTGACCCAAGAGTAACTAAAAACACTTTGAATGTTGGATCTTGGATGTCTTCGCTAGGGAAATGAAATATACATGTGAAAACAGACCAGAAATGATGAAATACATTTCAAATGATAAATAAATTCGAAAATAGTACAAACTTGTATGAAAAGGGTGTGAATCACCCTAGGGTTTCAACCAAAATTCTCCAATATAAATATAAGCAATGTAAACCACTTAAGGAGATAAATCTCACCGTTAGAATGTGTTAGATAACCTTGAACAACAATCCAACAATGAAATATGAGCTACGGTAGGGTTGGAATGCAGTTTTATTGGGTAAACCCTAGCTCTAAGTCTTCAACAAATCTGATTTATTTTGTTGTAATTAATTTCCAAATATAGTAAAAACCTTAAATTAGCTCACATATTATTGGATAAAACTTTTCAACACATAAATATGTTGTTGAAGAAAGTGTAAATAGGTTCAGTTTTCATAAATGTAGTTTTGATATTTTTATTTGTTCAAGAAAAGAAATACTATTTTTATATTATTTGTCAATGAGTTTCTTGCTCATTGAAGTAGGTCAAGCACATGGTTAAGTGCTTCTAGGAAGTCAAAAGGTCAATGTATTTATATAAGACCCTTCGAGGGCATGTTACACTATGTATAAGGTCAAAGGAATACCTCCAAGACAAGGGAAAGTCCTCTCCATGCAGTAACGTCCTCCAAAAGAAGTAAAACAAAGAAAATAATGAAGAAATAGTCAAGTCAGCCTAAAGGAGGGACAGTCCTCTATATATAGAGGCTGTCCACTCCCTCTCAACGTCATCAATCAAGCTCTGAAATCAGCGAAGGTAGAAGCCAAGGAAAGTGAAGCTAAAGGCAAGTCTAAGGGTCTCCAAGGCAAGCGAAGAAAGGAGGAAGAAGACTGAGGTGTAAAGGACTATTTCTAGGGCTAGAAACAGTCACACAAGCGAAGAAAAGGAAGGCAAGTCTGTGGCATAACAGCAGCTAGAAAACAGTTCATGAATTATCATTGTTTTGGGTGAGAAATCAAGTCTACAAGGCCTCCCAAGTCTAGCGAAGGAGTCTCTCTCTCTAGCGAAGGAAAAGAGCCCTAATTCTCTAGGGTTCCTACCACACGTGGCAAAACTAGGGCTGTTGTTCAGTTACATCAGTTTGCATACCTATCT
This sequence comes from Pinus tabuliformis, assembly GCA_031772625.1. NCBI lineage: Eukaryota > Viridiplantae > Streptophyta > Pinopsida > Pinales > Pinaceae > Pinus > Pinus tabuliformis. The sequence goes on along the minus strand of CM062819.1, from coordinate 295,235,627 downwards.
CAAGAAGAACCTCGTTGGATCAAGGGAAGGGTGTCTTCATAAGTGAAGATCATCTCTAAGTAAAGAAGAAGCATATTTCATGAGCAAGGACTATTTCTAGACAAAGATCGAAGAAAGAGGACGGAGTGCTTGGAAGCAAAGTGTCGGAAGGAGGAAGTCTGTGCCGGGAACAAAGTGCTGAATAGAGGAAGGACTTGACTTGTGCTTGGAGGACATCCTAGTCAAGGGTCTAGGGTTTGGCATTGATCAATAAGAAGCTTCAATAAGAGAAACTTACCAAAGGGTTTTCCTCTCTAAGAGAGAGGTTTTGGCCCTAGCAGAGAGCCAACATTTGTGTTCTTGTCTTTATGTTTTTGGTAGCAGTTTGATGAAACACACACTAATAATAAGAAGAAGATCAAGCTAAGATAACTTGTAAAAAGGCTTCACAAATTGTTATCAAGTCAAGAAGAATCACACTACACCTAATTGCCCTAGATTCTTCAACATATGTGGGGCTACTTTTCCCAAATAGAATTAGAAATCAATAGGTTATCACAAATCTTTGGACAAAATTGCCTGTAAAATTAGTAGTTCAGTTTGGGATATATTAAAGTTCAGAAGGGACTTCTTTGTTGGTCAGTTTCACTGATTCAGATAGGGCCGGTGACCCTAATGATTGGAAGTCTAAAACAGGTTTTGTTTTCAGTCTTATCTCCAGAGCTGTCACTTGGTCTTGTAAAAAGACACAGGCTATTGCTCTTTCCTCAGCATAAGCAAAGTATCGAGCAATGGTTAATGCAAATCAAAAATTCTTGTGGCTTCAAGAAATCATTACCGAATATGGATTCCAACAACAGCATCAAACCACCCTCTAGTGACACAATCAGACTCCAGAGTGCCATTAAGCTCACCAAAGATACAATTCAGCATTATCACAACAAACACATTGGGCTATAAATCCACTTTATCAGGAAGCTCATTCATGCTTAACTTATTCAAAGGGCTCTTTTGACTTATAGAAAATCAAGTTGTAAACATTTTCACAAAGACTCTCACAGAAGCGAAGTTGTCATTAAGGGGGGATATGATCCAATACCCCATTCCTTCTGCTATTTTGTCACATTTGTAAATCCTCCAATTCTATCCCAAGTTGTTCTTCAGGGGGATGTTAGGATATTTAGAGACTTATGAGTTAAGATCAACTTGGTGTAACGTGTCTATTAGGTAAAAGTGTGTTTCGTAATGTGTTTCTTAAGTATGCATTAGTTGCATTGTAATTTAACAGTCACGATATGTTCTAGACATAGAGTGATTTGATGGTTCATGTTCTCCTCGATACTTACAGTTATTGATCCATGGATCAACACCCAATTGGTCTATGATCTCTATTTAAAGAGCATGGAGAGTCATGGTTGATGATTATGTTATCTCAAAATCAAGCCCTGGAAGGCTGCAGACCAGGAAGACTTCAAGTAACTATTTCAAACCAATCTTTGACTAAGGCTTAGCCTCCTTACCCTGAGAGGGCTCTCTCAAAGGGTTATTGATTTTGACTATTAAAAAGTAAGAGGGCTAACTCTTGCGAAATAACAGTGATAAATATGATGGTTGGACAAACATTACATAAGTTTCCATTGGGCCTATGGAGTCAATAAGGCTTCAGCAAATAATGATACAGCTTTTACATAGAAGTTAGGGCATGTGGCATTTAAATGTTCAAAACACAACTCTTATAAAACTACAGTTCATGAATGTGTATAGGAAATCAGAGCAACATAAGTGAATTCTGAGTGATTACACATTTATGCAACTGTAAAATAGATCAGGGATAAAGCAAAACCATAGATCTTGAACATAGAAACACTTTATGAATCCTGAGAAGAAAAGAAGTTCTATTATATTACTGAACTCTGTCTTTCTACATAAGCCAAAACAATACTCTGTTTTATAAAATCTCCAACCCTTGTTACATTGCTGTTTCAGCTATATATAGAATCCTTATTCTAACTAATTCTAGCTTCCTCCTCCAGCATGAGGGGAGTCGATAACTACCTCTACTAACACCTATCAGCTATTGAACTAACTAATAAATACAACTAAAGTGCTGACTGGAGTTTTTAAAGAGTTCTAAATTAACTATGACTTTAACTCTATTTTCTATGCATAATGATTTCTCCTTGTTATTTGACACCTGGTCTCTTTTTCAATTTGGCTGAGCTGGATGTTTAATACTCCATATCGACCTTGAACGCTGAATCTTTAACTGCTCAGTAGTGTTAGGAGATGTCCCTTGTTTCTCGGTTCCAGTTCTCCTCAAATTGCTCGAATGTACAGCAGCATGTCTTCTAGCCTTTAATGACCCAAAATATGGAACACTGCCACGTTCTTGATGTGTTGTAGGCTGCATCGATGAGCATGTGTGCAGGAAAAAGTTCCTTGTATGCAAAACTCCCGCTCATAATACAAAACTGCCTGTCTGTGTTAAAATCATCACCTACAGCAGTTTCGTAGCGCGCTATGAAACTGCTGTGTAATTTCAAAAACACAGTTTTCCTTTCATGGCTTAAGCACCTTACTCCCTTGATCATTTTGACAAGATTTGCTTGCAACTTTTCATGAAACAGATATTTCTCCCGAGGAAAAGATGCAATGACACCAATAACACCATTCACTGTTCCAAATATAACTGTATGAATTTGGCTAGTACCCCATGTGCAAATTGTATAGGCATCTTCTCTTTGGGTGCAAGGGGATGTGCTAATATAGTTCCCTCTTGATTGCCACCAAAAACAGGGCTGGCAGCTATGAAATGATTCCTTCTTGTATTTCACATTTGTGATCTTTTCGTTTTGCAGGTATCTCTGATCTTCTACCAAAAAGTGTTTTTGGAGTTAAAGGAGAGTAACTCATGCTGCAAATTTAATATGAATTATTTCCACTTGTACAGAACAGTGGACTATTCATATTTTGCTCAACAAGAATCTCGCCTGTTTGCACATTCTCAAAACTCGATTGAATGCTCGCCTTGTGTATTTCATCTTTGCCACTTCGTCCAATGTCAGATTGATGATTACCTACAACACCAATATCCACACTACACCCATTTTTAACTTCTGTATAGTTTGTACCTTCAAAAGCATACAATAACTGTTTCTCCTTGGATTTTCCAGGCACTGTACTTTTTGCTTTTAAACAATATGGTGGGGATACAATAATTGGTTTTTTGCTTGACGGCAAAGAAACTCCATCTTCAGGAAAGGAAATCTGAAAATCTGCACTGGAGGTATCCTTCAATGAATTCTCCTTTTCATCTAATGAACCATGTGACAGAAAACTGTCATGGTCTACTGCACTGGCCTCCTCCTTGTCATGTTGCCCACCCTGATGGCATTATCATTTGCCGAACACCAAGAGGGCTGTATGCCTGCTGAAAATGGCTACATGAATTTATAAGATCACAGTTAATAAATGGAAAATCCGAGCTAGGGAGACGAGGGGGTTCATTGAACAAACACTCAGAAATTGGACTTTCTGCCTGCACACTCAAAACTTCCACCTTCAAATTAACTGCTTTCTCATCAAATGTCAAATTCAACATATCAGGACCGGATCTACCATCCTGACGGTCGATCTTTAAATCATGAATAACAGGTTTACAGTATTGCAACATCTCATCGCTGTGCTGAAACTCAGAGGTCTCTTGAACACATCCTGCACCCTCACATATACCGCTATTCAGAACAGAAGAGGGCATTTCTGTTGAACAAATTCCATCCCCTACCCTGACAAGGCTATTCAACATCATATCTGAAGAACCTGGAGAAATTGGACGCAATGAATCCACAAAAACTGGGGCTCATAGATTATGTGACATGCCAACCATATCAGTTGGGTCCAACAGAAGACACGTGTAAAATGCTGAGGATGAGAACATGTCTTTTGCAGCAGATGTTGACCCTCCGTGCTCGAAACCTTCTCTCGTATGTTTAATTTCAGTTGTGTCCCAAATGATGTTATCAGGAAACTGACCTCCACTTACCAAATCACTACGAACACATCGTAATAAAGTAGTTTCCTCAGGTTTCATTGTACTCTTACTTGCAATACAACCTAGCGAAACATATCCTGGAACTGCAATATCACCGACATAAAAGCATCCAGGTGGAAGAATAGGATGCCAAATAGAGACCTTTCTCTTTCAAACCTGCAATCTCTTCCTCTGACAAGCTTTCGGCTATTACCATAAGTGTCATCTTCTTCAATTTATTCATTGCGGAAAATTGCTTGAATCGAGTTAATACAGCTAGATCCAAAGCTTGATCTGGAGCGACACCATCTTTACATATCCACGGATGACATAGAACTCCATGAGCAGTCAGGCACTCAGATGATTTTGAAGTAAGCATCTTTCTGATAAGATCCTTGGCACTCTCAGAAATTGTGGGCCAGGGTCCTGAATCAAAATCAATATGACCTCGTATAACAGCATCGAAAATTTCATGTTGTTTTTCTGCCCAAAATGGTGGAACACCGCTGAGTAAGATGTATAGGATGACCCGGCTGTCCACACATCTGCCTCTGAACCATAGCGTTTGCATAACACTTCCGGGGCAACATAGTATGGGCTTCCAACCACATCAGTGAACACCTGACCAGGTTTGAAAAAGACAGACAGCCCAAAGTCAATTGCCTTCAATGATGAATATCAGAAAGCACCTCTTTGTTAGTTGCAGTGCTCGTGCCCTTGAGCATTCAATATCCTCTGTCCTTGGATGCTTCTTTGTTGAAAGAGAACTCCATTATGATCAGATACTGTAATAGATGGTCGAACCCAGTAAGGGCATTTATGAAGGCGGAATCCCCGAAGTATTCATCTCCTGCCAGGTTGAACTTCACCATTGAAATATGTGAGAACTCATTCAAAATATTTTACATAGCGAATTTGGCTTGAAAGAACAAGACCCTTGCCATCTATACACCGTTTCTGGTTGTAATAAGCAATGGATTCTTTAGTAGTGGGGTAGAACTTGAGGTAAAGAAGAAAACTCGATATCATGAGCCCTGTTCTAGCCATGCCAGCTTTACAATGAACAACTACTACATTCTCAATATCTTCCTTCATAACTTAAGACGGTGAGCTGCACCTGCAACAGAAGCAGCTTGACTCAGTTATGCTAGCTGGATACCAAGGCTTTATTTCTATAGATCACTTGAAAAATGCAACGATTCCTCTAGGTGATTAGATAATGCCAGGAAGACCAATGCCATAACCTAACAAGACAAATATCTGGATGCCCCTGTGCCTGAAAGGCCAAAATTGACAAGTGAAAGACTCTACTTTTTCACATAGAACTATATTTATATTTGTCATTCTGCCATATGCTGTTTACACCCTCGTGGTCCGTAATTTTCAGAGCTGCGTCGCACAACTTTATGACACAAAGCGCAGTAATGATCCCTCATTGAATCTAATGTCTTTTGAAACAGCAAGGATTCCTATCTTTCAAATGCCTCATCCAAAAGAAGTTTCTTCAGTAGGCTAGGTGGAATAGAAACTTCACACTTAGGATCTGGACAATTTAGCTTGTTGACGGTACCAACCTTCGCATGAACATGTGAATATGTTTCCATACACTTCCAGCAGAATATATGTTGGCATCGTAATTTGACAAACTCAGTCCCTGGATATTCATTGAAGCATATAGGACACACATGCAAAGTGCTACAGAATAGTTGATTTTTTTTTTATATCATTGTATTGCATCAACCGAGGAATATCAACATCTGAAGATGAAAACACAAAAATCGCTCGCCAATCTGTTTTGCTCTGTTCCTTGGACATGTACTTCCCTGCCAAATGTCAATGTAGAGTCACAGGTTGCCAATTTGAAGTCAAGCGCGATGTGCTTTGCCCAGTAATTCTGAATCCCTTATTGATTCCACTGCTTACCACAGAAGGCTTCTTCCAAGGAAAGAGTGCTCCAGATAAACCTAATGAAACACCATCTGCTGGGGTACTAAAAAAAACTTATAAGCTGACAACTGTTAATGCAAACCCAATGGATTTTTATAAACATGACAGCTGGGTAAGGTCTGCTACCGATCAGCATGAATTCCCCATTTCGTAGCGCAGTTAGTGCAAAATTGGTGGTTTCCGCTATGAAATCACCTAAACCGAGGTTTCTGTGCTATGAAAAACTTAGACTAGCACCGACCTTTACCATCAAACAAATGTAGGACATTTGGCATTGGAATTTTGTCAGTGATAATAGTGGCTCCACTTGGGATAGTGTGCCCTTGTGGTACACTAAGAACCTGCAGTTCCAGTGCCTTGTAAAATTTATTTGACAAACATCTTCTTTAAGTTCCTTGAGCCTTCACCTCGGGCTTAAGCTTGACGATCACTGTATGAGAAAGAAATCTACATCTACTGAAAAAATGCTCAGTCAATCTTGAGCTTATTTGCATTTTCCTACCTACCTACCCTAACAATTCAAACCTCTTTCAGCTCAATCAATGTGAAATTTCCAATGCAGCCAATCATTTGTCTTATCTGATATTTGAGTTTTTTGACTGCATCGGAGTTCAGAGCCACTATGATATTGTGATGACTGCTGCCATTGAAATTGCCTCTGATCTTCATAGAAAAACTGAAACACTGGAGAGTAAAACTCTTCCATGTAGTCAGCTATAGGATCCTAGAATACATGGTTCTCGTAACTTTCTGGTTGTGCAAACTGATCTTCAACAGCAGTGTACTCTTCCTCAATCGTGAAAGAGAAAGGAAGCAACACTCTCTCCTTGTGTTCTGCCATAGAAAGCTGCTGAAAATAATGATCATGATTATGAAAACTATATGCCTGAATTTGACCTTGTAAACCTTCAATGTCTTTCTCAATGTCTTTAGCAACTTCATCCAAAAATTTCATCTTATCCTCTGCCTTGCACTCAAATGATTTTAGATACGAAGACAAGGACAAAGAAAAACTTTCACCTATTTCTTCATTAATATGATCATCATTCCATTGTTTGAAACCTTGAATTGTAGGAGAGTTTACCACCACATCTGATCTATCTATCCATTCCTCCAAAAACATAAGCCACAGGTCTTCAAATGACTTAATGGATTTGGCAGGAAAGCTTTCAACCCACTGTTTACATTTCCCTTGAAATGAATCATAGAACAACATAATGCAAACATCCTCATGTTTAACTCTAAGAAGCTCTGTAAAATCACAAAAATCTGATATATGCTTCAAAGTTAAACTCAAATCCTCTCCGTTGAATTTTGGACCATTCCTTAGAAAATACGCATCCTTGGGAAAATGATTTGGGAAACCATGAATTCCTGAAAAATTTATGCATGCATACCTTGAAACAAGAATGGTAGCATCTGGGTCCTTCATAACTCCAGTGGAATCACCATGAATGTATGAATTTTGAATTCTTCAGCAATGGAGTCGCCAAGGTAGATTTGCAGCCTCAAAAACCTTCTGAGGTCCTGCTACCTTCAGAAGTTCAGCTTCATAATTTCGAGAATGAGTAATCTTCAGGCTCCCGGCAGACGCACCAAAAATGTTATCTCAAAATCAAGCCCTGGAAGGCTGCAGACCAGGAAGACTTCAAGTAACTGTTTCAAACCAATCTTTGACTAAGGCTTAGCCTCCTTACCCTGAGAGGGCTCTCTCAAAGGGTTATTGATTTTGACTATTAAAAAGTAAGAGGGCTAACTCTTGCGAAATAATATTGATAAATATGATGGTTGGACAAACATTACATAAGTTTCCATTGGGCCTATGGAGTCAATAAGGCTTCAGCAAATAATGATACAACTTTTACATAGAAGTCAGGGCATGTGGCATTTAAATGTTCAAAACACAACTCTTATAAAACCACAGTTCATGAATGTGTACAGGAAATCAGAGCAACATAAGTGAATTCTGAGTGATTACACATTTATGCAACTGTAAAATAGATCAGGGATAAAGCAAAACCATACATCTTGAACATAGAAACACTTTATGAATCCTGAGAAGAAAAGCAGTTCTATTATATTACTGAACTCTGTCTTTCTAAATAAGCCAAAACAATACTCTGTTTTATAAAATCTCCAACCCTTGTTACATTGCTGTTTCAGCTATATATAGAATCCTTATTCTAACTAATTCGAGATTCCTCCTCCAGCATGAGGGGAGTCGATAACTACCTCTACTAACACCTATCAGCTATTGAACTAACTAATAAATACAACTAAAGTGCTGACTGGAGTTTTTAAAGAGTTCTAAATTAACTATGACTTTAACTCTATTTTCTATGCATAATGACTTCTCCTTGTTCTTTGACACCTGGTCTCTTTTTCAATTTGGCTGAGCTGGATGTTTAATACTCCATATCGACCTTGAACGCTGAATATTTAACTACTCAGTAGTGTTAGGAGATGTCCCTTGTTTCTCGGTTCCAGTTCTCCTCAAATTGCTCGAATGTACAACAACATGTTTTCTAGCCTTTAATGACCCAAAATATGGAACACTGCCACGTTCTTGATGTGTTGTAGGCTGCATCGATGAGCATGTGTGCAGGCAAAAGTTCCTTGTATGCAAAACTCCCGCTCATAATACAAAACTGCCTGTCTGTGTTAAAATCATCACCTACAGCAGTTTCGTAGCGTGCTACGAAACTGCTGTGTAATTTCAAAAACACAGTTTTCCTTTCATGGCTTAAGCACCTTACTCCCTTGATCATTTTGACAAGATTTGCTTGCAACTTTTCATGAAAGAGATATTTCTCCCGAGGAAAAGATGCAATGACACCAATAACACCATTCACTGTTCCAAATATAACTGTATGAATTTGGCTAGTACCCCACGTGCAAATTGTATAGGCATCTTCTCTTCGGGTGCAAGGGGATGTGCTAATATAGTTCCCTCTTGATTGCCACCAAAAACAGGGCTGGCAGCTATGAAATGATTCCTTCCTGCATTTCACATTTGTGGTATGTTCGTTTTGCAGGTATCTCTGATCTTCTGCCAAAAAGTGTTTTTGGAGTTAAAGGAGAGTAACTCATGCTGCAAATTTAATATGAATTATTTCCACTTGTACAGAACAGTGGACTATTCATATTTTGCTCAACAAGAATCCCGCCTGTTTTCACATTCTCAAAACTCGATTGAATGCATCACCTTGTGTATTTCATCTTTGCCACTTCCTCTAATGTCAGATTGATGATTACCTACAACACCAATATCCACACTACACCCATTTTTAACTTATGTATAGTTTGTACCTTCAAAAGCATACAATAACTGTTTCTCCTTGGAATTTTCCAGGCACTGTACTTTTTTCTTTTAAACAATATGGTGGGGATACAATAATTGGTTTTTTGCTTGACGGCAAAGAAACTCCATCTTTAGGAAAGGAAATCTGAAAATCTGCACTGGAGGTATCCTTCAATGAATTCTCCTTTTCATCTAATGAACCATGTGACAGAAAACTGTCATGGTCTACTGCACTGGCCTCCTCCTTGTCATGTTGCCCACCCTGATGACATTATCATTTGCCGAACACCAAGAGGGCTGTATGCCTGCTGAAAATGGCTACATGAATTTATAAGATCACAGTTAATAAATGGAAAATCCAAGCTAGGCAGACGAGGGGGTTCATAGAACAAACACTCAGAAATTGGACTTTCTGCCTGCACACTCAAAACTTCCACCTTCAAATTAACTGCTTTCTCATCAAATGTCAAATTCAACATATCAGGAACGGATCTACCATCCTGACGGTCGATCTTTAAATCATGAATAACAGGTTTACAGTATTGCAACATCTCATCGCTGTGCTGAAACTCAGAGGCCTCTTGAACACATCCTGCACCCTCACATATACCGCTATTCAGAACAGAAGAGGGCATTTCTGTTGAACAAATTCCATCCCCTACCCTGACAAGGCTATTCAACATCATATCTGAAGAACCTGGAGAAATTGGACGCAATGAATCCACAAAAACTGGGGCTCATAGATTATGTGACATGCCAACCATATCAGTTGGGTCCAACAGAAGACACATGTAAAATGCTGAGGATGAGAACATGTCTTTTGCAGCAGATGTTGACCCTCCGTGCTCGAAACCTTCTCTCGTATGTTTAATTTCAGTTGTGTCCCAAATGCTGTTATCAGGAAACTGATCTCCACTTACCAAATCACTACGAACACATCGTAATAAAGTAGTTTCCTCAGGTTTCATTGTACTCTTACTTACAATACAACCTAGCGGAACATATCCTGGAACTGCAATATCACCGACATAAAAGCATCCAGGTGGAAGAATAGGATGCCAAATAGAGACCTTTCTCTTTCAAACCTGCAATCTCTTCCTCTGACAAGCTTTCGGCTATTACCATAAGTGTCATCTTCTTCAATTTATTCATTGCGGAAAATTGCTTGAATCGAGTTAATACAGCTGGATCCAAAGCTTGATCTGGAGTGACACCATCTTTACATATCCACGGATGACATAGAACTCCATGAGCAGTCAGGCGCTCAGATGATTTTGAAGTAAGCATCTTTCTGATAAGATCCTTGGCACTCTCAGGAATTGTGGGCCAGGGTTCTGAATCAAAATCAATATGACCTCGTATAACAGCATCGAAAATTCCGTGCTGTTTTTCTGCCCAAAATGGTGGAACACCGCTGAGTAAGATGTATAGGATGACCCCGACTATCCACACATCTACCTCTGAACCATAGCGTTTGCATAACACTTCCGGGGCAACATAGTATGGGCTTCCAACCACATCAGTGAACACCTAACCAGGTTTGAAAAAGATAGACAGCCCAAAGTCAATTGCCTTCAATGATGAATACAGAAAGCACCTCTTTGTTAGTTGCAGTGCTCGTGCCCTTGAGCATTCAATATCCTCTGTCCTTGGATGCTTCTTTGTTGAAAGAGAACTCCATTATGATCAGATACTGTAATAGATGGTCGAACCCAGTAAGGGCATTTATGAAGGCGGAATCTCCGAAGTATTCATCTCCTGCCAGGTTGAACTTCACCATTGAAATATGTGAGAACTTATTCAAAATATTTTACATAGCGAATTTGGCTTGAAAGAACAAGACCCTTGCCATCTATACACCATTTCTGGTTGTAATAAGCAATGTATTCTTCAGCAGTGGGGTAGAACTTGAGGTAAAGAAGAAAACTCGATATCATGAGCCCTGTTCTAGCCATGCCAGCTTTACAATGAACAGCTACTACATTCTCAATATCTTCCTTCATAACTTAAGACGGTGAGCTGCACCTGCAACAGAAGCAGCTTGACTCAGTTATGCTAGCTGGATACCAAGGCTTTATTTCTGTAGATCACTTGAAAAATGCAACGATTCCTCTAGGCGATTAGATAATGCCAGGAAGACCAATGCCATAACCTAACAAGACAAATATCTGGATGCCCCTGTGCCTGAAAGGCCAAAATTGACAAGTGAAAGACTCTACTTTTTCACACAGGACTATATTTATATTTGTCATTCTGCCGTATGCTGTTTACACCCTTGTGGTCCGTAATGTTCAGAGCTGCGTCGCACAACTTTATGACACAAAGCGCAGTAATGATCCCTCATTGAATCTAATGTCTTTTGTAACAGCAAGGATTCCTATCTTTCAAATGCCTCATCCAAAAGAAGTTTCTTCAGTAGGCTAGGTGGAATAGAAACTTCACACTTAGGATCTGGACAATTTAGCTTGTTGATGGTACCAACCTTCGCATGAACATGGGAATATGTTTCCATACACTTCCAGCAGAAGATATGTTGGCATCGTAATTTGACAAACTCAGTCCCTGGATATTCATTGAAGCATATAGGACACACATGCAAAGTGCTACAGAATAGTTGATTTTTTTTTATATCATTGTATTGCATCAACCGAGGAATATCAACATCTGAAGATGAAAACACAGAAATCGCTTGCCAATCTGTTTTGCTCTGTTCCTTGGACATGTACTTCCCTGCCAAATGTCGATGTAGAGTCACAGGTTGCCAATTTGAAGTCAAGCGCGATGTGCTTTGCCCAATAATTCTGAATCCCTTATTGATTCCACTGCTTACCACAGAAGGCTTCTTCCAAGGAAAGAGTGCTCCAGATAAACCTAATGAAACACCATCTGCTGGGGTACTAAAAAAAACTAATAAGCTGACAACTGTTAATGCAAACCTAATGGATTTTTATAAACATGACAGCTGGGTAAGGTCTGCTACCGATCAGCATGAATTCCCCATTTCGTAGCGCAGTTAGTGCAAAATTGGTGTTTTCTGCTACGAAATCACCTAAACCGAGGTTTCTGTGCTATGAAAAACTTAGACTAGCACCGACCTTTACCATCAAACAAATGTAGGACATTTGGCATTGGAATTTTGTATGTGATAACAGATTCACTGTGAAAACTCCTTGATGTAAAATATTTTCTTTTGCATTAATAAAATTAACTCAAGTGCGTGCTTAGTAAAAAAATGTACCCATCCAAAAAAAACAAAAAAAATCCATTCTCAACAACAATTGGGTTAAATCTCATTTAGCTTACCCAGAAAATGCAAGTTTTCTCATTGTTTCTGATTTGCCAAGACCACATAAGGTGCGCTGAAAAAAGCATACGAATCAAGAAAACACATTCCACTCTATTTCTAATTTTACACGATGTCAGAGAGTGCAAGGGCAAAGAGCATACACGGACTAGAAAGAGTAGCAAATCGGGAATATAAATAAAATACTAAAAGAAGAACTCTATAACAAATATTTTTAAATAAATACATAAAAAATCAATCAAAGTTGTATTTGCACTGTTTACCTCTGGATCTGAACAAAAATATTGTATCTCGGAAAAATAGACACCTTTTCAACTGAAGCAAAAGACGTTCTTAACTTACAATAGTGTTTCAGTGCAATGGAATAATCCGTTCAAGCTAAAACAATACAAAAATAGCAAATCTCATAAATGCAACAACACATGCTTAAGATCTCAATCACCAACAAGAACAATTCTTCCAACGAGCTCTAATACCATGTTTGAGTAAACAGGGTATTCCATACAACACGAACACCTTCAATAACTACTCACACAACCAGATCAATAATCACAACACCAATGTTTTTACATGGTTAAAACCCTCAAAGAGAGTAACAATCCACGGTCCCAATCAATGTAGCTGATGAGCTATAAAATTGAGTTTTTTGTTGTGAAATCACCTGCTCTTCTTTTGACTAATTTACTCTTTTTTCCCTAAAATTATCCCTAAAACCCTGTACATATACCATGGGCAGCTTAAGATATGAAAATGTGTTCACCAGTTTTCTTATCACATTTATAGATTAGAAATTTAGAACTAGAGGATGACTGAAGAGTAGTTTAATATAGTAACAATCCACGGTCCCAATCAATGTAGCTGATGAACTATAAAATTGAGTTTTTTGTTGTGAAATCACCTACTCTTCTTTTGACTAATTTACTCTTTTTTCCCCAAGATTATCCCTAAAACCCTGTACATATACCATGGGCAGCTTAAGATATGAAAATGTGTTCACCAGTTTTCTTATCACATTTATAGATTAGAAATTTAGAACTAGAGGATGACTGAAGAGTAGTTTAATATATATAAATATATATCTTGTATAAATAAAAGAAGAGGTGCTAACTTAAGTTTTGTGAAGGTGCATAGCTGGTATGATGTGGTTGCAAGCATGTGGCAATCTGTTAAAATTAGCAACTAGGGCCAAACTCTATGTGGGTCATCTTATTTATGGCAGCTGTAATTTTTCTTGGATCCCTCTCATCGAGAGGTGGGATTGATCTAAAGATCATCCGATTCCGATAAGTATTCATGGAGTTATGAATTTATTTGTGTTATAAGACAATTCGTCAAGGTCGGCCAGCAACCAAATAAACCCCACATGTGCTCAACATTTTAGTATAAAAGGAGATGACTTGAGAGTCATTTCTCACACACTTCTATCTTGATTTCTCTCCACTTGTCTTGGGTTTTAGTGGAAGAGAAATCTAGGAGTGGAAGCCCTAGATGTTGGAGAATAAGAGGCTGCCCTAGCTGCAGTCAAGAAGAAATACGTTTCCCTAATCTAGAGGACGTAGTCATGAAGAAAATCCCTAACACTATCAAGAAGGAGCCCTAAACCTATACGCTGGTCCCTACTAAAACGTAGACCTAAAGGCTGCCCTAACACAGACCTAAAGGCAGCCCTCACTAAGACCTAAAGGTAGCCCTAACAAAGCGCTATCCTAAGGTAGCTCAAGAAGAAGGAGGACGCTGATGTGAAGGGTCAAAGGGACAGCGTAGAGCCTGCCCTAGACAACGTGAAGAGTTGTGTGGACAGCGGAGCCTTAGTCGCATCATGAAGGATCAAAGGGACATCATGGAGATTGCTCTAGACAGCATGAAAGGGTTGTAGGGACAGCGTGGGGATAGGACGGTTAAGAGCACAATAGGCAAGCAACCAGGCCAAGGAGAATAACAGCAATATACTGTTGTTTGTGGATGGATAGCTGGGTGTGTAAGGGCTGCCAGATGCCCTAACCAGTCACCATATAAGTAGCAGTAAAAGCAGCATTAGTGTAGCAAATGTATGGGACAACAAGCTAACTAGTGCAGCTAAAATGTATGGGACAGCAAGGTGACTAGTGCAGCTAAAATGCATGGGACAACAAGGTGACTAGTGCAGCCATGATGCACGGGACAGCAAGCAAACTTGGAATGAACAGTGGGACAGCTGTATGCCACATAGGACAACAATGACTAGCATGTTACAGCAAAGGCACATGGGACAGCAACAAGCATGGACAGCAAGGCAAGCATGGTGCAACAGTATGATGTGTACGGCATGGTCATCAGATCCAGCATTATGATGATGGGTGCAGCATGATGACGATATGTAGCCAATGTTTTAAAACGCTGAGGGTCGACTCTGACTCCAACTCGGTATCGACTTGGCCGGTTTGATTTCAGTGACAACAATAATACCAACATGTGATCAAAGTAGGCTCATGAATATATCCATTATATCAAAATGGCACCCAGTGCACTGTCCAATACAAAGTTCATACTTAGCCACCAATGCTAAGATTCTTTTCTACCTCAGCCTAAGGACAATCACTAGACTACAACAACACTAATACCAATTCTCTGCCCCTAATGAAGTCTCAAAACCCTTGATTTAATTTTGGTCAAGCTCCAGAACAATTAGACATAAATATTTATTCAATAATTTATTATTCCATTGCTAGAATGTTTGCCTTTTTCAAAACATTGTATGGCTCAATGCATTGTTTCAGTTTTCTAATTCATGCCACTAGGATAACCATACTTCGACCTTGTAATTTTCAAAACTTTCTAACAGTGATAGATTACTTTAGGGCTATAAATATGCAATAAACGAAAACCCAACCATTGATATGTAGGAGGCAGAACAACATTTGACAAATGTGCTTCAGGATTTTTGTCAAAGAGTCGAGCTGGTCGAGTTGTTACCGAGTCAACCGAGTCATTACCGAGTCGACCGAGTCAATGACTGGCTCGGTAACAACCCAGGTAGTCGTTCCATTTCAGCCACCGAGCCGACCCGGCCAAGCATTCACTCGGTCTAACTCGGCCAAGTCAGAGTCTACTCGGCCGTTTTTTAAAACAATGGATGTAGCACAATGATAGGTGAAGGAGTAACCTTGGAGAATCAGTTGAAGCAACATGTCTTCAACTGATATCATGTATCATCTTCTTAGAGATGATCTATGCTCTTATTTGGATAAGTCAAAGTGTTGACGTTTGTTGTAAATGTACTATCTCTCTCTCTCTCTGCTGAACTATTGAAGAACATATAAGAAGAATTGATCAAGGGTTTCCCCACATTGGGGTTTGTCCCTGGCTAGCGCCACATCTTGTGTCCTCTTTTCTTGGCTTGTCTTTTGCAATTTATGTTTATGTTCTATATGCAGTTTACTCTAATGCTGATGTGATTGCTAATCTGGAAAAGATATTGAACTAACTATGAAAATTGAAATAAATTTATCTAAGCATAGAACATACCTAAAATTAACATGTATCAGAGTTGAGGTGAAGACAATGCCCAAGCAAGAGTGAAAGAGAAATCACTGAAGACAGTTGGGAAAGGACAAAAGGATCAATGGATTCCTCATCCCTCTTCAAATTCACCAAGGGTGAAATCGAAGCAGAGAATATTATCAGAATGGCGCAGTGGAAGCTTTTGATGGCCTACCTAAAGATCACTTCATTGGGAAGTCCAGATCTAAGGGTGGAAGAAAAGGTAGATGCCTTGTTTGTAAATAAGTTTGGCCATTATGCGAAGGAGTGTCTGAATGGCAAGGACACATCACTTGATGATGATAACAATCATTCCAGGGACATCTTCAATGATCAAAGGAATGACAGGTAATGCAGGTCATCAAGGAAACGGTCGACTCTTCAAAGGAAGCAAGGAACCTCAGGTATGAAGAATCAAATGTTGTTTCTGATAAGATAAAGAAGCATTATCTTGTATTGGCCCTCTCTTTCAGATTCTTTGGGAATCTGACTTATTGATTGTAGTGCTTCAAGGCACTTCATCGGATAGAAGGGTGCTCTCTCCAATTTAGTAGAGATGGAAACAATCGTGGGATTATACTTGAAGCCGATGCCACCTATCCCAGAAAGGGTGTAGGGAATGTTACCCCTCAATTGAATGAGGGTAACTCGATTCACTTACAAAATTCTCTTTTGTGTACCTGATCGCAAGAAGAACCTGGTGTCCATTTCGGCAATAGAAGTCAAAGGTTTCAAGGTGGCATTCATTGATGGAAAGGTACGTATTTGAAAATGGAATTTTCAATACTTTTGAGTTCAGGGTTGTATCAAGTTGTTGGAAGTCCATTGGGGACCATGTTAGTTGTCACATCTCATCTATAGCACCGGAGGTCTACTTATGGGGTCTTACCTGATGTGAGTCAGATGGTGACTCGGATGCCTGAATTCAAGAAGAGCATGAAGGTACATGTCTGAGATGTACCGAAGGAAAATCTTACAAGGGGACTATTCCCCTCATGTAGCAGGTCCACAGGTTTGGAACAACCAGAGGAGTTTGAGATTCATGATCAGGAATCTCAGGTGGAAGAAAGCCCTCTATGGCTTGAAGCAAAACGCCCCAGGGGATAGTATGAGAGGATTGATAGTTGTCTGATGAAGTTGAGATTCACTAGGAGTGAAGCCGATCCAAACCATTGCTCGAAGGTTGTGGATGATAGACCTCTCATACCAGCACCTTCTGAAAACGACCTATTTCTAACAGGTGCAGACCCTCTCATTTGCAGAAGTAAGAGGGAGTTGGATTCCGAATTTGAAATGGTGAACAACAAGCCCGCAACTACCTCGATGGAGATTAACTTTCAAAAGTTATATGGTGGTGTTGTTGGACCAAATTTGGGAAATGCCTCTAAGTTTCATAAACTCATTTGCATTGATGTTCTTGGTGAATTTCCATCTGGATATATTTTTTGCAGTTAGCATGGTGAGCTCATATATGGTTTAGCCACATTGGATTGGTGCCAAGAATCTTCTGAGATATCTCCAGGGCACAATCTCTCATGGATTGAGATACACTGCTAGAAACATAAAGCTACATGATTATTCAAATGTTGACTAGGCAGGCAGTGTGGAGGATCGCAAGAGCACTTTCGAGTGCTGGTTCTCTTTGGGTTATGTTCGATATCCTGGATGAGCAAGAAGCAAAAGTTGGTTGCTATAAGCAGTGCTGAGACCGAATACATAGCTATGAGTATGATCTCGTGTGAAGCTACTTGGTTGCGGAAGCTCTTCAGCGAGCTATTTGTACACATTATGGATACCACTGGATCCTCTGTGTCAACCAGGGGGGGATTCGATTAATGAGGAATCCTGTATTCTATGATTGCTCTAGTATATAGACATCAGATACTACCTTATCTGGGATATGGTACGTCGATGAGCGAGGAGGCTCTATCGCATTGAGACTGATGTACAGGTCACAGACATTCTGTCAAAGCCCCAGGGAAAGGTCAAATTTGTGACTTTCCCAAATGACTTGGAGTCATTGAGAGACCTTCTTATGAGGGTCTTGCATGATGCATGCATTGAGCTCTGGGAGCTCTAGGGGGCTTGGGATACTTATTGGAGCAACAAGCGACCATAGGGCGACTCACACTCCCCTAATGGTGCATTGTGTACAGGGTGAATGGCTCAGTTTGCCCCTGTGATACCCTGTGGTGACTTAGGGATAGGATGAATGGTTCTCTTGTCAAGGCATCCAACCCATGTAGTCTAGGACTCATGGGAAGTACCTCTCATCTGGCCAATGAGCAAGGAAATGGGGTTAGGGACCATAGTAGTAGTATCGATGGACGCATCATCGTATCTACTGTACTCCCTATGCTAGGATGACCTCCAATGATCTAGGATCAGTATGAGTGGTTTGAGACACTCTCTTGTGATATTGATCTGGGATCAATAAAACTGACTTCGGGTCAGTAGAGAATGGTATGAGACATTCTCGATCAATTCTTCTTCTTCATAATTCAACAGAGCAGAGTAGAGAAAAGCATAGCAGAGCGGAGCAGTGCAGGGCACTGATGGTAGAGATAGTACAGTCAGACATATGGATCAACGGATGGAGTTCTCCCTAGTTGAGAGGAAGTGTTAAAATTGGTAACTAGGGCCAAACTCCATGTGGGTCCTCTTATTTATGACAGCTGATATTTTTCTTGGATCCCTCTCATCAAGAGGTGTAGAATTGATCTAAAGGTCATTTGATTCCGATAAGTATTCATCTGATTATGAATTTATTTGTGTTATAAGACAATTCGTCAAGGTCGGCCAGCAACCAAATAAACCCCACATGTGCTCAAAGTTTTAGTATAAAAGGAGATGACTTGAGAGTCATTTCTCACACACACTTCTATCTTGATTTCTCTCCACTTGTCTTGGGTTTTAGAGGAAGAGAAATCTAGGAGTGGAAGCCCTAGACGTTGGAGGATTAGAGGTTGCCCTAGCCACAGTCAAAAAGAAATACACAGCCCTAATCTAGAGGACACAGTCATGAAGAAAAGCCCTAACTTTATCAAGAAGGATCCCTGAACCTATACTCTGGTCCCTACTAAAACGCAGACCTAAAGGCTGCCCTAACAAAGATCTGAAGGCAGCCCCCACTAAGACCTAAAGGCAGCCCTCACTAAGCTATCCTAAGGCAGGTCAAGAAGGAGGACGCTGATGTGAAGGGTCAAAGGGACAATGTGGAGGTTGCCCTAGACAGCATGAAGGGTTGTGTGGGTAGCGGAGCATTAGCAGCAGCATGAAGGATCAAAGGGACAGCATGGAGGCTGCCCTAGACAGCATGAAAGGGCTGTAGGGCCAGCGTGGGGACAAGACGGTTAAGAGCACAATAGTCAAGCAACCAGGCCGAGGAGAATAGAAGCAATATGTTGTTGTTTGTGGACGGATAGTTGGGTGTGTAAGGGCTGCCAGATGCCCTAACCAGTCACCATATAAGCAGCAGTAAAGGCAGCATTAGTGCAGCAAATGTATGGGACAACAAGCTAACTAGTGCAGCAAATGTATGGGACGACAAGGTAACTAGTGCAGCAAATGTATGGGACAACAAGCTAACTAGTGCAGCTAAAATGTATGGGACAACAAGGTAACTAGTGCAGCTAAAATGCATGGGACAACAAGGTGACTAGTGCAGCCAAGATGCATGGGACAGCAAGCAAACTTGGAATGAACAGTGGGACAGTTGTATGCCACATAGGACAACAGTGACTAGGATGTTACAACAAAGGCACATGAGACAACAAGGCAAGCATGGTGCAACATAGCAAGCATGGTGCAGCAGTATGATGTGTATAGCATGGTCATGAGGTCCAACATTATGATGATGGGTGCAGCATGGTGCAGCACGATGAGGTGCAGCATGATGATGAGATGCAATACAACGATAGGTGAAGGAGTCACCTTGGAGAATCAGTTAAAGCAACATATCTTCAACTGATCTCATGTATCATCTTCTTAGAGATGATCTATGCTCTTCTTTGGATAGGTCAAATTGTTGACTTTTGTTGTAAATGTACTATCTCTCTCTCTGTGTTGAACTATTGAAGAACATATAAGAAGAATTTATCAAGGGTTTGCGTTTGTCCCTAGCTAGCGCCACATCTTGTGTCCTCTTGTCTTGGTTTGTCTTCTGTGATTTATGTTTATGTTCTATCTGCAGTTTACTTTAATGTTGATGTGATTGCTAATCTAGAAAAGATATTGAGATAACTGTGAAAATTGAAATAAATTACTCTAAGCATAGAACATACATAAAATTAACACAATCATAGGAAAAAACAGATGCACCCATGGATTTAACCATATGATATAAAGAAGAAATGATTTTGGTTCAGGCATCTAAGAAGATTCTGGACACACAACTTTAGCCACTTGCATATTATTCTATGGATGTTGCATACGAGACTAATCACGAACTGATTCATTCCACAGATCGCATCCGAGTCATAGAAGAATGTTTTGTGTCTCACAAGTTATTGTGTTAATGATTGAAGATATATCCGATATGCCTCAGCGTGTAACAATCGTTATAGCGCTGAGTGTTGAAAGGTGTAACTAGGTTCAGTCTTCATAATGACATGTGTAATTAATAATTATGTAATTGATGTAAAGAAGAAAAATAAAATTATTTTTGCAAAACTTAAATCATCGGTTTCATGATCAAGGAATTTTATTTTAGTTAAGGTTCGCATTGTGAAACTTTAGTTTTTGTCATCAAGTCATAAAAGTCAAATTGAGTCAATGTCATGTATGAAGGACCCTTCTTGGGCATGTAACATTTGTATATGAGTCATTGAAAGAGTCAAAGAGACCCTCCAAGACCAAGCTCAAGCACCTCCATCAAGTCTGCCTTAAATGAAATAATGAAGCTACACCAAATGGCATGTCGGCCTATGGGGCAAGGAGAAGTCTGTTTATTTACATAAGGAAACCACTATAAATAGGGCAGCTCGGCTCCATTTGACATCAAGCAATTCAGTCAAGCAAGTTTGCAATAAGAAGTGCGAAAAACATCAAGGAAGAAGGCTAATCATCAAGCGAAGGAGGAAGGAAGATAACCGAGTTCTTTTGGATATTTTTTTGGGCTAAACTCTTCCACACGTGCGAGATTTCAGACCTGTCCATTGTAGAAAAAGGGCTCGAGGTACTATAGTCATAGTAAGGAGGAAGTTTTGCAAGAAAAACAAAGTGTTTCTCAAGATGAATTGAAGGAGAGAAGGAATCCATTTAAAAGCGAAGGGAAATAAGGTGTCTCTCTCTCACATACCTCAGTGAGGGTTTCTGAATTAGGGCCGAAAGTTGCAAACCTGAATCAAGGGGCCGAAGCTCTGAAGGATAGCCGAGAAGGAGGAAGAACCAAGGAGTTTGACTATCATTGACTCAAGGAAGCCTTGTGACTTGGTCTTGGAGAGGTAAATAGTTCAAGGGTCTTGGTCTTGGTATTCGTCAATTGAAGTCTCTATAAGAAGAAGAATTCGTTTGGGTTTTCCTCTCAAGTGGAAGAGGTTTTGGCCCTGGCTGATAGCCTACATTTTGAGTATTTTGTCTCTTTATTGTTTATGCTTTGGTAGTTGTTCGATGAAAAATGTTAAATTTTGGTATGTTCTATGCTTAGAGAAATTTTATTCAATTTTTCATATTAGCCCAATGACAATATTCAGATTAGCAATCACATTAGCATTAAAGTAAATTGCAGATAGAACATAAACATAAATCGCAGAAGACAAGCCAAGACAAGAGGACACAAGATGAGGCACCAGCCAAGGACAAACCCCAATGTGGGGAAACCCTTGATCAAATCTTCTTAAGTCTTCAATAGTTCAACAAAGAGAGAGAGAGAGAGAGAGAGAGAGATAAAGTACAATGATTCAAAGTCAATACTGACTTGCCAAATAAAAGATCTTCACCATGAAGATGACACAACGGAGTTATACTCATGGCACCAAGGACTGCAGCTCGGAATACTGATAGAGCTTAACTAGGGAGGTATTCATAATTGTACAACCGGTACAAAGATATTCTCAAATTGAAATATTCTCATAAGAAGAGTTGGATTGATAAGCCATCTTTAAGCATCAACATCATAACCAACATTGTCAAACATAGCAAGGCCTTGACTAACAAGCTCTAACTCTCCACAAGATTAGAGCACAATGCTGGGAGCCTTTATGTGAGACACCACACTACCTCTCAAGGTGCATACCTCAACTGGATGTTCATCGGGTATGTCCTTCCAAGACTATCCTTATCTTGGATTTCCAATCCTCAAAGAATATCGGTCTTCTTTGACCACTCTTATCTTGGATACCTTGTCCTATCCTCAAAGAGTGTCGGTCCACGGGATTACTTCCTATCTTGGATTTTGTTAAAATTGGCAACTAGGGCCAAACTCCATGTGGGTCATCTTATTTATGGCAGCTGATATTTTTCTTGGATCCCTCTCATCGAGAGGTGTAGGATTGATCTAAATATCATACGATTCCGATAAGTATTCATGGAGTTATGAATTTATTAGCATTATAAGACAATTCGTCAAGGTCGGCCAACAACCAAATAAACCCCACATGTGCTCAACGTTTTAGTATAAATATAGAGGTGGCCTTCAAGTCATTTCAACACACTTGGGATTTCTTCCTCTCTCTACTTGTCTTTGGGTTTTAGTAGGAGGAGAGATCCTAAGGAATAACATCGCCCTGATCCAGAGGGCAGAAAGTCAGAACTGCCGAAACTGCCAGAAAAGCCAGAACTACTAGAAAAGCTGGAAAAGCCAGAACTGCCAGAAAAGATGGAAAAGTCAAAACTGCCGGAAAAGCCGGTAAAACCAGAATTGTCGGAAAAGCCGGAACTTCCGAAAGAGTCGGAACTGCCGGAAAAGACAGAACTGTCGAAACTGCCGAAAAATCTGAAACTGCCAGAAAAGCCAGAAAAGCCGGAAATGCCAGAACTACTGGAAAAGTTAGAATTACTGATAAAGCCGAAACTGCCTGCACTGTCGGGACTAGCGGGAACAACCGGAACTGCCGGAACCATTGGGAACAGCCTGAACTACCGGAAACTGCCGAAACAGTCGAAGCATCTGTCTCCGAAGAAGAGCAACATGCAAGGGACAATGAACTAACATTGGGACAGTTGTATGGTACTTAGAAGCAAATACACCAAGCATGCAAAGGACAACTAGCATGCAACAACAAGCATGCTAAGGACAACAATCATGCTAGGGACAACAAGCAATCAAGGGACAACAAGCAAGCAAGGTGCAGCCAACATATATGTCAAGATGGCAACATGGTGCAACAATGGCACATAATGCAGTACAGTGATGGGTACAGTCATGATTAATGAAGCATGATGAGATGCAGCATAGTGATGATGGGTGCAGCATGGTGCAGCGCGGTGGGGTGCAGCATGATGACAAAATGCAGCACAATGATAGGTGAAGGAGTCACCTTGGAGAATTAGTTGAAGCAGCATGTCTTCAACTGATCTCATGTATCATCTTCTTAGAGATGATCTATGCTCTTATCTAGATAAGTCAAAGTGTTGACTTCTATTGTAAACGTACTATCTCTCTCTCTCTCTCTGCTGAACTATTGAAGAACATATAAGAAGAATTGATCAAGGGTTCCCCACATTGGGGTTTGTCCCTGGCTAGTGCCACACCATGTGTCCTCTTGTCTTGGCTTGTCTTCTACGATTTATGTTTATGTTCTATCTGCAGTTTACTTTAATGCTAATGTGATTGCTAATCTGGAAAAGGTATGGAGCTAACTGTGAATATTGAAATAAATTTCTCTAAGCATAGAACATACCTAGAATTAAAATGGTATCAGAGCTGACGTGAAGACAATTCCCAAGCAAAAGTGAAAGAGCAATCACCGAAGATAGTTGGGAAAGGACAAAAGGATCAGTGGATTCCTCATCCCTCTTTAAATTCACCAAGGGTGAAGTCGAAGTAGAGAATATTATCAGAATGGCACAATGGAATATGGCCACCTAAAGATCACTTCTTTGGAAGACCAGATCTCAGGGTGGAAGGAAAGGCAGATAACTAGTTCGGCCATTATGCGAAGGAGTGTCCGAATGGCAGGGACACGTCACTTGATGATGATAACAATCATTCCAGGGACATCTTCAATGAATGACAGGTAATGCAGGTCATCAAGGAAATGGCCGACTCTTCATAGAAAGCAAGGTACCCCAAGTATGAAGAATCAAATATTGTTTCTGATAAGATAAAGAAGCGTTATCTTGTATTGGCCCTCTCCTTCAGATTCTTTTGGAATCTGGCTTATAGATTGTAGTGCTTCAAGGCACTTCATCAGATAGATGGGCGCACTCTCTAATTTGGTAGAGATGGAAACAATCATGGGATTATACTTGGAGCTGATGCCACCTATCTTGGAAAGGGTGTAGGGAATGTTAACTCTCAATTGAATAAGGGTAACTCGATTCATTTACAAAATCTCTTTTATGTAACTGATCGCAAGAAGAATCTGGTGTCCATCTCGGAAATGGAAGTCAAAGGTTTCAGGGTGGCATTCATTAATGGAAAGGTACGTGTTAAGAAATATAATTTTCAAAGATGCTTTTTCTCATGGGTTCAGGGTTGGCAATTTGTATCAAGTTGCAAGATGGTCCATTGGGGATCATGTCAATTGACATATCACAACTATAACACCAGAGGTTTACCTATGGGGCCGTATCTGATGTGAGTCAAATGGTGATAGGGATGTCTGAATTCAAGTAGAGAATGAAGGTACATGTTTGAGATGTACCGAAGGAAAATCTTATAAGGGGACCATTCCCCTCATGCAGCAAGTCCAAAGGTTTGGAACAACCCGAGGAGTTTGAGATTCATGATCGGGAATCTCATGTATACAGGTGGAAGAAAGCCCTCTATGGCTTGAAGCAAAACACCCCGGGTGTAGTATGAGAGGATTGATAGCTGTCTGATGAAGCTAAGATTCACTAGGAGTGAAACCAATCCAAACCATTACTCGAAGATTGTGGATGATAGACCTTTCATACCAGCACCTTATGAGGACGACCTATTTCTGACAGGTGCATACCCTCTCATTTGCAAAAGTAAGAGGGAGTTGGATTCCGAATGTGGAATGATAAACTGCAAGCCTGTGACTACCAAGAGGATCTTAACTTTCAAAAGTTATATGGTAGTGATGTCGGACCAGATTTGGGAAATGCCTCTGAGTTTCATAAACTCATTCGCGTTGATGTTCTTGGTGAACTTCTGTCCGAACATATGTTTTGCAGTGAGCATGGTGAGCTCATATTTGGTTGAGCCTCACTGGATTGGTGCCAAGAATCTTCTAAGATATCTTCAGGGCACAATCTCTTATGGATTGAGATATATTGCCGGAAATATGAAACTACATGATTATTCGAATGCTGACTGGGCAGGCAATGTGGAGGATCACTAGAGCACTTCTCAGTACTGGTTCTCTTTGGATTTTGCTTCGATATCATGGATGAGCAGGAAGCAAAAGTCGGTTGCTATAAGCATAGCCGAGATCGAATACATAGCTATGAGTATGATCTTGTGTGAAGCTACATGGTTGCAAAAGCTCCTAAGTGAGCTGTTTGTACACATGATGAATACCACGGTGATTCTCTGTGATAACCAGAGGGGGGATTCGATTATTGAGGAATGTCGTATTCGATGATTGCTCCAGCAGATAGACATCAGATACTGTCTTATTTGTGATATGGTAAGTCGATGAGCGAGGAGGCTCCATCGCAATGAGACTGATGTACACGTCGCAAACATTTTGTCAAAGCCTCGGGGAAAGGTCAAATCTGTGACTTTCCCAAACAACTTGGAGTTGTTGAGAGACATTCTTAAAAGGGTCCTGCCTGTTGCATGCATTGAGCTCTGGGTGCTCTTGGGGGCTTGGGGTACTTACTGGAGCAACGTACGACCACAGGGTGACTCACCCACCCCTAGTGGTGTGCTATGAACAGGATGATTAGTTCATCTGTGGGCCGGGATGATTAGTTCTCTCGTGGCAACTGTGGAACAGGATGATTAGTTCTCCTGTGGGCCAAGATGATTTGTTCTCTGTGGCGACTATGGAACAGGATGATTAGTTCTCCTGTGAGCCAGGATGATTTGTTCTCCATGGCGACTGTGGAACATGATGATTAGTTCTCTTGTGGGCCAGGATGATTAGTTCTCAGTGGCATCCATTGACATGATGTTTCGTTCTCCTGTGGACAGGATGATTAGTTCTCCTATAGAGGCATCCTACCCATGCAGTCTGAGACTCATGGGAAGTACCTCTCATCTGATCAATGAGCAGGGAAATGAGGATAGGGACCATAGTAGTACTATCGATGGATGCATTGTTGTATCTACCGTGCTCCCTATGCTAGGATGACCTCCATTGATCTGCGATCAATGAAACTGATCTGGGATCAGTATGAGTGGTTTGAGACACTCTCTTGTGACATTGATCTGGGATCAATGAAACTGATCTGGGATCAGTATGAGTGGTTTGAGACAATCTCTTGTGACATTGATTTGGGATCAATGAAACCGATCTAGGATCAGTATGAGTGGTTTGAGACACTCTCTTGTGATATTGATCTAGGATCAATAAAACTGACTTCGGGTCAATAAGAATGATGTGACACACTCTCTTCAAATGAAACTGACTTTGGGTCAGTAGAGAATGGTATGAGACATTCTCGATCAATTCTTCTTCTTCATGGTTCAGCAGAGCAGTGTAGGACACTAATGGCAAAGATAGTACAGTCAGACATATGGATCAACGAATGGAGTTCTCCCTAGTTGAGAGGGAGTGTTAAAATTGGCAACTACGACCAAACTCCATGCAGGTCATCTTATTATGGTAGCTAATATTTTTCTTGGATCCCTCTTATCGAGAGGTGTAGGATTGATCTAAAGATCATCCGATTTCGATAAGTATTCATGGAGTTATGAATTTATTTGCGTTATAAGACAATTCGTCAAGGTCGACCAACAACCAAATAAACCCCACATGTGCTCAAAGTTTTAGTATAAATAGAGGTGGCCTTCAAGTCATTTCAACACACTTGGGATCTATTCCTCTCTCTACTTGTCTTTGGGTTTTAGTAGGAGGAGAGATCCTAAGGAATAACGTTGCCCTGATCCAGAGGGTAAAAAGCCGGAACTATCGGAACTGCCAAAAAAGCCAGAAAAGTCGGAAAAGCCAAAACTGCCAGAAAAGCCGAAAAATTCGGAACTGCCGGAACTTCTAGAAAAGTCGGAACTGCCGGAAAAGTCGGAACTGCCGGAAAAGCCAAAAAAGCTGGAACTGCCAGAAAAGCTGGAACTGCCAGAAAAGCCAGAAAAGCCTGAACTGTCTGCACTGCCGGAAAAGACAGAACTGTCGGAACTACCGGAAAAGCCGGAATTGCCAGAAAATATGGAAAAGCCGGAAATGCCGGAACTGTCAGAATTGCTGGAAAAGTCGGAACTGTTGGGACTGTCGGAACTACCGAGAACAACCGGAACTGCCGGGAACAGCCGGAACTGCCAGAACTATCGAGAACTGCCGAAACAGCCGAAGCATTTGCCTCTGAAGGAGAGCAGCATGCAAGGGACAACTAACTAACATTGGGACATTTGTATGGTACTTAGCAGCAAATACACCAAGCATGCAATGTTACAACTAGCATGCAAGGGACAACTAGCATGCAACAACAAGCATACTAAGGACAACAAGCATGCTAGTGACAACAAGCAAGCAAGGGACAACAAGCAAGCAAGGTGCAGCCAACATATAGGTCAAGATGGCAACATGGTGCAGCAATGGGACATAATGCAGTACAGTGATGGGTACAGTCATGATTAATGAAGCATGATGAGATGTAGCATAGTGATGATGGGTGCAACATGGTGCAACGTGGTGAGGTGCAGCATGATGACGAAATGCAACACAACGATAGGTAAAGGAGTCAACTTGGAGAATTAGTTGAAGCAACATGTCTTCAACTGATCTCATGTATCATCTTCTTAGAGATGATCTATGCTCTTATCTAGATAAGTCAAAGTGTTGACTTCTGTTGTAAATGTACTATCTCTCTCTCTCTCTCTGTTGAACTATTGAAGAACATATAAGAAGAATTGATCAAGGGTTTCCCCACATTGGGGTTTGTCCCTAGCTAACGCCACATCTTGTGTCCTCTTGTCTTGGCTTGTCTTCTGCGATTTATGTTTATGTTCTATTTGTAGTTTACTTTAATGCTGATGTGATTGCTAATCTGGAAAAGATATGGAGCTAACTGTGAAAATTGAAATAAATTGCTCTAAGCATAGAACATACGTAAAATTAACAGATTTCCAATCCTCAAGGAGTACCACACCCAGATGCTTATCCAATCCTCCATTCTCCCTATCACGACCTTTACTAGACATATGGTTGTTAGTCCTGGCCTGGTGCATGACACATGATAGAAGAGAATATGATATCCATCATCACTCCCTCTCAACCAGAGAGGAGGTCCTCATTCCCTCTTAATCAGGGAATAGATCCTAGCTCCCTCTCAACTAGGGAGACATCATCAAAATCCTTAGTTGGTCTCATACATCATCAACACATCAACTACTTGTCCTTCCATGGAGATATTCAATAGTAGCTGCAAGGCTTCATTATACCAAGGCTTCAATCTTTTGGAAATCAATTATTTTGTGAAGCCAAATACTTTCTCAAACTATCTTCATGATAGGGCTTTTCAGCTCCTCGCAATACCATAATATATTAGACTTCGATCTTTCTAGATCTTGTCAATCATCAATCAACTTTATCATCAATTGGTTCATCTGTCTTTCTCAAGGATCCAAACTTCCTCACAACTGCTAGCACATGCCTTCTATTCTTCATACCAAAGTTCTACCTCATCTTCTTCAAAGAGTCATATCAACTTTCCAATATCAATTCTACTCATGCTTATCCAAGCCATCAATAGAGCTATCCACACAATTCATGTGTTCCATGATCAAACCAAGCAACGGTAGGTACAACATCATCAAACGAACTCTCCTTCCAACCTCTTCACATGCTCTGCAATATGTCCTACCAAGGAGCCAAGTCATATCCCAAGCAAATCATCAATATTAGAGTTGTCAAATTATAATGTCCTTTTGTGACAGTGTTATGTTAAATTCTACTACTTGCTCCCTTTGAAGTCAACATACCTTTGAATCTTTTATCTTCATATTGCAACAAGGTTCTACTTCATTGTTTATGTGTTCCTAAAATGAACTCATCAGCTCGAAGCTTCAACATCATGTCCATCAAGGTCTTTACAGTTCCCTCTTTCCATCATGCTCATCATTTTCAAGGAATCATCAACAAGCACGGGTGTTGCTTTTCTTTGATCTTCCATCTTTCTTATCTTGCTTCTATAATTTTGACAACCTTCATCATATACCTGCAATTCTTAGCAACAAGTACAACCAAGCAAGATATACAAAGACAAGAGCATAATGCTAATCTGGTAAATCTAGGGTTTCTATGATCTCTCAAAAGTGTATTTCTAGGGTTCTAGGTTTAAACCCTAGACATTCCTTTCATCCATCCTTTATTAGGAATTTCACTTTAGCGGAAACACCTATTCCTAGGGTTTTGTATTCAAGCCCTAGGTTTAACCTTAATTCAACTTTTTCCAGGGTTTAATATATACCCTAGAGTCTTTCTCTCGAAACTCTTTTATGCTAGGGTTTCGAGATACTTTAATATCAAAAAACACTATGCCTACAAACCCTATATTCCATTTCCCAAAAGCTATGAATTCCTTTAGAGGGAACAAACAGTCAGGGTTAGGGTTTTCGCTTTTTGGGTTAGTTCAATTTAGGGTTCAAAAACCCTAAATACCAAAAGTCTTCAAGACTTCACAAACCTACCAACCCTAGAATATTAATATATGCAACAGATTAACTGCAAAAACCCTAAAGACTTTACAAACCCTTTCTAATGATCATAACCATAGTCTAAACATTGTACATACCTCGGTGTTATTACCACACCTTCAGAGATTCAATCCTATCTTTATGTGTCAACACTTTTTCAATAGCATCAACTTCTCCTATGTTGAGCTGCCATATTTGTCTTCACGCAGAGCTATGCTAATCTTCAAATATCGTTCCTTTCTTGACCCAGGTCATCACATTTCTTGGAGATGATCCAAATTATTGTCCATTGACCATCATTGTCATACATTAATCAAGGGTGACTGCCATATGTACAATATCATTGTCATCATATCTCCAAGTCATGTCATCGTTGTTTTTCACACGGAACGTGGTGCTATTGACTTGTGGTCGTCCTTAAAAGACTTTATGTAAACCCTTGTGGCGAGCCATTGTAATGTAATTCTCTTCCAAAGAGATCTAGAATCATATTAAGTCGACTTTTATACAGTTGTTATGAATAAAGTTGCCAAGTCGTATTTTCTTCACGGTTTAATATTTATTGTCCATATTGTCTCACTGTATTTTATACGAGCTATGGTATGATTACGTCCAAGCCACTATAATGTTGCGGTCACAGTCTTCATCAATTGTGCAAGCCACATTGTAATGTCAATTTCGATACTACTGTGTAGTAATACAATGCCACAGAGAGGGATACCACAGACAATGTTACATGATGTCGATGTGTGGCGGATCAGAGCATGTGATATATGTAGCGAGCTAGATAAGAAATATGAACTCGTAAGACATTGTAGATTAACGAGCCATCAAATTAAGCGATGCGATGTGATTTCAAAGAACATGTCGATTGACAAAAATATTTATTCGAGCCAGGGAGTCAATTCGAGCCACCGGACCATATAT
The DNA here is from genome assembly GCA_031772625.1 of Pinus tabuliformis. Taxonomy (NCBI): domain Eukaryota; kingdom Viridiplantae; phylum Streptophyta; class Pinopsida; order Pinales; family Pinaceae; genus Pinus; species Pinus tabuliformis. The sequence goes on along the minus strand of CM062819.1, from coordinate 295,204,675 downwards.
GCCCACTGAAATGAATTACTACTACTATAATAAAAAGTGAGTCATGCCTTTGAATTTAGTGCCCAGAGTATGAGCCATGTGAGGGCCATTGTAAAGTGAACTAATGCAAACCATGATGTCATTGATAGATACATCGAGTTCTGAGATTGTTAAGTTTAGGTATGTTCTATGCTTACAGCGATTTATTTCAATTTTCATAGTTAGCTCAATATCTTTTCCAGATTAGCAATCACATCAGCATTAAAGTAAACTGCAGATAGAACATAAACATAAATGGTAGAAGACAAGCCAAGATGAGGACACAAGATGTGGCGCTAGCCAAGGACAAACCCCAATGTGGGGAAACCCTTGATCAATTCTTATATGATCTTCAATGGTTCAACAGAGAGAGAGAGAGAGAGAGAGAGAGAGAGAGAGAGAGAGAGTACATTTACAACAGAAGTCAACACTTTGACTTTCTAGATAAGAGAATAGATTATCTCTACATGAGATCAGTTGAAGACATGCTACTTCAACTAATTCTCCAAGGTGACTCCTTCACCTATCATTGTGTTGCATCTCGTCCATGTGATGCACCTCACCGTGTTGCACCATGCTGCACTCATCATCACAGTGCTGGACCTAATGACCATGTTATGCACTTCATGTTGTTGCTCCTATCACTGTGCTTCTCCAATCACTAGGTTGTTCTCAACACGGATTTGCACTCTATGTTGCACTCATCATAACTGCATTCAGTCAAGTAGCTACATCATACATAGTGTTGCACCCTTTTTATATTATGTTGCATTGCTCCCCATCACTATATGTTGATAGAACTATGTTGTACTAACTGTTGTCCCATAATATGTCCAGCTACACCAACATGCCCAAATAGTCCAATTAGACCATGTTGTCATTTGTTTGCACAGTTGTTTGCTCCACACCTGGTTATGGCACTTGTAGCAACCCTAGTTTCATCCCACAGCCAACAAACTAACCCTTTAAGGGTTGTGGCATACCCTCATAGGTCTCCTCCTCATCCATGTTGCTTGCTTAGGGTGTTCTCCACCCTTGACAGCCCTCACACAGCCTCTAGTTGTGTGCTATGGCCTGCAGCCTAGCACAACAGATTGTTGTAGCAACAAACTTCAGAAAATGTGCCAAAATAACTTCCAAACAACAACGTGTTTGACCCTTAGGAACTCGACCTAACAGTCAGCCTTCTCAACCCTCTTCATAGCAAACTCAGATCCTGATTATATCAATGTTCCAGCCCTAAGACTATCTGCACTTACCTTAGCCACTCGACCTCTTGTAGCAAACTTAGGATCCCTATTTTCCCACGCTATCCAGACTCTAGATTGTTGCGGCTAGGGTATATCCATATCACCCTTAGTTAGGGCAACGTAGGGCCTCCTCTAGTTGTTGGTTAGGGCATTCCCTTTGTTGCGGATTAGGGCTCCCTTTAGCTGCAGATTAGGGCTCTTCTCGATGCGGATTAGGGCCTCTTCTAGTTGCGGATTAGGGCTCCCTTTAGCTGCGAATTAGGGCTCTTCTAGCTGCAGATTAGGGCCTCTTCTAGCTGTGGATTAGGGCTCCCTTTAGCTGTGAATTAGGGCTCTTCTAGCTGCGGATTAGGGCTCTTCTAGATGACCCTTCTTTAGGGCTGCGTAGAAGGCATCTCCTCTAGACCTCCTCTTCCACCAAAAACCCAAAACAAGTGGAGAGTGAGATCAAAAGAGATGAGTTGTTAAATGACTTGAAGTCCTCCTTTATTTATACTAAAACGTTGAGCACAAGTGGGGTTTATTTGGTTGCTGGCCGACCTTGACGAATTGTCCCATAACACTAATAAATTCATATCTCCATGAATTCTTATCGGAATCGGATGATCTTTAGATCAATCCTACACCTCTCGATGAGAGGGATCCAAGAAAAATATCAGTTCCCATAAATAAGATGACCCACATGGAGTTTGGCCCTAGTTGCCAATTTTAACACTCCCTCTCAACTAGGGAGAACTCCATCCGTTGATCCATATGTCCGATTGTACTATCTCTGCCATCAGTGCCCTGCACTGCTCTACTCTGCTCTACTTTGATGAACCATGGAGAAGAAGAATTGATCGAGAATGTCTCATACCATTCTCTACTGACCCGAAGTCAGTTTCATCTTACTGACCCGAAGTCAGTTTTATTGATCCCAGATCAATATCACAAGAGAGTGTCTCAAACCACTCATACTGATCCCAGATCAATTTCGCTAATCCCAGATCAATGGAGGTCATGCTAACATAGGGAGTATGGTAGATACAATGATGCATCCATTGATACTACTACTATGGTCCCTAACCCCATTTCCCTGCTCATTGACCAGATGAGAGGTACTTCCCATGAGTCCCAAACTGCATGGGTAGGATGCCTCGACAGGAGAACTAATCATCCTGTCCCACAAGAAAACTAATCATCCAGGCCCACAAGAGAACTAATCATCCTATTCCATAGTTTCCATAGCAGAACTAATCATCCCGGCCCATAGGAGAACTAATCATCCTGCTCCATAGTTGCCACGGGAGAACAAATCATCCCAACCCACAGGAAAACTAATCATCCTGTTCCATAGTCACCACGAGGTATCACAAGGAAAGGTTGAACCTGTCACCCTGTACATAGCGCACCACCAGGGGAGGGTGAGTCGCCCAGTGGTCGTATGTCACTCCAGTAAGTACCCCAAGTCTCCCAGAGCTCCCAGAGCTTAGAGCATGCAACATGTAGGACCCTTATATGAAGGTCTCTCAACGACTCCAAGTTATTCGGGAAAATCACAGATTTGACCTTTCCCCAGGACTTTGACAAAGTGTCTATGACCTATACATCAGTCTCAATGTGTTAAAATTGGCAACTAGAGCCAAACTCCATGTTGGTCACCTTATTTATGGCTGTTGATATTTTTCCTAGATTCCTCTCGTCGAGAGGTGTAGGATTGATCTAAAAATCATCCGATTCCGATAAGTATTTATGAAGATATGAATTTATTTTGATTATGGACAAATTGTCAAGGTCGGCCAGCAAACTTATGTAGGCTCAGAAGCCCAACAGTCATGTCTATTCAACCTCAACGTTTTACTATAAAAGGAGAAGGTCTTCAAGTCATTTGTCACACACACACTCTTATGATCTCTCTTCATTCTGTTTTGGGTTTGATGAAGAAGAGATCTAGAGGGAGTGCCCTAGGATATATGCTGGCCTAATGATGCCCTAATCCACAGTAAAGGGAAGAACCTAATGATGCCCTAACGCTGTCATGAAGTGCCCTAGATATGGAAGAAAAAGGTTCTTCTTGAAGATCCTACGCTGCCCTAATTTATAGTCAATGAAATAAGCCCTAATCACCGTCATGATGTAGAATCCTTTATGCTGTTATAAAGGCTTTAATGCAGTCTTGGAATTGCAGCAAGGAGAGGCTAAACATTGGTCTAGAAGAGACCCTATGACGCAGATCTATGAGGCCCTAAATCTGTTGTCATAATATGCCCTAGCCGCAAGCTTATGAGGAGATCTACATGCAGAAAAGAGGAGACTTATATGCAGCTTAAATAAGTCCCTATACGTTGTCCTAAGAAGGAGATCTAGCCACAGTAAATGAGGTCTCTTCACAGCTGAAAGAAAGACCCTAATACGCAGTACCTTGTGCCCTAACTACTGGCCTTACTCCTCAGCAAAAGAAGGTCCAGATGTAGCTCTATCCCACAACTGAAGGAGGCTCCTATGCGCTGCATCAAGGAGGTCTAAACATTGGTAAAGGAGACCTGATCTATACGTTGTTGAAGTGCCCTAATCCGCAATCCTGTAGGAGACTAAATCACATTCATGGATGACCAATTCGCTGCTTGAAGAAGCTCCTTCTTAACGCTGTCAAGGAAAGGCCTTTGACACAGTTAAGAATGATGCCCTGCCACTATTAGTGTAGCCCTCATTTAGCAGCCAAGAAACCTTATACACAGCAAGGAAAGAGAATACACATCCGCAGCATAACATGGCACTTATTCACAGTATGAGGAGGTCTGAAAGGACATCATATAAACTCTGATTGTTGTAGGTGACAGCATGGTGATAAGTCATTTTTACATAGTGAAGGAATGCATCTGCTCTAGATCAGCTTATGTAAACAACTGGGTGTTTGAAAGGGCTGATAGCACAGTCAAGTCCTTGTGATGCTTGGATGCTAGAAGGATAAAGTATTGGAGGCCTTTCTTGTTGTTAGGCTAGGCCACAGGCCATAGCCAACAACAAGGCTATTCTCAGGATTGCCTATCAGATGGACAGAGCTACTATGTTGAGGGTTAGTCAGATAACAAGGATGCAGCATGGTGATGGTTGCAGCATGATGGGGGCAGCAAAGTGATGATGGATGTTGTATGATGAGTGCAGCATAGAAGTCATTGAGTGCAGATCAACAATGAGTACAACATTGGGTGCAGATCCGTGATAAAGAGCAGCTCAATGATTGGAGCAGCTTAGTGACAGGAGCAGCAACATGAAGTGCATAGCATGGTCATTAAGGTCCAGCACTGTGATGATAAGTGCAGCATGGTGCAGCACGGAGAGGTGCAGCAAGTGGACAAGATGCAGCACTATGATAGGTGAAGGAGTCACCTTGGAGAATCAGTTGAAGCAACATGTTTTCAACTAATCTCATATAGATATAGAAATTCAAAGTGTTGACTTATGTTGTAAATGTACCATCTCCCTCTCTCTGTGCTAAACTATTGAAGAACATAGAAGAAGAATTTATCAAGGGTTTCCCCACATTGAGGTTTGTCCCTGGCTAGCGCCACATCTTGTGTCCTCTTGTCTTGGCTTGTAGTTTACCATTCCATATCTGGAATCCAACTCCCTCTTACTTCTACATGTGAGAGGGTCTGCACCTGTCAGAAATAGGTCGTTTCTTAGAAGGTGTCGATATGAGAGGTCTATCATCCACAACCTTCAAACAATGGTTTTGATCGGATTCACTTTTAGTGAATCTCAGCTTCATCAGACAGCTATCAATCCTCTCATATTAGGCCCGGGGTGTTTTACTTCAAGCCATAAAGGGCTTTCTTCCACCTGTATAGGGAGATCTAAATCTAGAGGGAGATCTAAATCTCCAGGAAAACTTGTAAAGGTGGTGTGCTGGAAATGCGGAAAGGAAGCGCACTACAAAAGGGATTGTAAATCTAAAGCTCCTGACAAAGGAAAGGGATCTGATGATTCTCCTTCTGTAGAGTCGAAAACCACCTCAGATGAAGGTAGGGATGTGTACTTGGCTTCTTCAAGTACACATGTAGATCATGAGGCATGGTTGATTGACTCAGGTGCATCATTTCACTTCACTCCCCATAGAGAGTGGTTCTGTGAGTATGAGAAATACGATGGTGGTGATGTCTTCTTAAGAGATGATAGGAAGGCTAGAATTGTTGGTCGCGGAAAAGTAAAGTTGAAGTTGCAAGGTGGAAGGGTTAGAACTCTTCCGGGTGTTCTACATATTCCTGCATTGGCCAGAAATCTAATTTCTGTAAGCAAGCTGGATGATGCAGGTGTAAAAACGATGTTAAAAAAGGATACCTGAAAGATGGTTCGGGGAGCACTGGTATTGATGCAGGGAGTTCGTACTGGAACTCTATACAAGTTGTAAGGTAGCACTATTGTTGATGGGTGCAACAGTTCTGTGGTTCTTGAAAGTGGAGCAGAAAATCTAGTGGTCTATGGAGAGAAGACCATGCTGTGGCAGCAAAGACTTAGACATATTGGAGAGAAGGGCCTTCGAATACTTCATGGTAAAGGTATGGTAGAAGGTATGAGTAATATCTCTCTGGATTTTTATTTTTGTGAAAATTGTGTATATGGGAAGTAGAATCAGGTGAGTTTCCCCTCTGGTGGTAAGAGGGAGAAACATATATTAGAGCTTGTGCACAATGATGTGTTTGGACCTGTGAAGGTTCCATCACTGGGTAAGTTTGTGTACTATGTATCATTTATAAATGACTTCTCAAGGAATACATGGATATATTTCCTTAAGAATAAATCTGAAGTCTTTGACAGGTTTAAATAATTTAAGGCTCAGGTGGAAAACGAGACAGAGAAGAAGATAAAGGTGTTGAGGACAGATAATGGTGGAGAGTTTTGCAGTAAGGAATTTGAAGAATTCTGTAAAAAGTGTGGTATAGCACGCCAGAAGACTACTCCATATACACCTCAGCAAAATGGAGTTGCAGAAAGAATGAACAAGACGTTGATGGAAAGGGCAAGAAGCATGCTAAGTGGTGCTGGGTTAGGACAGGAATTCTGGGCAGAGGCAGTGGAGACAACATGTTACCTAGTCAACAGATCACCTTCATCAGCGTTGGAGGATAAGACTCCACAAGAGGTATGGACTGGTAATAAACCCTCTCTTTCACATCTGAGTGTATTTGGATGTGATGCATATGTACATGTTCCAAAGGAGAAATGAACCAAGTTGGATAGTAAATCTGAAAAGTGCATCTTTATTAGGTATAAGGATAGTTTAAAGGGTTATAAGCTTTGGAACCTAGTAACAAGGAAGGTTGTGTACAACCAAGATGTGATGTTCAGAGAGGTAAAAGATGTTATTAAACATGAAGTCCAACCAAAGGAACCTGAGAAGATAGAGTTTGAGCTAAAGGAGGGAGAATTAGACTCTACAATAGAGGAGGAATCGAAAGACGAAGAGCCACAAACTCCAGGTGTGAGGAGATCAGTTTGAGAAAGAAGGTAGCCAGAAAGGTATAGTCCATCTACTTTTTGTTCAAATTTTGCTTTATCTATTACTGATGATGATCCGAGAACTATGAAGGAAGCAGTAGATTCAGAGGATGGAAAACTCTGGAAAGAGGCCATGGTTGATGAAATGGCATCTTTGCACAAAAATGAGGCTTGGGATCTGGTGGAGTTGTCGGCTGGAAGGAAACCCATTGGCAGCAAATGGGTCTTCAAGAAGAAGATAAATGCAGAAGGAAAGGTGGAGAAATACAAAGCTCGATTGGTAGAAAAAGGTTATTCCGAGGTGCCGAGAATTGATTTTGGTGACATTTTTCTCCTGTTGCCAAGGTAGATTTTATTAGATTACTTTTATTTGTTGTTGCTTCTTTTGATTTTGAGGTAGAACAGATGGATGTGAAGACATCATTTCTTCACGGGGATCTGGAAGAGGAGATCTACATGAAGCAACCTGAAGGTTTTGCGATGAAGGGTAAGAAAGAAATGGTATGCAAGTTAAAGAAGTCTTTGTATGGGTTAAAATAGTTGCCAAGGATGTGGTATCAGAAATTTGATACATTTATACGAGGACTTGGCTTGACCAAAAGCAAAGCAGATCACTGTGTGTATTTTAAATTAAATGGTCACCGTGTTATTTATCTGGTCTTTTATGTGGATGATATTTTGCTGGTTGGCAATGACAAAGAAATTATCCAGGATTTGAAGACCCAATTTTCCTCCAAATTTGACATGAAATATCTTCGTGCTACAAACTATATTTTGGGCATGGAAATTAAAAGAGATCGGGCAAAGAGGAAGCTCTGGTTAAACCAGAGGAAGTGTGTCAAGATAATATTGCAGAGGTTTAATATGCAGGATAGTAAACCATTGAAGGTTCCTATTCCTGTAGGTGTAAATTTATCTGCTGAACAGTGTCCCAAGACACAAGAAGAGGAAGAGGACATGTCCCGTGTTCCATATGCAAGTGTAGTTGGTAGCCTGATGTATGCGATGGTCTGTTCTAGACCAGACATTGCACATGAAGTGGGAGTATTGAGCATTTTTATGTCAAAACCAAGGAAGGAGCACTGGACAACAGTGAAGCGAGTTTTCAGGTATTTGCGTCGCACTAGTGATTATGGTTTGTGCTACCAAGGAAGACTAGGATTGGACAAAGTTTTGGATATTTATGGCTTTGTTGATGTGGATTGGGCTGGAGATATGGATCAGAGAAGATATACAAGTGGGTATGTATTTAACCTATTTGGAGGTGCAGTCAGTTGGATGAGTAAGAAACAATCTGTAGTGGCACTATCAACTACAGAGACAGAATACATGGCAGCCACTCATGCAAGCAAAGAAGCAGTTTGGTTGTAGAGATTGTGTTCAAGTATGGGGTTAGTACACGGAGCTATAAGGATAGACTATGATAGCCAAAGTGCAATTTTCTTGGCAAAGAACCCTTCTTACCATTCAAAGACAAAGCACATTGATGTTCAGTATCACTTTGTGAGGGATATGATAGAAGACAAAAAGGTGTTGCTGGTAAAGGTGGACACTTTGAAGAATACTGCAAATGCATTGACAAAATCTGTGAGATCTGAGAAGTTCTCTTGGTGTAGAGAAATGATGGGCATTGCAGGGCTGGATAAATGACTAAACTCTCTTATGGCCCCCTGTGGAAAGAAAACAACAAGTGGGAGAATGTTGGGTTTTGTTATATTATTTCCACGACTAACTCTATATTAGGTTGGGTGGACCTACCTATGGTTTTTTGGTCCATGGTTTTGGATGCGATGGTTTTCGTTCCATGGTATTGGATGCTTTGGCATGTATAAATATTTATTGTAACATTGAAAGGAAAATAATAAAAAATCAAGCTGGTAGTCCCGGTTTTGGGATACGGGGGAAAATCTATGTGTATATGTGTTTTATGTGTTGTGCTCTTGCATTGTTTATTTTCGGTGTTTTAGAATTTGTATGCAAGTAATTTCTGTACGGGGTTAAAACCTACACGTTGCAACCTATTGCAATCGAAGAACCATTTCAACAATGGGACCTATATGTTATTGGTGAGATATTTTTACACTCACAAAATCAACACCGCTACATTCTCACTACTATAGACTACTTTACATGGTGGACAAAAGAAGTTCCACTCAAACATGTGAATGATCAAGAAGTCATCAGATTCCTTAAGCAAAAAATCATTTCCAAGTTTGACATTCCGACTTCACTTGTTTTTTACAATGCAATGTACTTTTCATCGTCAAGATTATATGATTTTGCATTGGAAAATGGAATTGTATTGAAACATTCATCTAACTATTTTACACGGGGAAATGGTCTTGTTGAGTCTACAAATATAAACCTCATATGCATTGTCAAGAATACCATTTTCTCTAAACAGAGGAACTGGCACTTCACTTTGGTGAATTCCCTATGGGCTGACTGAGTCATGCCAAAACCTTCTTTGAACATGTCTCCTTAGTTCCTGGTGTATGAAAAAGAAGCCATCCTACTCCTGAACATCTACTTGCCTTCCCTTAAAATTTCACAAGAATCCCAGGGCAAGCCATGCTTATTGGTTCAACATAGGATTAACACCCTTCACAAGTTGTAGGAAGAAAGGAAAAAAGCAAAAGAAAAATTTTCTCTTCATCAGAGTCATATCAAGAGATGGTTTGACAAGAAGTCTATAGGGAAAAATGATTTGGTGTGGGTGACTTGGTCTTGAAGTGGGAAAAATCCCATGAGGACAAAGGTAAACACACTAAGGTCCAATCCCTGTGGATTAGACTGTTCACTATCTACGAAAAGCTTGGCCAACACACATTTTGTCTGCAATAACAAGTTGGGAAGATCGACTCTCTTCCTGTTAATGGCCAAGGCTTAAAACATTATTTTCAATGATGATCTAGGGTTGTGCCCTACCCTATGTACAGAGTCTCTTTTCATGTTTGTTTATTTGTTTAGTCTTGTATTTCTATTTTCATTTATGTAAATAAGCATCATGTGTGAATTTGTTTTCCAACTTGCTCGCGTGTGGCTAAAATAAAACGAGTCTTATGACACCACAAAATTTGGCTAACCTTCTGCCCTCCTTCTTTGTGTTGGTTATATATTTTGGTCGATGAAGTTCCGATAGAAAATATTGTTAGGCCCCTATACTACTAGTGTAACCCCTTATTGTTATTAGTACAGCCCCCTTATTATATTGTTGTACCCATGTAGTCCCCATATTGTTATTATTGTGCCCTTACATTATTATTGTTATGTCAGCTCTGATTATATTATGACCTCTTAGACTCCTATATATAGAAAGGAGGTCCTGTCATTTGTATCATCCAAGAATCGTTCATTTGTGTAATGTAAAGGAGGTTGCCTCCTCAAAGAGGCTTATTTCTAAGGCATTCATCTATCTATTCTATCTTTTTATGAGTTGGATTCATAACATTTGGTATCAGAACTTTGGATTCTAGGGTTTCGCTACTCCAAACAGGTCATTGTCGAATTTCAGAAGCTAAAAACAAAACCCATTTGAGAAGAGATCGGTCTGAACCTCGGCTCCGAATTTCAGATCCTCTCGCACTACATTTTCAGAGATATAATCTGAGGAGGTTAGGGTTTTTGCAGACCCCCGAATTACATTCCAATTAGGTTAGCTTGGGAAAATCGTCATAAATTTCTCTCTGAGCATCAAATTGAAATTTCATTAGAAGTTACAGAAAGAGGACGGATTGTAGTTTTCGATGCATATTTTTTAGATCCAAAGGTCAAAATAGTGATACGTGGCACTTCATACAAGTTTGCTCTTCGGAAAAAGTATATAATCAGGTCATCTTGGGAGATTGTACATAACTCTTTCTTGGATAATCCAATTTTGATAAGACTGGTGGCATTGGAAAGAGGACACAGAAAGCTACTGCAGATCACACTTTTAGAACTTGAAGATCCAAAATTACAGAGTTACTATTGTTTCAAGATCGAACTCCTAAAATCAATAAAAGGCGATATGAGGAAGTTTGATGGCAAGGATCCGGTAAATTGGATACTACAGATGGAACAATATTTTGATCTACATGGTGTACCACTGTTACAAAAGGTATGTATTTCATCTTCATATTAAGAAACGGATCAATTTTTATGATATAAAGGGCTTTGTTCCATGGAAAATTTTAGGGGCGAATTTTCGCCCTTGGGCTAAATTAATGGGTTTTATATTTTTATTAGGCGAATATTTTGTATCATAGTACATTGTTACAAATCGCCTCAAATTTATTTTATAAAAAAATTAGGTATGGAGGTTAGCCCACCTTATTTTAAGGGAGAGGGTAAAAAAAGTAAATTTAGCCCTTGAAATTAGGAGTTACAATTTTCCATTCACCCTTATTTTCAAGAAAATGTATTTATGATAGTTATAAATAAAAATATAAATACACTGGAGGTATGGTAAATAAATAAAATCTCTTTTTATACTTACTCCAAAGGTATGGTAAATAAATAAAAATACAAATAAACTAGATATATGGTAAATAAATAAAACCTCTTTTTATATTTAGTCCATAACCCTCTTTCTATTTAAGAGGGCTCACAAACTAGGTTTCATTTAAGAGAATCCTATGGACCAAATACCATATTTATAAAAGAGGTATTGTAAATTAATAAAAATATAAATAAACAAGAGGTATGGTAAATAAATAAAATATTTTTTTTATATTTACTCCACATGTCACCTTATATTTATGAACATGCAAGCGTGTAAATAAATAAAAATATAAATAAAGTGGAGGTATGGTAAATAAATAAAACCTTTTTTTATACTTCAAAGGTATGGTAAATAAATAAAAATATAAATAAACTATAGGTATGGTAAATAAATAAAAGCTCTTTCTATATTTAGTCCATAACCCTCTTTCTATTTAAGGAGGCTCAAAAAAGAGGTTTTATTTAATTGAATCCTATGGGGCAAATACCATATTTAGAAAAAAGGTATGATAAATTAATAAAAATATAAATAAACAAGAGGTATGGTAAATAAATAAAACATTTTTATATTTACTCCATAAGCCACCTTATATTTATGAACACTCAAAAAATGTGCTATATTTAGGTGAAGCCTATGGGCCAAATACCATGGGCCAAATTATTATTAATACCATGCAAAAAAACATTATTAACCCTAATATTAGTATTAATAAAAATAAAAATCGCACATGGTATTGACCCATGGTATTCACATGGAATGCAACCTATTTAAAGGGGGGGAATTAAATTAGCATAGATCCATCTTTACTCTGGATCAAATATCGTGATATGCAAACTAACATAGAGTGAAAAAATATTTGATCCCTCTCGGGGCTTGGTAGATCAAGAGTAAAAATGGATCTTGTAATTTAATGTCACTTAAACATTTTAACTTGGTTAAAATAAAAAAATAAAATAAAAATCAATTATTAATTTTATTAATTTTTATAAATTACTAGTAGTTTTTAAGCTCCAGGTTTATGATAACCCATGGTATTGACCCATGGTAATACCATGGTATTCATGTCAGCATAGACTATTTAAAGGGGAAATTCTATCAGCTTAGATCCATCTTAATTCCGGGTCTATTCATGTGAGCATAGACTATTTAAAGGGGAAATTTTATCAGCTTAGATCCATCTTAATTTTGGGTCTACCAAGTGCTGGGAGGGATAAATAGATTTCATCCCTCTAAAAGTGGTAGATGTGGAGTTAAGATGGATATAGGTTGGTTTTTATGATAATGAAGATATTAAATAGACTTAGGAAATTATATTGTAAAAAAATTCTTAAGGTGAATGGTTAAATCTACATTTAGTCACTTCACAAAATTCAGTAAAACATACCGATATCTCCATTAATATTGGTTTTTCTGATTTAACAAAAAAAAAATCAAAACAATGAAATCTTAACTCTTTCCACAGCACCCTCGCAGAAGAGAGATAGTCGCTGCCCAGATTTCCCACCATTTTTCAAACATTCTCAATATGATATCTTCATGAAAAAGTTAAGGTACTGATTTTGGATTAGTTGTTTGAAAAATATGCTGGTTTGTACAACCTTTCATCTTCTATGCTATTCTTAGTTTATCGTAATGATCTGTAGGGGTTGGTTCATTGCACCATATTGTCCTAAAAGGCGGAGATTGTGCACCAAAAAGGAAATTAATCACATGTTACAATGATGTTAAAAATGGTATGAAGGTAGTGAATTATGCTAATAAGAAATTTAGATTGGGAGAGACGTAATTAAATTTTATTATTTAATTGAAGATTTCCAATTAAAATAATAATAAATCTACATTTATATATTTATATATTGATTGGAAGGCTTCTCACAACGGTCACTTCTTTCCATTAGATCCCCTTCAAGCCTTTGCGATACCTACTACTTCATTATATTATATAGTTGGGGCTTGCTACTTGTTGGCATGTTGGGGTAAACAAACTTGATGTGTTTTTTTTTGTCTAGCAGTTGGAGTCTATGGAATAAGAAAGAAATTTGATAGCTTGGCAAAAGTGGTAGCTTGACAAAAGTGGTAGAGAAAACATTAATCTCTCCTACCATGACAAACATGGCCACTAAAACTTGCAACATTGTTTGTAGGAAGTGAAAATTATGTTTCTTTTTTCCAAACATGTATGTTAGTATATTATAGTTTAATGAATATGTTTTATTATTATCATATATGGTTTCATACTTTAACAAAACATTCGCGAAGACTTCACAATGTTTTATTATTCAGTGAAAGATTTTCCAAGATCTTACAAGATTTTATAATTCAGTGAGAGATTCGCCAAATATATATATATATATATATATATATATATATATATATATATATATATATATATATATATATATATATTATATTAGTGATAAAATCACCTATCATTTTTCCTATGTATCATGGGGATTCACCCATTTATTATACATATATATTTAGGGTGGTTCTTAAAATTTTCCCTTCTTTGTTCTCGTAAAAAACTTGTTACGTGGTCAATTTTCACAGAGGAAATGATAGCGCATTATGAGGATACAAAGAGCAACACCTTCTTTAGAGCAACAACACAACAATTGGAAGAAAAAAGAGAAAAAGGGCTTTGTTACAATTGTGATAACAAATACATTAAAGGTCATAAGTGTGCCAAGAAGAAATTATTTTACATTGATTGTGGAGAGGAGGAAGAAAAGGATAAAAAATTGTCAAAAGAAGAGTATATACACTAAGAACCAACCCCAGAGAAAGAAGAGATGAATCTGACCATATCTTGTAAAGCATTGGAAAGAATTACCACTCCTAAAACTCTCAAGATAGAAGGACATATCAAGAAGAAAAAGGTTCAAGAAGTGAAAGATCACATCGAGAAAGAAGAAATGAATCTGACCATATCTTGTAATGCATTGGACGAAATTACAACTCCTCAAACTATCAATATAGAAGGACATATGAAGAAGAAAAACGTTCAAGAATTGAAAGATCACATTGAGTCTCAAGAAATCAATCCAACCATATCTTGTAATGCATTGGAAGAAATTACCACTCCTCAAACTATCAAGATAGAAGGACATATGAAGAAGAAAAAGGTAAGAGTGTTGATTGATTCGGGCAGTACCCATAATTTTATTGATTGTAAGATAGCCAAGGAATTGAATTGCTTCCTGTATCCAACACCGGAGTGTCAAGTGATGGTTGCAAGTGGAAGAACCATAAATTGCTCTGGAAAGTGCCATAATATCAAGCTATCCATGGGAGAATATGTATTGAATAGCCCAATGCTTTCCATTCCAATGGGTGGTGCTGATGTTTTACTAGGAGTTCAATGGCTACAATCTTTGGGTACGATAGCTTTTAATTTTCAAGAACTTTTCTTGAAATTTTTTTGGGAAGGAAAGGAAGTTGAATTGAGGGGTATCAAAGGAAAACCTAGAAAGATAATAAACTCTAATAGCATGAAAAAGCTTCTAAATAAAGAAAAACGGGGTGTAATTGCACAATTATGTTCACTAGAGGATCCCACATTGAAATCATGTATTTCTCCAGATCTCCAAAACGTTTTGGACAATCATTCCAAGGTATTTGAGACTCCCAAAGGCCTCCCACCTATTCGTGATCACGATCATGCTATTCATTTGATTCCACGAAGTGTTCCTCCAAACATCAGGCCTTACATATATCCATATGCCCAAAGGAGTGGGAACTCATTCAAAAGTTGCAGAAGATCCCAGTTCAAACAATATTTCGAGAACTTGACAAGGAAGGAAAAATCATATTGGAACCTAAAGCAATCACAGAACGAAGAAATCAAAAGCTACGAAATAGATCAATTTCAGAGTATCTCATCAAGTGGAAGAACTTACCCGCTGAAGTTTCCACATGGGAGGACAAGAATTTATACAAGAGCATCAAGAACTACTCAAGTGTTGAGGACAACATTTTTTAAAGGAGAGGGGCATGTTAGGTCCCTATACTACTAGTGTAACCCCTTATTGTTACTAGTAGAACCCCCTTATTATATTGTTGTACCCATGTAGTCCCCATATTGTTATTATTGTGCCCTTACATTATTATTGTTATGTCAGCTCTGATTATATTATGACCTCTTAGACTCCTATATATAGAAAGGAGGTCCTGTCATTTGTATCATCCAAGAATTGTTCATTTGTGTAATGTAAAGGAGGTTTTCCCCTCGAAGAGGCTTATTTCTAAGGCGTTGATCTATATGTTCTATCTTTTTGTGACCACTCATTAAAAAGCAAGGGATGAATGGAAGAAGGACAAAGAAGTGTGGCCACTCATTCAAAAGCTGCAGAATATCCCAATTAAAACAATATTGCCAAAACTTGAAGAGGAAGGAAAAATCATAAAGTTGCAGAATATCCCAATTCAAACAATATTGCCAAAACTTGAAGAGGAAGGAAAAATTATATTGGAACTTGGAGCAGTCACAGAAACAAGAACCCAACAGCTACGAAATTGATCAATTTCAGAGTATCTCATCAAATCGAAGAACTTACCCGCCGAAGATTCCACATGGGAGGACAAGAATTTTATACAGAAGCATCAAGAACTACTCAAGCATTGAGGACAACTCTTTTTGAAGGAGAGGGGAATTTTAGGCTCCTATACAACTAGTGTAACCCCTTATTGTTATTAGTACGACCCCCTTATTATATTGTTGTACCCATGTAGTCCCCATATTGTTATTATTATGCCCTGACATTATTATTGTTATGTCAGCTCTGATTATATTATGACCTCTTAGAATCCTATATATAGAAAGGAGGTCTTGTCATTTGTATCATCCAAGAATTGTTCATTTTTGTAATGTAAAGGAGGTTTCCCACTCGAAGAGGCTTATTTCTAAGGCGTTCATCTATCTATTCTATATTTTTGTGAACTGGTCTCATAACAGATATGATCTGTCTAGAAGGAGAGTTTTGGTTAAACCATGATACCTGTACCTATTATAGAAACCTTATGCCATACTCGGTTCTTTATGTTTCAGTGTTTTCACACTTATCCAATCAGTGGATGAGGAAAAGGGGAAAAATGTAAATGAGCAAGCCTAAATCAGAGGTCTCTATATGCTTCTCTAAAGGAACAACCTCTCCTTCTCGCAATAAGTTAGGATCCATATTCCACCCATAAAATGAATAAGTTTTGATGCATAGTCCTCTTTAAATAAATAAATAAAGGTGAAAGAAGAGAAAGGCATCTTGCGCATAGAGGTGAGGCAAGAAACTCCGTCAGGGTACTGTCAAGGCTCGCTGATAGCAGAGCAATGTTTGTGTTCTTGTAGTGACTCCATCGGGTACTATCCAGGTCTACTGCAGTGGAGCAACACCAGAGATGAAAAATTATACTCTAAAAATACAAATCTCGCAAACTTCACTACCCTTTCCAACTTGAAACATTGCGATATTGTTGAATCTTATGACTGTGTTTAACCGAGCATGCACAAAGGGGACTATGTTTACTCACGGGGTAAGTGGGGAGATTAAAGTAATATGCAAGATGAATCAATACTCCTTGAAGAACTAAGACCCTGCACAAAACATTCAACCAAGTCAGAGAAGCTGGAATTCTACCAGTGTGTCCAAGTGTTCTCCCTGCTACAACACCCTCCAAAATTTTGGCCTGCACCAAATTTCAGAACCTACCTTGGTTTGAGATATTTTCATTGAGAACATTGAAATCCATTCCATGTGTTTTCTCTAAGTGGTTTGGTACCTTTTGCAAGAAAGGAAAAATGTTGTCTTTTTACATGTTAGTTGTCGCACAATGTGTATAAGCTTGTTTTGGTGGTTTAAAGGGGTTATAATTGTAGGAATGATTTGATCTAACCATGTAAAAATTCATCATACTCATTCCCAAAGTTTTAATCATTGTTTCACAAGTGTCATAACAATCATCACAAAGTGTATCTTTAGTGTCGCACATGTCATAAGTTGTCGCAAAATTGTTGTTATGAGGGAAGTATGTTGTTGATCCAGGAGGATCTTTAGATACTAGTGTCATGGTAAAAAACTGAAGATATTCAAAGTGGCAGAAAATCAATTAAATTGACATTAGATCAAGATGCTCAACGCCCTGATTCCAACGGCATGAACGACACTCCAATCCAAGTTCGTATGAGAAAGATAGAAGCATTCAAAGTTTCAGGTTGACTTGCACATGTGGCAGGATTAAGGAAGGCACAATTTCTCAAGAATCCGACACCAAAGTCCAGCCAATTTTCTGGGAAAATTTGTAGGATGATTAATTCGTCAAATAACCCTTAAGGTTCTAGAATATTTATAAAAAAGGGTTAATAAAATTAAAAGAATAAAATAAAAGGTGGTAGGCCATGACCTCATCGCTCTGATGGAACCTTAAAAAAATTATATTAAAAAAGGGGCGAGCGGGCTATCAACCTCAATGCCCCTCCACTCACCGTTTACCATATACCAAGGCAGAAATGGGGGGAGAGGGCCATCGGACCGACGGACCTGCCACCCATAAGAAACAATAAATTAGATTGTGATAAAAATGGAAGGGGCAGGATTTGATCCCCCAACCCCTCCTTAACCACCTTTTTTTTAAAAATAGCGCGCCACCTGTCCTTCTTGGGACATCTGGCCAAAAAAATTATATAAAATCTTATGCACAGTGTGTTTGAGAGGGAGCGCGACACAAATTTCGAGACAACGGAGGTGGAACCGTGAGCAGGCCTGTGACAGGGGATCGAACCTTGCCTAAGCACATTTTCTAGGGGGTCATTTTTGGTCTAGTGTCAGAATTGGGTAATTTTTATATCTATTTTTCACCTCTCAGCAACAGGAACTCAATGGTGATGCCAGTTTCTGCAATAGAGCTCTCCATTATTCGACCACTTTCCAGATGGGAGGTATAAGACTCTTTTTGTAAATGTTGATTGTACTTCTTCTTTCTCATGCCACTTAATGAATGAAGGCCTCCCCATTGATCGAGCAGGGCCCAGAGACGTAGTCCAATTTGGACAAACTCTGTTATCAAGTCTCTTGTCTTCTTTTCATGCTTTTATGTGTCTCCTCTTCTTTGATGTGCACATTAAATTTCTATGGTTAAGCTGCAATTTATCCATGTAATTCTTTAATACATCTATAAGCAAAAGATCTTGGATCAAGTGGTATTAGAGCAGGTCTTTGTAGATGTGAATTGCATGTTTGTATGCTAACTAGAGAAGAGGCGAAGGGAAACTAAAGTCTTTCGATCCCAAAGTGGGGCATGCACATTGAAGGAGAAGCATGGCAGATGATGAAGCTCGTTATGAAGAGGAGTGCAATTACCGCAAAACCTTCTATACAATGGTAGAAAAGGTCGATCAATTGTTCTCAAGGCTAGAGAAAGCAGAAGAGAGAAAGCCAGAAGAACAAGGTTCGGTGCATGGAAATGGTGGAGAAGAACCCCCTCCTTCTCCTTCCACGAGTGAAATTTCCTCTTCTTCTTCTCACCATCGTCATATGAATTCAAGAAATGCATCTAAGAAACCTTTCCTTAAATTAGATGTCAAATTTGATCTTCCCATGTATAATAGTGAAAATAATGCCGAAAATCTTAACAATTGGATTAGGCATATTGAAGTCTACTGCAGAATTCAACAGATCGAAGAGGATGAGGCAAAGATCCAGTTGGAATCCCTTCCATTGAGTGGCACTGCTCTCATTTGGTGGGAGAGAAAATTGCAGGGCAACACGAATCTAGGTAAACTTCTCTCCTCATGGTCAAATTTTGTGTCTGCATTGAAAAAACATTTTTACCCCTTGGGTTATAGGCATAAGGCATTAATAGAATGACAACACCTAAGGCAAAGCAAAGGTCAAAATGTGCAAAAATTTACTGAAGAATTTAAAAGACAAGCATTGAATTTGAGCATTTCCTTAGATTCACCAGAGATTGTAACTAAGTGTATCTGTTCTTTACATAGTTACATTAGGCATTCATTATTATTATTTGAACCTGCTACTATTGATGAGGCTAGTGTGAAATCCATGCATCTTTAAAGAAGTGGGATGCACATGCAAAATGACCACCAAAAAAGAGCTGCAACAACCAAGAGGAGAGGGACAAAACCCTTTTGTACACATTGTGAGAAAGAGGGACCTGGTGAAGAGAATTGTTGGAAACTTCACCCTGAGTTGAGACCTAAGAGAAATCATAGAAAGGAGAAGCAGAAAACCACCGCCACCATGCAACAAGATCAAACATCTGAGTCAGAAGAAGACGAGAAGGTCATGGCTATGGGTTTTGCAAGAAGTAGGCCCATTGACTTGGGGTCAGATTCAGGTGACGAAAGGAGGATTGCACCTCATGGAATAGCAACAGATGGACCCGTCGATCTGGGTTCTGATTAAGAAAAAATTTCAATAAATATTGTACCAAAGATGGAAGGGGGACCCAATGTGGTAGGACTCCAGGAACTTGAGGAGACCAACCAAAACCTTCAAGTAGAAAATGCTAAGTTAAGGAAGCTCTTACGGGAAGCAGAGGAGGAGAAACAAAGGTTGCTACGCCAGTTGCGAGCTAAGAACGAGACCTTGGGAAGATTGCAACCTAACCCCCTTGAGGTAAAAAATAGTTCTTCGATTACATGTACTTTTCCTGATGATGATTTCGTTGCTTTTGAAAAGTATACTACAGGTATCGGGTCCAAGCTATTTAATAATATGGGATATCAAGGAAAGGGGCTCGACATTAATGGCTAGGGCATCATGAACCCCATCAAAGTAAAAGAAATGCCTCGTCATGCAGGACTCGGTTATGTCAGGAAAGATGTTGGGGAAAGCTCCAAAGCAGTTAGTGATCAGCCAATGACAGATGACGAGACTTCCTCCTCCTATTCCAGTGATAGTAAGGGCTCCATGAACCCTTATCAGAGGAAGACCAAAGGGAAGTAATTCAGGAATACCCAGAAGGTTTGGAGAAAGAAAAGTCGTTGTAGTTGCTACAACAAAGAGGGACATCAGGAAAGCACATGCCAAATGCTCCATAGCCAGAAAGCAACAATACAGAAGCCAACCGGTGAAAATGCTCAAACATATTCATGGTGGTCCGTTTTATGAAGGAAAGGACATTTTTTTAATATTAGTTTGTATGGCCTCGGTTTGTAAATCATGTGTCGCAAGTAAATGTAAAAGTGATGATGTGTTGCCATCACTTCAAAATGATACGATGATGTTTTTATGCCTTCTTATGAGTAGTTGAGGTATTGATTGTTATTGTGTAATCCTTGACCAAAGAGTGTGTGTTATAAACTCTTGGCAAGTGAGGGATTGTTGAGTCATGAGTGAGTGCAGATGATGTATTAGTTTTGTGTGCAAATGATTGAAAGTGTGGTTTGGCGAGGATGCAGGTCGTATGTTGAATAGTGTTAATGATTTTGGTGGTCCAAAAGCTCTCAATGGGGAGGATTGATCCAGGAGGATCTCCAGATACCATTGTCATGGTAAAAAATTCAAAAAATTCAAAGTGGTAGAAAGTCGATTAACTTGAAATCAGATCGAAGTGCTCAATGCCTTGATTCAAATGGCATGAATGACACTCCAATCCAAGTCCGTATGAGAAAGATAGGAGCAGTCAAAGTTTCAAGTTGACTTGCACATGTGGAAGGCTTAAGGAAGGCACAATTTCACAGGAATCTGGCACCAGAATCCGGCTAGTTTTTCGAGCAAATTTGTAGGACGATTAATTCATCCAATAACCCTTAAGGTTCTAGAAAATTTATAAAAAAGGGTTAATAAATTTAAAAAATAAGATAAAAGGCGGAAGGACATGACCCCCGCTGCCTCGGTGGAACCTTGACAAAATTATATTAAAAAAAGGGGTGGGTGTCCATGACCCCATCACCCCTGGAACCACCATAAAATAAATGTATTACATATGGGGTGGGTAGGCTGTCAACCCCGCCGCCCCTCCACTCACCGTTTACCATATACCATGGCGGAAATGGGGGGAGCATGTTGCACTAAAAATTGTCACCTTGACATTCTGCAATTTGTGTGAGTCCATTACCACTCATACTTTCCTCCTTTGCAAGTCTAAAGCCTCAGTTCTTCATATCAGGCCTTGAAAGTAAGAGAAAAGCCCTAAAAGTCTCTAAAACTCTAGTTCCGCACTTTCTCTTAGTCTTACTTGCAGTCCCGCACCTAATGGTCATGTCCCTTGCACACCTGACCGCTCTATCCTTGTGTTATGGGTGCAGACCCCTGTAAAAGTTAAAAAGGCGCGAGTTTATTCTAAAAAACTCACTTTCAGTCATTTCTAGAAGCTTTTGGAAGGAATCTTGAGGTGGCAAGTTCGCTCTCTTAAGGTTCATGCACTCCATACCTTAAGGAGCTAACCCCTTGATGTGAGGAGCTTATCCCTTTGAAGGAGGATTCTATCCCTTCATAGATGGACTCGTAACCTCCTCCTCTGCACTATAAAATGAAGCATTGGACTGGTTACTGAGGAGGTTAAAAGCTGAATATTTTTGAGGTGAAATGCTGCTAGAATTTAGTCTTCTTAGTTGAGCTTTTATGAGGAGAGATTACATACCTCTAAGATCTCATTTGGAAGAGTGCAAGGCTTGTCAAAGTAAAGGAAATTCTTGTTTCGGACCCCAGGAAGAGCTTGTTCAACATCAAGGCTAAAAAGGTTATAAGGTTCTTCTACTTCAAAGTTAATACAAATAAGTTTGTTTTTCTCAATAAGTTGTTCATTAATGGTTTATTTTATGGATTCCTTGATCACCATAATACACATGATTTATTATATTTGCTATGCAGGTGCTATTTGATGTTTGCTTGTTTGTGATTGCAGGTCTTTAAAGATAACTCTTTCGAACAATCGAGGGATGACTACAACGAACAAGCGTTGGATCTAAGGTAGGATCGTAACACCTCTATAGTCTTTATTTGTAAATTGTATATGTTTAGAGAAAGATAGATTTGTTTGTCTGTTTGTTGCTAGATTATCTTGTGATACTAGGGAGATCGGCCTTGTCCGCAAGAACGATTTATCCAGCCAACAGAGCAGGCCATCGGACCACTGGACCTGCCACCTGTAACAAACAATCAATTATATTGTGATAAAAATGGGAGGGGAGGGATTTGATCCCCCAACACCTCCTTAACCACCCTTTTTTTTAACCAACGCACCAACTGTCCTTCTTGGGACATCCACTCGAAAAAAAATATATAAACTCTTATGCACAATGCGTCCAAGAGGGAGCGTGGCACAGATTTCGAGACAGAGGAGGCAGAACCATGAGCAGGCCTATGAGAGGGGGCAGAACCTTGCCTGAACACATTTTTCAGGGGGCCAGTTTTGGTCCAGTGTTAGAATTGGGCAAGTTTTATATCGATTTTTCACCTCTCGGTGACAGGAACTCAATGGTGATGCCAGTTTCTACAACAAAGCTCTCCATTTTTTGACCATTTTCTAGATGGGAGGTATAAGACTCCTTTTGTAAATTTTAATTGTACTTCTTCTTTCTCATGCCACTTAATGAATGAAGGCCTCCCCATTGATCGAGCAGGGCCTGGAGACGTAGTCCAAGTTTGACGAACTTCGTTATCAAGTCTCTTGTATTCTTTTCATGCTTTTATGTGTCTCTCCTCTTCTTTCATGTGCACATTAAATTTCTATGGTTAAGCTGCAATTTATCCATGTAATTCTTTAATACATCTATAAGCAAAAGATCTTGGATCAATTGTTTATGTGTCCTGAATGATCTATGTTGTTGTTTCTTTAAGTGTTCTAAGTGTGTGATAACAGTAAAGTCATATAGTTGTTCACATCAGTCTCATTGATCCCAAACTTAGCAAATTTTAAGAAACTTCCCAGTAACTTAGCCTCATCCAGCCTTCCTCAACTACGCCTTATGCAATTCCAGCCCTCAAGATGCAACCATTCCCCTTGACACTATGCAATGTGCAGTTTCTTCCTCCCATGACTATGCACTGTGCAGTTCTAGTGCTCAATCTCAGACCTTGGCCTCCGGAATTGCGTAATCCTACCCTCCAACCTGGCCCCAAATACGCATTGCCCAGTCTCTGAGCTCAAGCTCAACCCTTGAGATATTTAGTTGCACAATTGCACAATCCCTAGGTCTACTCTGACTACCATAACTGTGAAGTTGGTTGAAACATTGAAAACCCCCACATCCCAACTCACTAAGTCACAAAACTGCACAATATTCCTACCCAGTCTTACCTGAACTATACATTGCACAATCTCAAGGATAAAGCTTCACCCCTAACTGACTGAGCTACACAATTTCACAGTCACTGAGCATCTCCCTCAGTTTGTAACCCAGTTCCATATGAGTCAATGGATCAACATCCACCATCTTAGACTAGGGGTTTATCAGACTGATGTCGACTCGTCATGAGTGAATTGAAGATGTAGGTACTCTATCATACCATGACAAGATGATGAAGAAGGAAATGGAGAAGAGAAACATGTTGAAAGACATATTTGTAGTTGGTTTTTCAAATTTATCAATGAAGCGAAAGAAAAGGGACCGAGGAAAATTTAAGGATGGATATTTATATTAAGGTTTAGAAACCTTGGCAAATCCCACTAGTCCATAGTATGTAATCTGTAAAATATTTCGATATATTTTTGTAAAAATATTCAAATTTATAATAATTTTATATAGTCTCTATATAAATTTTTGGTGATTTTGAGGGTAAAATAATTTCATACTATAAAATTTGGGTGAACTAGTTTTAGAAAAAAAATGGAAATTAGCAATCTTTTTTTTGAAAAGTATAGAAAACTAGCCCACCTGTGAATATTAGCCCCTAAAATTTTCCCTAAAAGGGACACCATTTCACAACCATGTCTGAAGACTTGATATCATTGAAGACTCTTTACCTCTAAGCTATAAGGAGGTGGATAGAAGAGAATCCTAAAGAAAACATATAGAAAGGAGCAACAAAAGTGACTTGACATTGCCATGTCATCAAGGAGTCCATGTCAACAGTGTCATGCCATGTCATGTCATGAATTGTCATATGCCACATCATTATTGAGGATCATGTATTTTCTTATTCAAAATGTATTGTAAATTGGAAGTCCAAAGGACACATACATAATATGAAGGGTCATGCAAATTTGAAAAGTCATAGGAAGTCAAACATTCATGAGGGTAGTCAAAGAGCCACCACATTGGTTATATATACACCATCATTGTATGACCAAAGTACTTTTCACCTTAGCTCCTCCAGCAAGGCATTAGAGAGACAGACTAAATATTTTGAGGAGCGAGGAGTTTGTCTAACGCTCCGCTATTGGAGCTAGTGGTTTTTACTTAATATATGAAGTTTGATGGTCCATGAACTTTTACTTAATATATGAAGTTTGATGGCCAACACGTTATTCATGCATGTATTATGAATGTTTATAAGACTATTATGTGAATGTTTGGGATTCATGTTTACTTTCACCTATACTAAAGTAGTTGAACTATTTTGGTTATTTTAGTGCTTATCATATTGAGAATGTGTTGTAATGGTTGTTATGTCTATTGAATCATTGTGGACTATTCCACTGGATGTTAGACATATCTTTCTTATTTGTGTTGGTTGTGATGACTGTCACATCTTTGTGGACTATTCTGCTGGATGTTATATGAAACCTTCCAGTTGCATGTGTTTCTACTAGAGTCGTCTTATTACCTCTCTTTTAGAGGCTCAATTTTCTTTCCCTCCAAAGTAGAAGAACCTTGACACGCCTACAAATGAACACTCACTAGGCACACTCACTTGATTTTCAATGGTACATGTGCATCCCTCTCTCTTGTTGTTAGTTAGAGCTAAGGAAAATATTTAAGAAATTAGCAACTGGGCCATATTCTGGATGGGGATCCTACCCCAAATAGTGTGAGGTCTAATTGGGAGCACGTATTAGGGAGACCCATTGAATGTTGGTGAGTCCAACACCATTAGCAAAATACTAGCATAACCTTCTAGATTTTCCTCAATTTTATTTTATGGTGTCTTAAGGCTTGTGTATTCTTTGCATGAAATATTTCCCACATAACCAAGACATGTTTTGTCGTATGGTGATATTTCACTGTTGAGAATATCATCTAACATTTGGGAAATTTTCAAGTTCTTTTTTAGATTGTCTAAATCATTCCTTAATGGCACAATTTCTGATCAAGCTTCTCACAATTTTCTTATTTTTCCTTCAATTAGTTTTTCATCACTTCTATTCTCTTAGCTTCATCTAGCTGAATTTTTAAGGAGATGAATTCTTCAATTTTTTTCTCTTGTTATTTAGTTTTTGGTCAACTTGTCCTTATAAATTCTATTAATCCTTAAACTTTTCATTTAGCTGACCTAACGACATTTCTTCTCTCTTTTTTGTTTCCTTTGCTTGAAGTCTCACGAGGAAAAAAATTGTTTGATCAATGTTATGGATCTTTTCTTAAAGGATTTACAACTACTGTTTAAGACTTATATTTTATTTTCTAATTATTTCTATTTGTTCATGGGCATCCACAAATTCTACTTAAAAATAAATGGTGTAATCTTTTACTAGATATGAATGCCCCTTCTGGTTGTCTTTATCTTCTTTAAAAGAATCTTTTTTCATGACTATGGAGGAGACTTCTTTCGAGGGTTTGGATTCATGCCTCTTTTACTTTTCGAATTTCATTTCCGAGGTCTTCCTTCCAGTTGTTAGGTTATGTCTAAAGGAACCTACTTAGATACCAATTATTGGAAATACTAAGAGGGGGGTGATCATTGTTTCATTATATTTAACTATTTTTATCTTTTAAAACATTTGATGCCCATAAATCATGTTTCATAAGAAAAACTTATGCAATTTTTCTTTGTAAATATTTTGTAAACTTCATTATACAAAGTAAGAAGCAACTTACAACTTCTGTAGGTACCAAACTATAGGACATTTCATTATTTTAGCTAAGCACCATCTTAGTGAATGTTCACACGAAGATACATGAGACACCAATTCCTCGAGTGAGCACCAACTTAATAAACTATAGGCACAACCTATGTCTTCAAGTTTTTCCTTAGATCTTTCATCAATAACTTTTGTTCCTCAACAAATTCTTTAATGAGTTTTCACCTAACCATGCCGCCCATAGGTTTGTGCCTTCAAGCTTGATCATAACCACTTGACCTATACAAATTAACTTTCTACTCCTCAACTAGTATTCTTGACTCGGATCTTCAGACTTGATTTTATACATGCTAGTTATTTGTATTTTATGAAAAAGAGATCTTCCTATTCATCACTTCAAATTCCTCAACTCTTTATGTTAACTATTCAACTGTCATTACTTAGGCTTATTATATGTTCAAATAGAAGGTCTTCCCACACGATAGCTTGTACTAATCACTGTAGATTTAATTCCACCATATAGGGATTTTCAAAAAACTTGGAACCAAACATAGCTTTACAACCTTAAAGGTCTACTTCCTACAACCTATCAACCTTTGCACTAAACACTCACCTTATGCATCCCATAGGCTTGTCACAAATGTTGTCCATGATATCCTTATTCTTAATGCACTTATGTAAAAAATATACCTTGGTCCTATCATCACCTTAACATAGCAACTAGTTCATCTAATATCTCCCTTAACATTTCCTTAGCCAACTAGACATAATATCCAAATATCCCTACAATAATTCTCCAACAAAGCTTAACAACCTCCCAAATCACATGAGAACTTGGTCTATGAAAAGAATACAACATCATACAAAAATTACACTTGAACTTGGCCTTCCAACAAGACTTGGACTTGACCTTCTATGCAATAAAACTTTTCCCTCAACTCAAACTTGAATTTCTGCCTAAAAGCTATAGGTCTCGACCTCCAATCTAGGCTTGAAATCATCTTAAAATATCATAATTCAACCACAAGAACAAACCTAAAACTTGGCCTCAAAAGGACTAAAATTCAACCTTAATGGCTAAAATTCACCTTCAACAGGTATAAAAATTATCATTTAGAACAACTTTTCAACTCATATTCTAACTAGGAAAACAGATATTCCCAAGGTGTTCCAAAAACCAATCCAAAAATGTAGAAAAAAACCATTTGCATAGAAATCAATCCAAGTTTCCATCACTTCAGTTGGTTCAAGAGGTATAGACCTCAAAATTTACCCTTTGCTTGCTTAGACAGACCTTAAATGGCTTGAGTGAGTGAATATAAATTCTCCTTCTCACGCCTATTTAAAGTATATTTGGGGTCTAGACAAGGCTGACTTGTCTAGTGGCTAAGTTGACTTGTCCACTAACTAGGCTAACTTGTGCAATTGGAAAAATGTATAATAAATATTGAAAAAATCATTTCCCCACAACCGAGAGGAGTTAAATGGAGTGTTACATATTGTATGAAAGGTATTGGAATTAGATTTCAAAACATATGTATTAAATTCCCAATTAAGCTAGGGAATTAGAGTAAAAACGTATTTAGATATAGGGTATCTAATGGGGCATCAAAAATCCAAAAACAATATTTCTATAAGGCATGCCATATATCATTGGAAATATCTCGAAATATGTTACTTTATCATGTATATTTCTCATTCATTTGGACAACCTTTAAAATTAATAACAACCATTTTCAATATCTATTGCACTAAAGTTCTTGACGATTTTGCAGTAATATCCTACTAATCCTAAGAATCCTCTAAGATTCTTTAAGGTTTTTAGGATTGACCACTATATCATAGATTTAATTTTATCAGGGCCTAACTTGAGAGATTCATTGGATAACAAATGATCCAAATATTTCATTTTGTAAACCCCAAAAGTACACGTGGAAGGATTTACATATAGTTTTTTCTCTTCCAATAGTTTTAAGACCCAATTAACATGATGTACATTCTCTTCCCAAGATTTATTGTAGATTAGTATGTCATCAAAAAACCGTAGCAAAATTTTTCCAAGGAAGAATTTGGAAATTGAACTCATCAACCTTAGAAATTTTGAAGGTACATTAGATATTCAAAATGGCATAACTAAAAAATCACAATGACCTTATATGTTATGTAAAGCCTCAAATTTGAAATTTTTAATAGGATATAACCATTCAGAATATCATAATTTATCAATTTGATGTTGAGTACCTACCTGAGGTTTTTGTGGTTGAAGATGCTTCTGATTTTCTCCAGTTCCTGCTCCCGTTACCAAAAGACCAAAATCCTCTCAACCAAACTGGGTACAATCTCGGTACCCAACTCCAAAATACTTCAAATTCGAAGTAGTTTGGCCCCCGTGCCCAAAAGCTTCAAGAACAACTGCTCAATTATTCTTTGTGTCTTTCTCTTGTAAGTTCCTCCTCTGTCTCTCTTTGTATCAATTTTTTCTCCTTCCCTTCTACAATACCTTTCCTCCTTTTATGCTCAAGAGATTACTCAACCACCTAACATTTCTCCACCATTTTTAATTTGATAATTTCAAAAGTTGCAAAGGCGGTCATTGCCTTCTCTCCCCCTGATTTGCTGACAATGCACTTTTATTTATAGAGTATCTCCAATTTTATGAAACCATCTCACCAAATATAAGAAAAGATAGATCAGTGACTTCAAAATTAGCCTCTTCGAGGGGGAAACCTCCTTTACATTACAAAATGAATAATTCTTAGATGATTCAAATAAAAAAACCTCCTTTCTATATATAGGAGTATAAGGGGTCACAATATAATCAGAGCTGACATAACAATAATAATGTAAGGACACAACAATAACAATAGCAGGCTTCTATGGGGCATAATAATAACAATATTGGGGCAACATGGGCACAAAAATAACAATAAGGGCTACAATGACAATAATAATGGGGGAATACACTAGTATTATAGGGGCCTAACATGCCCCTCTCCTTCAAAAAAGTTTTGTCCTAAATGCTTGAGTAGTTTTGGAAGCTTCTGTATAAAATTCTCATCCTCCCATGTGTAATCTTCAGCGGGTAAGTTCTTCCACTTGATGAGATACTCTGAAATTGATCGATTTCGTAGATGTCGAGTTCTTATTTCTGTGACTGCTTCAGGTTCCAATATGATTTTTTCTTCCTCGTCAAGTTCTAGAAATATTGTTTAAACTATGATCTTGTCACCTATAACCTTATTTAAGCATGAAACATGGAAAATTGGGTGCACTCGGGAAGATGCAGGAAGCTCCAATTTGTATTCCATAGTACTAATGTTTTGCAACACCTTGTACGAACCATAATACTTTGGTGATAATTTATTATCCTTCTTAGCTTGCTTGAGGGACATTTGTTTGTATGGTTGTAGTCGTAGAAATACCTAGTCACCTACATGAAAAATTATTTTGCTGTGATTTTGATCTACTTTTTGTTTCATTCTATTCTGCGCCAAAGTGAGGTTATCCTTTAAGAGTTCAAGAACTTGTTGTCGATGCTCGATGTGATCTTCCACTGCTTGGACCTTAGAATTTTCTCTTAAAGATGATGTGATGGAATGTGGATGATATCCATAAAGTGCCATAAATGGGGTCAATTTTGCTGCAGTATGGAAGGAAGTGTTATACCACCATTCAGCCAGAGGAAACCACTTGACCCATTTTCTCTGTTTAAAAGAAATGAAGATATCCTTCCAAACATTTGTTCATTACCTCAGTTTTCCCATCATATTGAGGATGAGAAGATGAGCCATGAGTTAACTTAGTACCCACACAAGAAATAATTCCGTCCAAAAATTTCTAGTGAAAATGGGATCTCTGTCACTTACAATAATCTTTGGGTTTCCATGTAGCTTTTGTATTGTTTCCATAAATGCAGTAGCAACTGTACTAACTTTAAATGGATGAGATAATGCACAAAAGTGTGTATACTTGGTAATTATATCAATTACCACCATGATGATAGTCTTTCCTTCGTTCTTGGGTAAACCTGTGATAAAATCCATTGAAACCTCCTCCCAACATTGACTTGGAATGGATAAAGGTTGTAACAAACCCGAGGTCTTAATTGTCTCAACATTATTTTGTTGGAAAACCAAACATTCTGCTACAAAATTTTGAATATCAGGTTTAAGGCCATCCCAAAAAAATTCCTTCTTAACCCTGTGGTATGTTTTTGAAAATCTTGAGTGCCCTCCTAATGTGGAGATGTGTAATTCCAAAATAATATTTTTTTTAGTTGGGAATTCTTACAGAGGATAAGTGATCTTTGTACCATAACGAATCATTTTTCCAGCTAAAAGTGCCAAATGTACCAGGATCTTGCCACAACTTTTGAATGAGTTCCCACACTTCTTCGTCATTCTTCCATTCATCCCTTGCTTCATTTATCCAATCTCATTGGATAATAGAAATGGCACAAATAAATTCTTCCACATCCTCATCCTTTCTTGAGATTGCAATCGCAACAATTTTTTTCTTCCCTTTTTTGTAGATGATTTCAACGTCATAACCCAACATCTTAATGACCCACTTTTTTTGCTCTTCTGAAGATAATCTTTGTTCTAAAAAGTATTTAAGACTATCATGATTTGTTTTTACCTTGAAGTGTCTTCCCATTAGGTAAGATGGTCATTTCTTAAGTGCATGTAGTATTGCCAACATTTCCTTCTCATAGATAGCTTTGTGTAAATACTTTGCTTTGATTGAATGAATTTCAAAAATAATGGGTCTTCCTTCTTGCATTAAAACAACACCAATTCCATTTCCTGAGGCATCACATTCCACAATAAACATTTTTGTGAAGTCTGGCGTAGCTAATACGGTGCTTGGCACATTGCCTCTTTGATCCAGGTGGATGTTGGTGGCCACCCACCTATCCCATTTGGACCCCCACAATTGTCTCTTTCAGTCTTTTCAGTTTCCTAAATTATAGCACAGTTTACTATTTTTAGCAGTTTTTCGGGTCCTGAACTTTCGGAGCCGTTTTGAGGCCCTAAATGACATTTTTTGGGAAATCTGGGGGAAACATGGGTCCATGGACCCATGTTTCCCAACCCATGGACCCATGTTGCCCAACCCAAAGTGGTAGTGCTCGGATAGATCTTTCTAACGAGCTATTGTACGCGTCAAACGGAGATCGTATGCCAAAGTTACGACCCCAGGAAATTGATGTACCAATTTACCCAAACGGGGCCCACAATTTGGCGTTTCATCTTCTAGGGTTAGGTTTCAGGATGTGAAGGGTTTTCCATTGTTTCTCAACAATAAATAGGCCTTTGAGCCTCATTGTAACAGAATTCAGAACAGTTCAGAGGCATGTATCCGCCACATCTCTTCTCAGAGATAAGCTACCATCGCCCTAGCTAGTTTATTACCATTTATGTTTGTAAGCATATTCCAGTATTTTACAGTAATGAAATGAAGTATTATTTCCGCTGCATATCTGTCTTTATGGTTATCTCTATATTTTATTGCGTTCCTGTTTAAATCCGGATCAGTGGTATCAGAGCGGTATGCTTTTTCTCTGTTTTTCTTTGCATGTCCCCAATGAGGACGGGATATAAGGAGTTAGGGCTTGAACTGGTCGAACCTTTGCAAGACCAACCTCGTAAATCTCGACAGCCTCCCATGGCGGATGAGAAGAAAGACAACGGGGCAGGAGATCCTATCAAAATCTTGCTCAAAGAAGCCCTCGAGCGGCAAAGGAACGTGATGATGGACAGCTTTGCGCAGATCCTTCAGCGGCTACTCAGAGGCGATGCATCGACTTCCAACAGCTACTCTGGAAATGCCACACTGTTTAAGGTACAAGTTAATTTTGAAATCCCCATATTCGAGGGTCAAATAGATGCAAATTCCGTAGATAAATGGTTAAATCTGCTAGATGGGTATTTTTCTGTTCATGAATTTTCAAGTTGGGAAAAGATTGTTTTCGCTCTTCTCAAAGCAGCCCCCCACTTCAAGGACTAGTGGGAAACTTACTGCGAGTAGAAGGATGAAAGTACAGGCTCACTATTTTCAGCCGTACCCACTTGGAATGACTTTCGGGATGCCATCAAGGAGCAGTACTACCCTGTCAAAAGCTATGAGGACAAATACATCAAATGGACCACACTATGGTAGGGATGAGACCAAGATGTGCCAGAGTTCACAAACATTTTTCATACCCTTCGCACACAGTTGGGTATAAAAGATTCTGAGCTGCATCTGGTACTCAAATACCACGGCTACCTACACAAATACATCCAGGACGAGATGGAGTTCCTGAACATCTCCTCGCTCGGCACGGTGCACCGATATGCTGTCAAAATCGAACAAAAGTTAAAACAGAAGAAGCGAGACTTTGGATCTGCGAATCCAAAGCCCAAAGGACAAAACCAAGGTGGGGTGACCCAAGACAACCCGTCGAAGCCGTAAGAAAAGAACAACACCACGAAGCCGA
The DNA here is from genome assembly GCA_031772625.1 of Pinus tabuliformis. Taxonomy (NCBI): domain Eukaryota; kingdom Viridiplantae; phylum Streptophyta; class Pinopsida; order Pinales; family Pinaceae; genus Pinus; species Pinus tabuliformis. The sequence continues at coordinate 295,172,046 of CM062819.1, read as the reverse complement.
AGAAGGACACAGGAAAGTGGTGTGAGTTCCACAAGAGTCCCACTCATAACACAAGTGAGTGTCAGACCAAGCAGTCGCTGGTGGCCGAGTTGAAGGCTTCCGAATCAGATGCATGTTTCGACCCTAAGCCAGAACTTGACAAGGGGAATGGCAAAGGGAAGCAGATCATTGATGTGGATCCCAACGCCACTGTTTCCACCGCTAAAATCCAGAAAAATGAGCCCGAAAATCCAGAGGAAGGGGAGCGTCTTTTCCACTCACAGATGTGGGTGAAGGGTTCGCCGCTGCAATTCATTGTCGACAGTGGCAGCCAAAAGAACCTCATTTCAGCAGAGGTCGTGAAGCGGTTGGGCCTACTGACTACACCACACCCGCAGCCGTACAGTATCGGGTGGCTTCATGAAGGACGAGATCTCAAAGTTCTCCAGCTGTGTCGCCTTCCCTACAACATCAAGCCCTTCACCGACGAGGTATTATGTGATGTTACACCTCTGGATGTTTGTGATGTATTATTAGGCCAACCATACTTGTGGAGGCGACATGCTTTTTATGAGTCAAGGCCTCGTGCTGTCATTATTTATTTGGGTGATTCATTATACATGATACCGGAGGTAGCCCCACCTACCGCCACCTCTTTGATCACTGCTAAGAAAGGCAGCAAGCTCATCTCCCAGACCAGGAAATTCATCTGTCTGGTTCACTCCCAAAGTAAGGGGAAGATCGTTGCTACATCCATGACCCCCACCAAGGGTTCCTCCTTGCAGCAGCAGCAACAAAGGGATACAGTCATGACAGAACATAGGAACAACTTCTCCTCACCCACAGGGGTACCACACAAGTTTCAGGTGGGCGACAAAGTTTGGTTACATCTGCAAAGAGAACGCCTTACTAGAACCCATCAGAAACTCAGACCACCCCGACATGGTCCTTACACCAGTACCAAGGCTACGGGCAACAATGCTTTGAAGCACGACATTCCTCCATTCCTTCGCTTGCACCGAGTGTTCAATGTGGACTGTCGTCGACCATGCTTCCCACCATTTCTGGACACATCAAAGATTGCAGAACAGCTCACCAGGGACCAAGTTCAGCAGATGGAGGAACTCAACGCAATGGTGACCATTGCTTCCTAAGGGGGGAGGAATGATCCAGGTGGATGTTGGTGGCCACCCACCTATCCCATTTCGACCCCCACAACTGTCTCTTTCAGTCTTTTCAGTTTCCTAAATTATAGCACAATTTAGTATTTTTAGCAGTTTTTCGGGTCCTGAACTTCCAGAGCCGTTTTGAGGCCCTAAACGACGTTTTTTGGGAAATCTGGGGGCAACATAGGTCCATGGACCAATGTTGCCCGACCCAAAGTGGTAATGCTCGGATAGATATTTCTAACAAGCTATTGTACGCGTCAAACGGAGATCGTATGCCAAAGTTACGACCCCGGGAAATTGATGTACCAATTTACCCAAACGTGGCCCACGATTTGGCGTTTCATTTTCTAGGGTTAGGTTTCGGGATGTGAAGGGTTTTTCATTGCTTCTCAACAATAAATAGGCCTTCGAGCCTCATTGTAACACAGTTCTGAACAGTTCAGAGGCATGTAGCTGCCACATCCCTTCTCAGAGATAAGCTACCATCACCCTAGCTGGTTTATTACCATTTCTGTTTGTAAGCATATTCCAGTATTTTACAGTAATGAAATGAAGTATTATTTCCACTGCATATCTGTCTTTATGGTTATCTTTGTATTTTATTGCGTTCCTGTTTAAATCCGGATCACTCTTTAAGATGTTCAAAGGTCTTCGTTGCTTCTGGAGTCCAAGAAAATGAATCTTTCTTCAGTAATGTTGTTAGAGGTGCTGCTATTCTCCCATAATTCTTAACAAACTTGCGACAATACCCTGTCAACCCAAGAAATCCTCGAAGATGCTTTATGGATGTGGGAATTTTCCATTCCTTATTGGCTTTAATTTTCCTAGGGTCTACCTTAACACCTTCATGAGATACAATATGACCCAGATATTCCACTTCCTGTACTCTAAAGAAACATTTGGAGGTTTTTGCATATAATTGTTTCTCCTCCAATAGTTTGAGCACCCTGTCAACATGTTGAACATGATTCATCCAAGACTACTTGTAGATTAGTATATCATCAAAAAATACTAACACAAATTTTCTAAAGAAGGGTTTGAAAATGGAATTCATCAAACCTTGAAATGTAGAATGTGCATTGGTAAGGCCAAAAGGCATGAACAATAATTCATAATGACCCTCATGAGTTCTAAATGTTGTTTTCAGAATGTCTTCAGTCTTCATTCTGATTTGATGATATCCTGAACGAAGATCCAACTTGGTGAAGTAAATTTCTGCATGTAATTCATCCAATAATTCATCAATGACAGGGATGGGAACTTTATCTTTAATAGTGAGCTTGTTGAGTTCCCTATAATCTAAATACATGCACCATGATCCATCCTTCTTGTGCACCAATACTACTGGAGCAGAGAAATAACTTTGACTAGGTTGAATTATACCAGCCTGAAAACTTTGACTAGGTTGAATTATACCAGCTTGAACTTTGACTAGGTTGAATTATATCAAGCTTTAGCATTTTTTCAACCATACGTTCAATTTCACTCTTTTGGGCATAGATATATCTGTAAGGCTTGATGTTTGGAGGAACACTTCCTAGATTCAAATGAATAGCATGGTTATGATCACGAATAGGTGGGAGGCCTTTGGGATTCTCAAATACCTTGGAATGATTGTCTAAGACCTTTTGGAGATCTCGAGAAATAGATGATTTCGATGTGGGAACCTTTAGTGAACATAATTGTGTAATTATGCCCCATTGTTATTTCTTTAGAAGTTTTTTCATGATGTTAGAGATTATTATCTTTCCTGGTTTCCCTATGATACCGCTTAATTCAAATTCCTTTCCTTCCCAAAAAAAATTCAAAAAAGTTCTTGAAAATTAAAAGCTATTGTACCCAAAGATTGTAGCAATTGGACTCCTAGTACAACATGAGCACCACCCATTGGAATGGAAAATATTGGACTATTCAATACATATTCTCCCATATATAGCTTGATATTAGGGCACTTTCTAGAGAAATTTATGGTTCCTCCATTTGCAACCATCACTTGACACTCTAGTGCTAGATACAGGAAGCAATTCAATTCCTTGGATATCTTACAATGAATAAAATTATGGGTGTTCCCTGAATCAATCAACACTATTACCTTTCTCTTCTTGATATGTCATTCTATCTTGAGAGTTTGAGGAGTGGTAATTCCTGCCCATGCATTACAGGATATGGTCAGATTCATTTCTTCTTTCTCTAGGGTTGGTTCCTGGTGTATATCCTCTTCTTCTGACGTTTCTTGTTCCTTTTCTTCCTCCTCTTCACAGTCTATGTAAAATAATTTATTCTCAGAACACTTATGACCTTTAGTGTATTTTCTATCACAACTATAACAAAGCCCTTTAGTGTATTTTCTATCACAACTATAACAAAGCCTTTTTTCTCTTTTTCCTTCCAATTGTTGTGGTGTCAACCTTGTAGGTTGTGGAACGCTAGAGGCAGGAACACTTCCATCTTTATAGTTGTGAGTGGTAGGTTTCCTTGCGGTCATAATTTTGCTTTCAATTTTTCTTGCCAACCTGAATGCCTTCTCCAATGAATTAGGTTCCCAAAGGCAAACCTTGTGTTGGATGTTATCCTTTAAAGTCCCTATGAACACATCAATCATATGCTCCTTTGGAATATCATTTACCCTTATATTAAATTTTTGGAAGTCCTCAATGTGCTCCACCATTGAACCCTTTTGTTTGAGATTCATCAATTGACTAAAGAAGGTGTTTCTCTTTGTATCCTGATAACGTTCTATCATATCCCTCGTAAAATGTGACCAAGTGACAATTTTTTTATGAGAGAAAAGCCATCGATATCATACAATTTGATTGGGTTCCAAATATAAAGTTTCAATGTGTACCTTTTGTGTGTTTTGCACATTATGGAGATCGAAACATTGCTCCATATGTAGTATCCATGCTACATGATACTTTCCATCAAACTTCCTCATATCAATATTTGGAACGTGGTAGGTCTTCAATCCAATGTTAGAGTCTATGAAATAATTATTAACATTTCTTTTGTTTTCATCATGAGTTTCCTTTACTACCCTTTTGCTATTAAGAAGCATTCCTTGTAGCAACTTTTTCAAATCTATCTTTAAATATTCCATGTTTCCTTTAAGTTTTGCTTCCATGTCATCCATATTAGCTTCCATGAAATCTATCTTAGTGTCCATCCCATCCATCTTAGCTTCAATTCCATTCTTTAAACCATCCATTTTAGCTTCAGTTACTTTTTGCGAGAGCAAAACTTGTTGCACTTGGTCTCGTAATTTGGATATATCATGTTGCATTTCTTCCTCTTCTTCATGTTTCATAGTAGAGATTTTGAGTTTCTTACTAGGTGTTTCCATTTTATTTCTTCGGTTCATCAATTAATGATAATTATGCTTCAAAATTCCCTTTAAATCACTGCAAGCTACTTTCTCAAACAAAACTTATACAAATTTTAAAAAAACTACACACCTTTTTTTTTCGCTTTATAGGATCTCGATATTGAATATGATGTATCTCTATAATTTTGGATCTCCAAGATATAAAATTTCTTCATATGGTGTCCCTTTGAGTTTTCTTTCCAACCCCATAAGTTTGATCGCGATTGGATTTTTCAAAAAAGAGTTATTACCAATCTCCCATGATGACCTGATTATAGACTCATTCAGTAAATAGAACTTGTACGAAGTACCACATGTCAATGTTACGACCTTTGGCCTCGAAAATGATACCCAACAAACTAAATTCCATCATATTTTTGTCACTTTTTATGAAATTCAAATCTGATGCTCAGAGAGAAAGTTATAACGATTTTCCCAAGGTCACATGTTTGAGATGGAATTCTAAAGCTTTTGCAAAAACCCTAACTTCCTTGACTCGTATCTCTGAAAATATAGGGAGAAAAAGTCTGAAATCCAGACATGAAGTTCATCAAGGTTTAGCCTAAAATGGGTTTGTTTAAGCTCCTGAAACTTCGCAGAAAAAAATTATAGAGAAAATTCCACAATGGCCTGTTTGAAGCAGTTAAACCCTAGAATCCAAAGCTCTCATACAAAATTATATGCAACCAACTCACCAAATAGAAGAAAAGATAGATCAATGACTTCAAAATTAGCCTCTTCGAGGGGGAAACATCCTTTACATTACACAAATGAATAATTCTTAGATGATTCAAATGACAAAACCTCATTTTTATATATAGTAGTTTAAGGGGTCACAATATAATCAGAGCCGACATAACAATAATAAATGTAACTGAACAACAATAACAATAGTGGGCTTCTATGGGGCATAATAATAACAATATGGGGACAACATAGGCACAACAATAACAGTAAGGGTTACAATAAAAATAATAATGTGGGGATACACTATTATTATAGGGACCTAACAATATAACCATTCAGAATATCATAATTTTTCAATTTGATGTTGAGTACCTATTGGTGAGCTCCAGTATTGTAGTAATAATGCTACAACTCCTGGGGCTTCCTGTCTCTCATTTTATCAACCCGATAGTTCGTACAAACTTGGAAGCGACGGTGCTATATGCACAAGTACTAGGTCTTGTCGCAGCTGTCACTTGGTCAGCTGACACAAGTCCGCTAGGGCTCAAGCCAACTTCTATAGGCTCTCAGAAGAAGCTTGCTAATTGATGGACGAAAGCTATTCTCAAATGAAAACTACTCTACTTGACAAAATGGACTGAAAGCAAATCAAAGCATGTAAACCTAGGAAACCCTAATTTAACTAGTCTAACCTCTAAAATGCAAAGAATATGAATGAAACCTCTACCAATGCTGCTGTTACCTCTAATAAGTGAAAATGCATGGATCTAAGCTGCTTGCATCATAAAAGACATGTTTTTGTATTTTTCCTTGAAGTGTGTGGAATGATTGTGATTTTGTGCTAACTAGGGTTTGGTTGTGCAGATGGGATGGAGAAGGAAGGAAAGCGTGGGACAGGTTGGGGAGGCTAGGAGAGGTCCCTAGGGATCCTTAGCATCCATCCACAGAGGTTCCTTGCATTCATATGCTCAGCAACCGAGAGAGTGGCCTCCTACAGGATGGCTGCAGGGGATCCTACAGGATACTCTGGTTTCTACAGGATGTCTACAAATGGCTACAGGATGACCTACCGTGAGTGTTTGGCGTGATGGAGGGGTGATGAAATGGTAGAGGGAGATGTGCAAGGTAGGAATGAGGCTGGTGATGGCTGTAGAAGTGGAAGAATAGGATGGGAAGTGAGTGTAGGGAGTAGGGTGGAAGGTAAAGGGCTATGTCAACGAAAGGGCTAGAGAATGGAAGTACGTGAGGAGTGAAAGACTTTGGGAGATGGCAGAGCGGAGCAGGGATCAGAGATGTGTTTGCATGCGTGATCAAGATGGAGGACGAAGTGATGGAATGAGAGAAAGCAGTGTAAGTGAAACAAATGCTTATGACTGTCACCAAACCGAAAATGCATTAACCTAAACTACCTATGCTTGTAAATTCAATGAACGGCAATCCAAAACGCGAAGGAGAATGTGCATGAAGCTGTGGTAAAGGAGTTTGGTGCAGGTGTGAATCATGTGGATGCATCTAACATAACGTGACCGTGTTTGCAGCAATCATGAAATAAAGAAATGCGTATTTTTGGTGGTTAGTCATGGACTTCACTCCAATCCCAGATGAGGTGGCAGTGAGCCTTAACAACCGTTTTGTTGGAGCTCCAATCGATTATATCTAACCTCTGCTACACTAAGCAAGTGGAAACAAATTCACCATAAGCAACTCCTATCTAACTCATGAAAAAGACCAACTTAACAACCTGTAATTCGAATTGCATGTGCAAATGAAAAGCTCAAAGTGCTGAAATGAAATGGAAACAAAACTACAGCAGAGGGGATCTATGGCTCTCAGGTTGGGCCCTAACCTGAGAGCTATAGTCTCCTTAAGAAAACTCAGAACTAGATCAGAATCTGCCTTCTTTATTCATAATCTGATGTCATGCCAAATTGGCTTACAAAAAGGAACAAAAACTGAGTTGTGCTCCAAAATTACAATAGCAATACGAGAGTTTCAACAACCTATCTAAGGCTAAGGCCTCTATACTTATACAAAAACGATGATCCAACAAGTGTCCTTGATTTTAGGAGCTCGGCTGTCCAATCTAGAGTTTAATTGCTGATCCTGTAGGACGGTCATAACTGTTGTTCCTGTAGAGCAGTTTATAACTGTTGTTCCTGTAGAACAGCTGGCTGCTTCTAAGCTCGGAGGGGAGATGGATTGGAGCTTGGAGTTCTTGGTGGGAATCATGAGGAATGTCCCTAAGACCCTGGACATCCTCTCCTAACAACCAACAGTGCTACCTCATTGTCTCCTTGTCTCCTTTTTCGTTGTCTTTTGCTCCCTTTTAATGCCAAAACCTGGAATCATAATGCATTAGTCACGTAGATAGAGTGCCTACCCTTCTTCCTACAAACAACATGAATAAACTAAGAAATGCATGCATAAGCAATAAAAAATGAATGGTTTGAGCAAGTAGAATAGGCCAAAATGAGCCCAAATTGTACCAAAATTGGGGCTCATCATCACCCCCCAGCTGAACCATTTGCTCATCCTTGAGCAACTTAGTCAAGATCCTCATCCTTCATGGCTTTCACGGCTCCCCTTACATCCCAAGCTTCTGTGGTGATGTCTTCTTGGTCGATATGAAACCCTGCTGTGTTTTCTACTTTTTCCCATTGTGCCTGGTCATCCTTTCCTGTACTTCCTTTGACCAATCCTAGCAGTAATGGAGGGCTGAGTTTAAGGCCAATCCAGCTGGCCTGAAGTCTTTGCACGGATCTCTTGTAAAGGTCCACTCTTTCCAATGCTTCCCTCATTCTGGTCGGGGTATGGTACTCTCAGATCTTCAAACTATGTGCCAAGGCATGCCACCTACGTGCACAAGCATGGGCAGCAATTTCTCCCAATAATCTGTCCATGTCCTCAAAGTGGGTTATTGCTTGGGCTTGCTGGTCCATAAATTTCAAGGAAGCTGTGGGATCATTGGATAACTGCTGGTGGGCTGAGATGAGGGCAACCGGATCCTCTGGTTCTGCCCGAATGTATAGTGGCTCACTCACTTCTCGGCTCATGACTGATTTTTCTTCAGTGGCTCTCTGATCCTCATGATTCAGCCACGAAGCAAAAGCCATCAACTGCAGATCGCCCAAGGCGATATTGGGATCCCAAGAGACTTCATTGGGCAAAACCAGATTGTGGATGTAGAATTCTGCTAGCTTGGCTTTATCCTCTGCTGAGCTAGTATTGCATATTTCAGCAAATTGTTGTGGGTTATGGATTTGCTCAATACCTCTTTGTGCTAGTGTGTTTATCTGGAACTATAGCCACTGATCCTTTAAGTACAACCCATAAGACTTTGCAGGATGTCTGCACTGCAGGGTCTCCATGGCCCAACTGGCCATGCAAGCCAATTGTGTTTCCTTTTGTTGCAGTTGTTCCTTTAAGGCTTGCACTTCAATTCTTATCTGCTGTTCTTCTTCCTGTAGAAGTGTCTTTGGATCTTCAAGATTGGTGGTCAGCTCCTTCTTTCCTTCTTGTTCATTTGTGATGCCCTTGGAGGATGTTTCTGCCCCCGCCTTGAGTTCTTGTAGCTGCAACCTTAACTTCTGGTTTTCTTCCTGTAGAAGTGCCTGCTGGCAACTAGCCACATGTTTGGCCATGGTGAACTCGCTCCTGACTTCCCTGAGCTGATCTTGTAGAGGGCCTATGTCCCCCACCCCCTTTGATTTGGCAATTTGCATCCATGTATGGGAGCGAACTCTTTCTTTCTCTAATTCAAAGAATAGGGGTACAGTAAATTTTTTTGGGATGATCTTGCCCGCCTCCAAGAAGGTATAATATGAATTCAGATTGGGCGAAGGGCTAGGTTCGGGTATATGTTCTCTTGCTGTTTCTTCAGGTAGTTTTGCCTCATCCGCCCTTAGTGATGAGGGTCCTCCTTCTTCTCTTTGTTCGGTTTCCTGTAGTTGAGCCAAGGTATCCTGTAGGACGTTTTCAGCTTCCTGTAGCCTGGTTTTCTCGTCCAACAGGTCCACTCGGTCTTGCCATGTGCTCTTCTTCGGGCTTCCCTTTTCATAGGTAACTGTGACCTTTGAGGGGGATTTTTCTTTGGGAGAAGCAGGGGTGTCCGCAATGACAATTGGGCTGCTGGACTGCTGCTGTGGCTTCCCTGTTTTTATCCGAACACTCCTCCGTGCTTTGAAGTAGAGAGGGGGGTCCCTCTTCCTCTTTCCTTTTGGCTTAGGTGGCGTACTGAGGCCAGCTAATACAGCCGCTGCCTCTCGGGCTAAAACATCCACCTTCTGCTTCTCAGATTTTGGTTTTGCATGGCTTCCTGTAGAAGCCTGTTTTTGCACTTTTGTGCTTCCTGTAGAAGTTGTTATCGGGCTTCCTGTAGAAGCCTTGGTCTTTGCTTTTGGGCTTCCTGTAGAAGCTCGCTTCCTCTTTCCTATAGTTGCAGGTGTCTTTACTTTCCCTTGCTTTGCTGCAGGGGTTTGATCCTTTTGTTTGCTTGTGAGTGCTGAAGAGGTAATTGGGCTGACATGGCCTGCCCCAACTTTGTCTCTTCTGCTTTTTGACCTTATTTCTCTTGCTGACGGGATGGGGGAGTCAGCTTTTTCTTCAGCCTCCTTTTCCTCAGCCACCGCTTCCTTGTCTTCAGTGCTGGAGGAGCCACTATCTTCGATCAACATTTTAATGTCCCCATCTCGTGTTAGATTCCTAAATGACTCCCAGGAGAGGGGAACTTTATATGAGTGCAGTGCATCCTCCACAAGCAATTTTATTAACCCATGATGGGCTATCTGATCAGGGATGCCCTGTCTTAGCTTTGTAGCACACTCCATTAGGGACTGCAGGAGATAATAAGGGATGCTTAGTTTTTGCTCTACAGGAAGGTCAATTCTGTGCCTTAACTCAGTGAGGAGCCAGAAGTGATATGCATACACGATACTGAACCGGCCTTCACAAGTAATATATTTCATAATTTGCAAACTGACTTCGTTCCATGGTGGTGACAGGCTGGTCCTCCTCACCCCGTTTTTATCCTCAGAGAATTCTTCCTCAGGTGTGAAGAACTCCTTCTTTGCTTGCTGGCTCCACTTCCGCTCTTCTTTATCCCACGACAGACCCATGGGCAGTTCTGTGATTCGACTTATATGCTCTGGGGTGAGTTGGAGGCTGAGACCTCTGAAGCTTACTGTGGCCAGTGTCTGGGATTTAGGCTTCAATGCCTGCAAGAATTCCTCAGCCACTTCATCATCGTAGCCCTGTAGCTTATCACAAAAAGGCATCCATTGTGCCCTGGTAAAGAGATCTACCACTGCTGGATTTCTCCTTAATCTGGTGGAATATGTGGGTTCTCGCCTGATAAATCCACCCGGCATGATGCACAATTTTCTTAACCAGAGGTGGTGATGGTGGAAGAGAGTTTAGTTTCGGTGACAGAGTGCAGAATAATGCGTATAACCCGCAAAAATTTTACAACATAGTCTAACCACGCAACAATCCTGTAGAATTGCAGTATGGGCACACAGACAGCAATTGGTCTACTTTCTCATTTACCCTGACAGTAACTGACAATCCTACCACCTTAAATGAGCAATTGCATGAGAGGTCCAGTGTTACCTCGTTACTCGGCCACCTTTTTTCGTGAACACCCGCGTTCCTGTAGAAGACTGCGTCCTGTAGGACTGCGTTCCTGTAGAAACTGTTCCTGTAGGAACTGTTCCTGTAGGAGCAGTGTGCAAACTTCGGGGAGGACTGCAATTGGACTGCGGTTGAGGTGCGCTTCACTGGTGTTCAGTCGGCCGAAAGCTTGGCGTATCAACATGCAGAGGTATTCAGAAGAGTTACTCAAGTTTTGAAGTGGAGGTGGATGGATATACGCGCACAATCTAGCCGATTAGATTTTGAATCGGCGCAGCTCGTGGCGCGGAGGGTGAGATGTCCCCGCCGGACCGTTGGGTGACGTCATCCATCATCCGCCTGCACATTCACTTGCTGCCGCATTCATTCCCACAGATCTGCCGCCGCCCTTTTCGTTTAAACTCGTTTCTCGGTTGACGGGACTGATCTTCACATGCGTGCTACGTGTTCCCTTTGTCGTGGCTGCCACCCCATCATCTGACTATCCCTTCATTAGCCGACGTGGCCAGTCAACTGGCCTTACGGCCACTCAACCATTCATTTCTACACCATGCAAACAAATCAAAGTAATACTCATGCGATTTGATGGAAGGAAGGATTAGAACACTTACCTACGCGCGTCTGCACATGATTTCAGTCTTTTGGACGACGGATTTACCTGCTGCATGTGGCTTACACAATCCCGAAGGCTCGTGGTTATAGGGTGCTGGCGCTGTGGTGGACGCTCTGGTTGCATGCGCCCGCGTGTTGCTTGCAGATGGTTGGGCGATGAATGGTATCCACTCCTGCAGGTTTGACTGCTACAGGATGCCCGCGGGGCCTTGTAACAGTCTCACCTCCTTGGGTGCACGCTACTTGATAATGGAGATGACCTACTAATCGCGCTCTCGAAGCTTCTGATGCTCGACATGGACATGGTATGAGCTCTCGGTGTTCATTTTTCTTTGACAACTGATTTTTCCACGAGAACTCGTTGATCTGGTTTGCTGGTGCAGGGATCTTAGTTGCATGGTGACGAGGATGGTGGAGCAAGGTATCAGCGTCGTGCATGAGCCCAAAAGAGGCTTGCATGCGTCCACACCAACCTGTAGTCATCAGATCTGCTCATGAAACGCATTCTGGCTCGTTCTGAGCTTCTACAGGAAGTTTCCTGTAGAAGTACAGAGCTTCCTGTAGGCAGGCAGCTCTTCCTGTAGAAATTTGCACCTTCCTGTAGAAAATCGCACCTTCCTGTAGAAAATCTGCGTCTTCCTGTAGGAGACTCAGTTTATAATAAAAGTGCACATACCTTGAAGAACATAGGCATTCTTGGAGGGGGTGCTGGTGAGGTGTCCTGGCTGCATGATAAGGACTTCTGGCTTTGACTTGAGAGGCTTCCTCTCCTCCATAGAACACCTGCAATCTGCATGCAAATTTCACATAATGACTTATTGATTTTGTTATTTTCTTTTTGTTTTTTTTGTTTTTTTTGAAAGATAGCAGGGGCGCCTCAATGAGGTTTTCACCCCTACCACCTGCCTTAAGCGCCTTAGAGAGGTTTTCACTCAAGGATCTTTATCTCTTTTTTTTTTTTTGAAAGATAGCAGGGGCGCCTCAATGAGGTTTTCACCCCTACCACCTGCCTTGGGCGCCTCAGAGAGGTTTTCACCCAAGGATCTTTATTATTATTATTATTATTTTTTTTTAGATGCTTCAGGTTGTGCCCAAAGTAGGGGCAGGACCCTTCTCTATGACCAATACTGCCTTCTCGATTGTTTTGATGAACTCTTGTCTTGAGGGAGGCTTCCTGTAGATCTTCAATCGATGCCCATTGACAAGCATGGGAATGGCTTCCTCATCAATGGTTCGAATGAGGACGGATCCATTGTCATGACACTTTTCCACTAAATATGGTCCTAGCCATCTGGTTCTCAACTTCCCCTTGAAATCTTTGTATCTGGAATCATACAACAAAGCCCAATCTCCCGGCTGAAATTGCTTGTCATGGAGATGTTGGTCATGCCACACCTTCCTCTGAAGTTGAACCACTTCTGAGTGAAGGAGGGCCTGCATGCGGTGCTCATCCAGTCCATTCAGCTGCAACAACCTTTCTTGCTATGCATGGCTGAGATCTAGGTCCAACTGAGCTGCCATCCTCAAAGTGTTATACTCAAACTCAATGGACAGCAAAGCTTTCTTCCCATAGACCAGCTCATAAGGTGTGAAGCCGGTGGTGGTCTTCCAAGTGGTGTTGTAAGCCCATGTGGCTTCAACCAGGCGATCTGCCCAGTCCTTTCTGCTGCTGCTCACCACTTTAGTCAAGATCCCTTCTAATGCTCTATTGGTGACTTCCACCTGCCCATTTGCTTGAGGATGATAGGGAGTGGAGGTTCTATGCTTGATCTTGTGATGAGATAGGAGATCTTCAACCAGGTGGGAGGTGAACTGGCTCCCTTGATCGGTGACCAACTCTCTTGGATAGCCAAACTTATAGAAGATGTTCTCTCTTAGGAACTCGGCCACTTTTTCTTCTGTTGCTGCTTTGATTGCTTTGGTCTCTGCCCACTTCGTCAGGTAGTCAGTGCACACAATGATGTAGGACCTTTGTCTCGAAGAGGGATTGATTGGACCCACAAAGTCCATGCCCCACTTCTCAAATGGCTCAAGAGTCACTTGAGGTTGGAGAGGCATCTCATCCCTTTGGGTCGGTTTCCCCATTCTTTGGCATTGGTCACATTGGCTGACATATCTTCTGACATCTTGATGAAGTGTGGGCCAATAGTAGCCTGCCTGCAGGATCTTGAAGGCAGTTCTCTTTGCTGCAAAATGTCCTCCACAAGGCCCATCATGACAGGTGAGGAGGATGTCAAAGACTTCCTCTTCCCTTACACAACGCCTTAAGATCTGATCGGGGCCAAGCTTGAACAGATTGCCCCCAATCCATGTAAATGAGGCGCTCTTTCTGATGATTTTGCTCTTCTCTTTTGAAGAGAGGTGCGGAGGAAACTGAGCTGAAACAAGGTAGTTTGCTATATCAGCAAACCATGGAGAGAGTACTGAGATAGCAAACAGATGCTCATCAGGCATCTGGTCATCCACCGTCCCATCTTCATCTGCAGACAAATCCAATCTAGACAAGAAGTTAGCAACAACATTTTCTCTCCCTGGTTTATCAACAATGGTTAGATCGAACTGTTGCAATAAAAGTAACCATCTAATAATACGAGCATTCACATCTGGTTTATTCATCAAATATCTAATAGCAGCATGGTCAGTATGTACAAAAGTCTGGTAACCAGTAATATAATGGCGGAACTTGTTCAGTGCATGGACCATAGCTAAGAATTCCTTCTCGGTTACAGTGTAATTCAGCTCTGCTTTGGAAAAGTTTTTGCTAACGAAGTAAATGGCATATGGAAGTTTTTGCTCAACTTGTCCTAAGGCTGCACCTATGGCTTTGTTCGAGGCATCAGTGTGGATGTGGAAAGGTAGGGCCCAATTTGGACCTCTCAAGATTGGTGCTGACACCAACTTGTCCTTTAACTCATTCAAACTCCTCTGACAATCGTCAGTCCACTTAAACTCCACATCTTTTGCCAACAGACCAAACAATGGTGAGGCTAACTTGCTGAAATCTTTAATGAATCTCCGGTACTATCCTGCTAATCCCAAGAAACTCCGGACATCCCTTACTTTTTGAGGAGGTGGAACCCTCTTGATGAGAGCAATTTTGTTGGGATCCACCTGCAATCATTGGGAAGAAATGGTATGGCCTAGCACAGTCCCTTTAGTCATTAGGAATTCACATTTCTCGGGGCTAAGGGACAAGTTCATCTCGATGCACTTGGTTAGGACCTTTCCCAAGTTGGACAATGCTTCCTGGAAGTTGGCCCCATAAGGAGTAAAGTCATCCATGTATATTTCCACTGCATCATGGACCAACTCCGAGAAGATGCTCAAGAAAACTCTCTGAAAAGTAGCAGGAGCATTGCATAGCCCAAAGGGAAGGACTCGGTAGACAAAGGTACCCCAAGGACAAGTGAAGGTGGTCTTATCTTGGTCTTCCGGGCTGATTTGGATTTGATTGTACCCGCTAAACCCATCCAGGAAAGAGAAGAACTTCTTTCCTGCCAGTCCATCCAACACTTGATCTATGAAAGGTAGAGGGAAATGGTCTTTCTTGGTAGCTTTGTTCAGCTCATGGTAATCTACACAGATCCTCCACTTCCCATTCTTCTTGGGAACCAACACTAGAGGGGACACCCATTCACTATCTGAGATGGGGTAGATGAATCCTGCATCCAACAGTTTCTGCAATTCTTCCTTGACAATGTCCTTAAGGGATGGATTCATTCTCCTCTGGGGTTGCCTAACTGGTTTACAATCCTCTTTGATGTATATATGATGGGTACAGACTGAGGGATGGACTCCTTTCATCTCCTTATAGCTCCAAGCAAAAGCATCTAAGTGGCTGGCCAATAGGCTACACAACTCCTTCTCCTGGGAAGGAGATAGGGAGGAGCTTATCTTTAATGCTCTCTCAGGGCCGAACTCCACACTTTTGACTCTGGGAGTGACAGGGCTAGTTGTACAAAGGTCCACTAAGGTGCTAGCTTGGGCATCCTCCACCAACTTCTCTAAAGATAGTGCACTGGAAGGTGGATTCTGGATCAGGGTCTTAATCAAATCATCCTCGGTAGGAGGGTCTCTCCTAGTGGTATCTAGGGTGCACAGAGGTGCAGAGTACACCTCGTCTTCCTCTCCTTCCTCCAACCAGAGTGGTAAATCATGATCTAAAGAAGGTTGGGCAGGAGGGTATAGGACTAGCTGCTTGGACATGGGACCATTTTTGATGGTCATGTTTCCTGCCCGAAAACTTATGTAAGCATCTGCAGTAGCTAACCAAGGCCTTCCCAAGATGAGAGGATATCCAGTAAGCTTGGCCTTTGGTTGCAGAACCAGGAAGTCTGCAGGGTACTCCCAAGAATCAATAGAGACCAAGACATCCTCCACAATCCCTTCGGGAGTCACGGTGGAGCGATCTGCTAATTGCAGTACTGTCGAGGTCTTCCTCAAGGAACCCTGAAGATTGAGTTTAAGCATGGTATCCCTGGTCATCACATTGATGTCCGCCCCCAGATCAATCAAGGTGTGGGGGATAATGGTGCCATTGATGTGAACATCTACTACCGGACTTCCAGGATCTAGGTACTTTGGGCAGATGACTTGTCCCAGCATAAGGTTAGACAGCTGTCCTATGACATTGATAGTTGAGGCATCTTTCTTCCGTCTGCCTGGGTGTTTGAAACACTTCTCCTTAACCAGCTTGTTATATATTGGCACATCCTTGATGGCTTGGAGAAGTGGGATTTTTACACACAACTGCTTGAGCTCACCCAAAAGCTCATCTTCTTCTGGGTTAGGTTGTGTGGTGGCTGTTAGTCTCTCAGGAAAGGGTGGAATAGGCTTTGGTTCACTCTCCTGATGGTTTTCCTCATCCTCTGGGGGAGGAGGTTGGCGATCTGGAAGATTCTTTCTAGATCTAAGATTGATCTCCTGGATCTCCACAGCATAGGTAGGGCATGAGGTCTCCCCAGTATATACCTGCTGAGCCTGTCTATTGTTGGGGTTCGGGTTCGGTTGAGCAGGCATCTGAGGTTGCCTTGGAGGAGCAGGAGGTAAAGGCTGAGGTTGAATTGGTGGTGGAGGCAAAATGGCAGGAGGAGTGTTGTATTGGGGCCTCCACCCCGACTGAGGAGCACTCCATTGAGGCTGCGACTGGGTATGTGAGTGATATGGATGAGAAGTAGGTTGGGTAGGGTACTAAGGTGGATAAGACCATGGAGGAGGCATGAACCAAGAAGGATGAGCAAGGGGACCCCAGGAAGGCATGGGAGTCGAGTGGTTGGGGTTGTAATAAGCTTGAGATGCCCCTTGCATCCCCTGCTGATAAGGTCTATACCCTTGAGGCCTCCTTTGGTTGATGAAGTAGAGAGGTTCAGTGGGGGCTTCAGTTCCTTGGTACATGGCTTTAAACCCAGGTAAGGTTGGACACTGATTTGTTGGGTGGTCCTCCTCACAAACGAAACACACTTCAACCGAATGCAATGGACATTCGTTCTTAGGGTGTCTTCTGGTGCACCTAGGACAGAAGATAGCCAAGGCTCTCTCAGCTTCTTCTTTCTTCTGCTGGATCCTAAATGTGTCCAGCTGCATGGCAATGGTCTGTCTCACCTCACTCTTAAGATCTTCTAATTGGTTTGTAAGCTCATGTTTGGAGAAAGGGACACCAGTGGAGAGGAGATTTCCTCTACCTCGTTTTCTAGCTGCCCTGGAATGATTTCGAAACACAGTCTTGATGTCCTCATAAGGCAGTTGGTAAATGTCCCCCCAGCTAACATGTGAAGGGTGTCTAAGAGATCTTCAAGGACTCCTCGGAGTAGAACCAACTTGAGGGATTCAGGGTCAAGTGTGCACCTGGCCCGTTTATAGCTAAGTTGGAACCTCTCCTCATAATCCTCTAAAGACTCATCATTCCCCATGGTCATTCGAAATATCTCTCCCTTGGTTTCCTTGGACCTACAATAATCCCTATACTTGGTATTGAAGGCTTGCTGCATCTGAGCCCAAGTAGTGATGCTATTCCCAGGTAATCCCATGAACCAGCGTAGTGCTGCATCCTTAAGAGTGGAAGGGAAAAGCTTCAGCTTTTGCTCATCTTCAGTATAGTCATAGGTTCTACAAAGGACAACAAACTCAAACAATAAGGTATCAGGATCCTCAGTGGTCAGTGCATGGAAGTGAGGCAAGGCGGAGGGGCTAATGTTTTTCATTTTCATATCTCCATTGGTCTCTCGGATGGGGAAAGCTCCTTCTATTCTCTCATCTTCTCTCCTATTATCAGCCATGGCTTCAGATGGAGTGGTCTCTACCTCTTCTTCTTCTATAGGGTCTTGGTATATCTCAGGATGTTCACCTATAGGTTCCTCTGGGTCACTGTCACCAAAGAAGAGAGAAGGGTGACTCAGTGATGTGGTGGGGGTGTTTGGTAGGAATTTGCCTGATCTAGCTCGGTTCCTACGAGGCATGAAATGGAAAGGACTTTTCTTTTTTTTTTGAGTGCTTTTGTTTTTTCTTTGGTACCCGCAAAACTGAAACGAAGTGATCTACAACTAACTATATTGCTCAAATGAAATTGCAGAATTGGAAAGCTAATCTAGGAAAGCAAGAAAAATTACTCTAGGAAAGCAAGAAATATTAATCTAGGAAAGCAGGAAATGCTAATCTAGGAAAGCAGGAAATGCTAATCTAGGAAAGCAGGGAATATTAATCTAGGAAAGCAAGAAATATTAATCTAGGAAAGCAAGAAATGCTAATCTACTTTTGCAGAATGGAAATGAAATAAACTACTGAGCAGAAGTAAGAGTACGAAAGTAGAAGAAAAGCAACAATTACTAATACTCTGACGCTTCCCCGGCAACGGCGCCAAAAAGATGGTGAGCTCCAGTATTGTAGCAATAATGCTACAACTCCTGGGGCTTCCTCTCTCTCATTTTATCAACCCGGTAGTTCGTACAAACTTGGAAGCGACGGTGCTATATGCACAAGTACTAGCTCTTGTCGCAGCTGTCACTTGGTCAGCTGGCACAAGTCCGCTAGGGCTCAAGCCAACTTCTATAGGCTCTCAGAAGAAGCTTGCTAATTGATGGACGAAAGCTATTCTCAAAGGAAAACTACTCTACTTGACAAAATGGACTGAAAGCAAATCAAAGCATGTAAACCTAGGAAACCCTAATTTAACTAGTCTAACCTCTACAATGCAAATAATATGAATGAAACCTCTACCAATGTTGTTGTTACCTCTAATAAGTGAAAATGCATGGATCTAAGCTGCTTGCATCATAAAAGACATGTTTTTGTATTTTTCCTTGAAGTGTGTGGAATGATTGTGATTTTGTGCTAACTAGGGTTTGGTTGTGCAGATGGGATGGAGAAGGAAGGAAAGCGTGGGACAGGTTGGGGAGGCTAGGAGAGGTCCCTAGGGATCCTTAGCATCCATCCACAGAGGTTCCTCGCATTCAGATGCTCAGCAACCGAGAGAGTGGCCTCCTACAGGATGGCTGCAGGGGATCCTACAGGATACTCTGGTTTCTACAGGATGTCTACAAATGGCTACAGGATGACCTACCGTGAGTGTTTGGCGTGATGGAGGGGTGATGAAATGGTAGAGGGAGATGTGCAAGGTAGGAATGAGGCTGGTGATGGCTGTAGAAGTGGAAGAATAGGATGGGAAGTGAGTGTAGGGAGTAGGGTGGAAGGTAAAGGGCTATGTCAACGAAAGGGCTAGAGAATGGAAGTACGTGAGGAGTGAAAGACTTTGGGAGATGGCAGAGCGGAGCAGGGATCAGAGATGTGTTTGCATGCGTGATCAAGATGGAGGACGAAGTGATGGAACGAGAGAAAGCAGTGTAAGTGAAACAAATGCTTATGACTGTCACCAAACCGAAAATGCATTAACCTAAACTACTTATGCTTGTAAATTCAATGAACGGCAATCCAAAACGCGAAGGAGAATGTGCATGAAGCTGTGGTAAAGAAGTGTGGTGCAGGTGTGAATCATGTGGATGCATCTAACATAACGTGACCGTGTTTGCAGCAATCATGAAATAAAGAAATGCGTATTTTTGGTGGTTAGTCATGGACTTCAATCCAATCCCAGATGAGGTGGCAGTGAGCCTTAACAACCATTTTGTTGGAGCTCCAATCGATTATATCTAACCTCTACTACACTAAGCAAGTGGAAACAAATTCACCATAAGAAACTCCTATCTAACTCATGAAAAAGACCAACTTAACAACCTGTAATTCGAATTGCATGTGCAAATGAAAAGCTCAAAGTGCTTAAATGAAATGGAAACAACACTACAGCAGAGGGGATCTATGGCTCTCAGGTTGGGCCCTAACCTGAGAGCTATAGTCTCCTTAAGAAAACTCAGAACTAGATCAGAATCTGCCTTCTTTATTCATAATCTGATGTCATGCCAAATTGGCTTACAAAAAGGAACAAAAACTGAGTTGTGCTCCAAAATTACAATAGCAATACGAGAGTTTCAACAACCTATCTAAGGCTAAGGCCTCTATACTTATACAAAAACGATGATCCAACAAGTGTCCTTGATTTTAGGAGCTCGGCTGTCCAATCTAGAGTTTAACTGCTGATCCTGTAGGACGGTCATAACTGATGTTCCTGTAGAGCAGTTTATAACTGCTGTTCCTGTAGAACAGCTGGCTGCTTCTAAGCTCGGAGGGGAGATGGATTGGAGCTCGGAGTTCTTGGTGGGAATCACGAGGAATGTCCCTAAGACCGTGGACATCCTCTCCTAACAACCAGCAGTGCCACCTCATTGTCTCCTTGTCTCCTTTTTCGTTGTCTTTTGCTCCCTTTTAATGCCAAAACCTGGAATCATAATGCATTAGTCACGTAGATAGAGTGCCTACCCTTCTTCCTACAAACAACATGAATAAACTAAGAAATGCATGCATAAGCAATAAAAAATGAATGGTTTGAGCAAGTAGAATATGCCAAAATGAGCCCAAATTGTACCAAAATTGGGGCTCATCACCTACCTGGGGTTTCTGTGGTTGAAAATGCTTCTTATTTTATCCAGTTCCTACTCCTGTTACCAAAATACCAAAAACCTCCCAACCAAACTGGGTACAATCTTGGTACCCAGGTCCAAAATAATTCAAATTTTAAGTAATTTGGCCCCTGTACCCAAAATCTTCCAGAAAAGCTGTTCAATTCCTCTCTATGTCTTTCTCTTGTAAGTTCTTCCTCTACCTTTGCAATACATTTCCTCCTTTTATGATCGAGAGATTACTCCACCGCCTCCCATTTCTCCACCATTATTAATTTGATAAGTTCAAAAGTTGTAGAGGCATTCACTGCCTTCTCTCCCCCCAATTTGCTGACAATGCCCTTTTATTTATAGAGTATCTCCTTTATCATAATATTATGTTTCCCTTTTATTATAGTCAAATTATTTTCATAATATTATGGTTTTATATACTCTTCTCTTTATTATATCACAATTTAATATATATATATATATATATATATATTTTCCTTTGATTTTATAGAACATATAGTTTCTTTTGCTAGAATAATATATATTATAATTCTTTTGTACATAATTCCTTTGTGGTGAGTTCACCACATTTCATTTATCTTTAGTTATATATATATATATATATATATATATATATATATATATAGTGGTGGTACATATATCAAGTACCCTACTATATTCTTGTAAGTTAGGTATTCACTTCAATAGTTAATTCGTTACCCTAAATATGGGTGGTTTTCAATATTAATTAATATATATACTAATGCAATGCAGATGATGCATGCACATGTAGCTATCATATGCATGTCTCATGTGCATGCTAATATCTCCCTGTCTCCTTTAATTCAAGGTGGGTGCTTACATGTTCTAAATGTTATATTAGAAATGTCTTCTTGCCTCATTTTGATTTGATTATATTATGAGCATAGATATAACTTGGTAATAAAATTTCTCCATGCAATTTCTTGACACATTTCCATTTGGGTTTATCTTAGGTGGTTGGGAGGAATGATTTAGATTCTCCCCACTCACGTTTAATTCTTGTGACATGATCAACTTTGGTGTAATGGCTTTGAGCCTTGTTGAAAATGAATAGTCCCTCAAGGAAAGGAAGATGTATATTCCTCATATGGAATATAAAGGTATTTTCTACCTGAAAAAATTATTGACACATATGCAATGAACCTTCATTGTTTGTAACCATGTTCACTAATGAAGAGAAATAACTTTGGCTAGATTGAATGATGTCGAATTTTAACTTCCTTGAATCACAATCTCAATCTCCTTGTTTTATGCATATGTATAACTATAAGTCCTAATTTTGGGTTGTACACTTCTTGTTGCAAATGAATAACATGGTAATTATAGTGAGTAGGAGGAACACCCTTAGGTAGCTCTCCAAGTAACAAACAATAATTGTAGATAACTCCTTGGAGATCCATTTGGGTAGAACATATAGATATTTGAAAATCTAGTGAGAACAATTATGTGTCCATTTATGAGGAATTTTGTGAGGTTGTTAGACCATATCACTTTATAGGGTTGTCATTGGATACCTCTAAGCTAAATTTCCTTGCTTGTTGAGGAAAATATCATGAAAAGATAATGGAAACTATAGGTCATTGTTCTAAGTTATTGTGGTCATTGCACCTCTAATACAACATTAACAACACCCATTTAAATTCCAATTATAAGATCATCCAATAAATATTCCTCTTATTAACATTGTTGCACTTCCCTCCCCTTATTAAGATTAATACTATGACACTTCCCTAAATTGTTGCACTTCCCGCCTCTTATTAACATTAATACGATGGAACTTACCTCAATAATTTATAGTACCACTATCTAAAATCATTATTTATTGTAATTTTAAAGCATTTTTTTAAATATTTTTAAAATATAAAAAAAAAAATTAAAATAACTTATTATCTTATAATTTAATAAATTTAATTTTTTTATGATTTGAGAAATCAAAAGTGGGCTAGTCTCATAAGGTGAATTCCAATAGGCTACCAATATAACCATTTGGTATCTTCGTATTCTTGTTTTGTAGGCATAGGTGACTTGGGGAGGATTTGGACCTAGAACCTAATTTGCATCCCCACACATAAAACTTCATTTTCCAATTAAGCTCCCTTAGGGTAAAAATGTTTAATTTTAATAAAACCTAATAATCCTCATCATCACAATTTATGATACTAAACATATAAAATATGTACCATCAAAATATACAACAAGCATCATTATTCATTGTTATTACATTGTTGGTATTTTGGTGTAATTGCACCCAAAGGCGCTCTATAACCCAATACTAGGTAGATGTCAAGCATAAATGTTTAACATTTAACATTTAACAAATTTAATCTAACATGAATGTCCATGCTAATTACAAATCGATATAATTATTATGTATAAAATAAATATAAATTCAACATTGGTTTTACGGAAAGCGAAGTGGAATTGGTTTGGTGCGCTCTAGATTTTGAATATAATATTTTAAAATATAATATAATATTTTTTATTTTCTTAATAAAATTAGTCAATTTTTACTGGGCTAGGTGCTCTCAACACAAGATGCTAGAGATGTGTAATGTTAATGTAAACATTTTGACAAGTAAAAATAAAAATAAGATATGGTAGACATGTGTAAATTAATGTAGCATATTATAGATGGGTAAGGTTAATGTAAACTTTAATGTAGCATATTATAGATGGGTAGGGTTAATGTAAACATTAATGTAACATATTATAGATGTGTAAGGTTAATGTAAACATTTTGACTCCTAAAAATAAAAATAAGATATGGTAGAGATGTGTAAGTTAATGTAACTTAATACAATGTAAACATTTTAACTCTTGAAATAAAATAAAAATAACCCTATAAAAATTAATAATAAAAAATAGAAATAAAAATTAATAATAATAAAAAATAGAAAAGACTCATGGTATTGACCCATGGATATGCAATCCCACTTTGACATTTTTATGTTTTGTTTCTATCGTTGAATGGATGAATACATAATTTGTATATATGTTGGATGGATGAATTAATGTGTATATATGTGTAGATGCTTTAGATTTTGGTGGAGGCTATTAGGTGATTCAGAAATCTCTTTTTAAGAAGTGTAAGGTTAAACATGATTACACAAAGTACAAAACAATAGTTGCTTCATCATTCTAATGGCTTCTTTGATAACCACTTTAACATAATATATGTAATATATTCTCTTAATTTATGTGTAATAATGTGTTGTAGAAATAGAGCTCATAGATCTAGTGTGGTAAGTTTAGAAATGAATAAGCTTAACTATGAAAGTGAAAGTTTAGAAATAAATAAGCTTAACTATGAAAGTGCACTGAGGTGAGGAGAGGAGAGGAGGCTGGAGAAATATTAGGTAAAATATAATACTATAATATTATATTTTACCCAATATTTAAAATATAATATTGAGGTTGGGGGTAATGAGAAATATTTGATAAAGTGTCATAATATTACATTTTAATTAGTAATTCCCCACACTTGACCATTGGTAATAGTAAAAAATATTGGGTAAAATATAATACTATAATATGTAAACTTTTGTTCCTAATATGATCCAAGGGGCTCCCAAAAGTAAACATTTGTTCCTAATATGATCCAAGAGGCTCCTAAAAATTGTTTCTAACTTCAGTAAAAAACCCCACCCCCACCTGATCCTCAAGCGTTGGTGGCATAAGGATGCCCAAGCTCAACCTTTGGGGGATTAAGGAGGAGATCATCATGGGAAGAAAAGCTAGTATCAAAGATACTATTACTCCAATTTTAAGGACAAGATGTGGGATAATAAAGAGTTAGAGGGTAAAAGGAAGCTAAGATACTATAGAGAGGTGATCAACCCCACTATTGATAACCAAAATTATCTCTCTATGTTGACCAGCACTAAGAAGAAAATGAACATCCCAAGGATAGAATTAATTCCCATTAGCTTCGAAGTGACACTGGGAGGTGATTTACTTTTACTCCCAAGACTCCCTAGCACGATACAATCTGTCAAATTTGTGATACTAAGAAGGTGGAAGATGAAAAACACTTCATTTTACACTGCCCGTCCGCTCTCAATTCCCTATCATATCATCAACCACAAATAGAACTTATTAAACTAGCCCAACTATAACCATCTTGGAGTGCTGCTTTTCCTTCTCCTTAATCAGAAAAACAAAGTTTTGAAGAATAACAATTAGATATTTTTTTAGAAATCCATAAACCACATTAATCTTAATAAATATTAATTATATTTATATTAATAATTATAATTAATTACCTATACTCTTTATACTAAATCTAAATAAATCTAAAATACTTAATAAAAAACTGAACAAGAGCAACATTTATCCTATGATATTATTTTTCATAAACCAATGTATGCCAGAACATAAAAAATACAATATTATTTTTCACATGTAATATAACATTATTTTTCACAGATATCAAGAACAGACATAATACAATATTATTAGTCCCTGCCAGGGACTATATGTGATCGATAGATCGCTGACTTTGCGTTGACCGACGCAATTTTTGATTATATTTGCCATATAACCTAAGTCGAACCAAGTTTTTAGGGGTGGAAAGGTTTTGGGGTCTTATTACGCGCTTCGCATCTTTCGAGGTGAAGGGCACGTGGCGCAGGTGAAGGGCACGTGGTCGGCATACGCTGTGGTGGTCTGATCGGCAGCCAGCTGTCCCTCCTCGAGATGCTGGAAAGTTCGGCTTGGGTTTTACTATCTTCACGGCCTTTGGGTTGGTATTGTTAGTTGCTTGTTTAGCTCTACAGTCTGTGCGATTTTTCGTCTCCGGTGGAGTTCCTGCCTGCTCGGGTATTGTTACTTGCTTGTTTAGCTCTGTAGTCTGTGCGATTTTTCGTCTGCGGTGGAGTTCCTGCCTGCTCGGTGTGGCTTTGGTAAGTTCGGCTACTGTATGGAATTCTGGTTAAATACTGAGGGTTTCTGTTACCTGCATGCAAGAGTCCATGGTTATTTGAGCATTATAAGTTAATGGCATTCTGGTTGAATACTGAGGGTTTGTCTTAGCTGTGGTCGGCATGCGCTGTGGCGGTCTGATCGCCAGCCAGCTTTCCCTCCTCGAGATGCTGGAAAGTTCAGCTTGGGTTTTACTGTCTTCGCGGCCTTTGGGTTGGTATTGTTACTTGCTTATTTAGCTCTGCAGTCTGTGCGATTTTTCGTCTGCGGTGGAGTTCCTGCCTGCTCGGGTATTGTTACTTGCTTGTTTAGCTCTGCAGTCTGTGCGATTTTTCGTGTGCGGTGGAGTTCCTGCCTGCTCGGTGTGGCTTTGGTAAGTTCGGCTACTATATGGAATTCTGGTTAAATACTAAGGGTTTCTGTTACCTGCATGCAAGAGTCCATGGTTATTTGAGCATTATAAGTTAATGGCATTCTGGTTGAATACTGAGGGTCTATCTTAGCTGTGGTCGGCATGCGTTGTGGTGGTCTGATGGCCGGCCAGCTGTTCCTCCTCGAGATGCTGGAAAGTTCGGCTTGGGTTTTACTGTCTTCGCGGCCTTTGGGTTGGTATTGTTACTTGCTTGTTTAGCTCTGCAGTCTGTGTGATTTTTCGTCTACGGTGGAGTTCCTGCCTGCTCGGGTTTTATGGAAATTTCGGTAAATGTCTGCGTGAAGCTGTGATTCTTGGTTGTATTGTTTAGAGGTTAAGTTCGGCTACTGCATTATAAGTTAATGGCATTCTGATTAAATACTGAGGGTTGCTGTTACCTGCATGCAAGAGTCCATGGTTATTTGAGCATTATAAGTTAATGGCATTCTGGTTGAATACTGAGGGTTTGTCTTAGCTGCATGGGTTTTATGGAAATTTCAGTAAATGTCTGCGTGAAGTTGTGATTGTTGGTTGTATTGTTTAGAGGTTAATTTCGGCTACTGCATTATAAGTTAATGACATTCTGGTTAAATACTGAGGGTTGCTGTTACCTGCATGCAAGAGTCCATGGTTATTTGAGCATTATAAGTTAATGGCATTCTGGTTGAATACTGAGGGTTTGTCTTAGCTGCATGGGTTTTATGGAAATTTCGGTAAATGTGTGCGTGAAGCTGTGATTCTTGGTTGTATTGTTTAGAGGTTAAGTTCGGCTACTGCATTATAAGTTAATGGCATTCTGGTTAAATACTGAGGGTTGTTGTTACTTGCATGCAAGAGTCCATGGTTATTTGAGCATTATAAGTTAATGGCATTTTGGTTGAATACTGAGGGTTTGTCTTAGCTGCATGGGTTTTATGGAAATTTCGGTAAATGTCTGCGTGAAGCTATGATTCTTGGTTGTATTGTTTAGAGGTTAAGTTCGACTACTGCATTATAAGTTAATGGCATTCTGGTTAAATACTGAGGGTTTCTGTTACCTGCATGCAACAGTCCATGGTTATTTGAGCATTATAAGTTAATGGCATTCTGGTTGAATACTGAGGGTTTTGTGTGCAGACTTCGTTAATCAATTTCGTCATTTTCACATTTTCTCATGGTACTGGCACAGGCTAGGTTTTCCATGAATATGGTCTAGACGAGAAGGAATTCGAATGCTCGGCTTCGTTGCAGGTACGGTGTTATTCTACTAATTTATTTTTGTCAATTTTTGTATTACTTGATTTTTTTCAATTTTTTAGGGTTTTAATTTTTGCATTGTGTAGGTTTATGGTCCAGTTACTCTAGGTTTATAGTCGAGTTACTCCGTGATCCCTGCCGGGGACTATATGCGATCGATCGATCGCTAGCCGTTGGTTGACCGACGTGATTTTTGATTATATGAACCATATAACCTAAGTCGAACCAAGGTTTTGGGGGTGGAAAGGTTTTGGGGTCTTATTGGGGGCTTCGCATCGTTCGAGGTGAAGGGCACGTGGTCCCGTGACTCCCAAGCGGATGTGTAACGCTGGTATGAATCGGACAGTATACAATTGATTTGGTAATAAATTCAGATTGATTTACAATTAACTTGGGTTACGACATGTGCTGTGGTGGTCTTATCGGCGGACAACTGTCCCTGCTCGAGATCCTGGAAAGTTACACGGCTTGGGTTTTACCCTGTTCGCGCCCTTTGGGTTATTATTGTTACTTGGTTGTTTAGCTCTACAATCTGTGCGATTTTTCGTTTGTATTTGTTGTCTTGTCTGCGGTGAAAACACAATGCGGTTCCTGCCTGCCGTGATACTGTGGGTTTCTGTTACCTGCATGGGTTTTATGGAAATTTCCGTAAATGTCGGTTTCGACCACCATGTGACTTCCTTATCATTTGGGCCGAGACGACCTGGGTGAAGCTATGGTTCTTGGTACAGATTGAGTGGCAGTCTTTTGTAGTTTGAACTGTTTTTGCACATGAAGATCTAAATAAATTGGGGTTTTTGAACTGTTTGAAATGTTAAAATATTGAAGATTGCAGTCTGTTTTGTAACTGCACGGTTTCCTATCTTAGGCGTGTATTCAAGGTTTTTCGCTCGTATAATTTATGTGTATGTTTACTTTAGTCCATAATGTTTCTTTAAGTTTGTAATTCTGTTATGGATGTATGAATATTCAACTCTGATATTACTCCTAGAATGGAAGGTTGCTTTGTTAACAACTCTGTTAAGTTCATTTAGTTAGTGTTAAGTTCATTTGCTTTGTTAAGAAGTGTTGAATTGAAGGTTTGCTATATTGGTACTAGATGTTGTTCGTTTGCTGTTGTTTATATATTGGATGAAATGTTTCGTTTGCGAAAATTATAAGCTTTTCCGTGATACTGAGGGTTTCTCTTACCTGCATGGGTTTTATGGAAGTTTCTGTAAATGTCAGTTTCGAGCACCATGTGACTTCCTTGTCATTTGGGCCGAGATGACCTAGGTGAAGCTGTGATTCTTGGTACAGGCTCTGTTGTGCATGAATATGGTCTAAAACGAGAAGGAATTTGAACGCTCGGCTTTGTTCCAGGTACGACGTTATTCGACTAATTGCTTTTTGTCAATTTTTCTATTAATTGCTTTTTGTGAATTTGTTAGGCTTTTAATTTTTGCATTGTGTAGGTTTATGGTTCAGTTACTCTAGATTTATAGTCGAGTTACTCTGTGATTGTTTTTAAAAATATAGATATTTAAGCTGTATTCGGTCATTTATATTTTTTCTCTCATTCAATTATATTGGAATTCAAATATGGAATTGTCATTGTTTATTCTGTGTTTACATTAATATTAATACTAATATTATCAATTGTTATAATCATAACAATAATATTATTTGAGATGATCCCAACAAGTAGAAGTTGGGTAATGCATGCAACTAGCTCCGTATAATGATGTATCAAGACATTTTGTCTATTTAAACCTTAGATTAAAATCTCATGTTAGCTAGTTATAACCAGATTGGTTCTGATATGATGTTCAACTACCTTATTCTGCTCACAGAGAAAAAATTATTTTATTATGAAAACAAAATTACATTTATTATATATGTTTCTGCATTTCACAGATATCCTTAAGCATAGGAAGTGATAAAAGTATTGCTAAGAACATATCTTGCTTCATAAAAGGTTTTCAAAAATGTCAATATGATAGCCCTATCATAGTCATTCTAACATATATCACAGCTTTGAAGCCAATTTTGTCTCATAAGAAATTAGCTCCTAGATATGTCCATAAACAGTCCCATAGAAAAATATAGATATAGAGATATGCTTAAGCATAGGAAGTGATAAAAGTATGGCTGAGAAGATATGTTGCTTCATAACCAGTTTTCAAAAATGTCAATATGACAGCCCTGTCATGGTCATTCTGACATACATCACAGGTTTTAAACTAGTTTTATCTCATAAAAAATTAGGTCCTAGATATGTTCATAAACAGTGCCATAAAAAAATATACATATAGATATTGACATTTAAACAATCCCATGATTACATGAAAAGTGTGTCAAGACATTCCATGAGCTCTCCTTCCACTCTCTCTTGAATGATCCAAGCTCATGCTACCAAGTGTAATCTTGCTTTTGACAGTCCATCAGTTTCCATGTTCCTGCCTTTGTAAACATGTTGAAACATAATGTGTTAAATACTCTGTTTAAGCAAGTTGAAACTCCTGAAATATAGGTTGAAATTTATAATTATCCAATGAATTTGTTCCATTCATCCAATTCACCACAATTTGTGAATCATCAAAGATCTGTAATTTTTGGGCATCTTTTTTCACATGCCACAATTGCCAACAGCCTTGGGACAATTTGCTTAGGCAGATTGTTGCTGTGTTTGCCAAAGCTGTCCTTTGAACATATTACATGTTCATCATTTATATGGATCATACCTGCAGCGTCCCATAATGATGGATCTTGTTGAGAAGCGTTATGGAAGTACGCTTATGCACTACTTGTATCTGGTTCTCAATGCCTTGTTTGGGTTCCTTGATCCTTGAATTCTGTTTAGATCCATATAGTATAACCATAGTCTGATACCGAATAGTAGG
The DNA here is from genome assembly GCA_031772625.1 of Pinus tabuliformis. Taxonomy (NCBI): domain Eukaryota; kingdom Viridiplantae; phylum Streptophyta; class Pinopsida; order Pinales; family Pinaceae; genus Pinus; species Pinus tabuliformis. Next base: position 295,142,122 of record CM062819.1, on the reverse strand, counting down.
AAACTTTTTACCTTGGAATATGTTGGATTTGCAACCTAGCACAAATCAGAGACGATACTTTTTATATTTTGACATTTGAATTGGTGCACCACTTATGTAAAACTCATAAATAGCCTCATGGTTATTTTATTTCACAAATGCAATTGACAATGATGTTAACTTTCAGAAATATTCTTAAAGTTCTGTTGCATTTGTTCATTTCGTCTTTCCATTGCTTCCTTTTGTTAACTTCATTTTGTGTTTTGATTGTTCCCTTTTGTTAACTTGCACAAATATTCTTAGAATTATGCTCCATTTTTTCATTATGTCTTTGCATTGTTTCCATTTCCAATTTCTTTGTTATTTATAAATATGGCTTGTTGCTAGAAATTTGATATTTGTTTACCAAGATAATGCAATAGCCTATTTTTTTAATATACATACATTTTGTTCAAAACAATCATGTTCAATTTTTGCTAACTTCATTAATATTTTTTGAAAAGCTGTACAAGACAATTGCAAAAGCCAACTCTGGTAAGCAATTGCAAATGATGGAAGAAATAATAGATGTTGACAATTACAAATTCAGATTGCAATGCATTTTGCCCGAGAACATTGATATTGTATTGAAAAGAAATGGTCTTTTTAGACTAAATGCATTTTCATATACTATAGGAGATTGTCTATTTGACTCATTCGAAATGCTTCTACATTTTCGTTATACTTCAAATGAATTGCGAAATGGGTTAATAGACCACTTTCTTTTTTGCTTAAAGAACAATGACATTGAAGCAATACAGTCATATCAATATGAACTAGCACCTGAGTTCCTATACGAGTTACATGGTGTTAATGATATTGGTACATATCTTCATAAAATGTGTTATTCTGCATCTACAAATATAAAGGAGTCTGAACGAGGTTTATAGGGTGATACCGTTTGCATACGTTGGTTAGCTAAATGGCTAGATATATCAATTGCAGTTTGGTCATTGACAAGAAAAACAAGATATTTGCTCTTTAATCAACATGAAAATGCAATTCCATATTGCATTCTCTTTCACGATGCAAATCCTGTTAGTGGTCATTATGAACCATTGGTTTACCAAAAGTTTCCAATTTGCATTTGCAACCAGTGTAATATCTACCTATCACCTATTTGCAAAGATATTGAAAGAAATTGGATGCACATTGCAAATAATATGCTTTTAAATGGACTAACAATTGCAAAGCAAGTGACATCTAATTGTGGTGGCAGTCTCTTTAATGCAATTTGCTATTTAGTAGCAACAAAATTCAATGCAGAGTGTTTGCGACTTTACATTGTGCAATCTTTTTGCAATGCAGTTATGCATAAGAATCAAGAGGAATTGCATTGTTTAGAGAAATACCTAGTAGTTGATGCGATACACTATACAATGAATAGCAACTGGCAACAATATCTGATAAATATGGCAATGCCATATGAAAAAGGACAAGTGGAAGGCGGACCATTTTGTCTACAATGGATATCTGTCATATTCAAAGTCAATATCCAAGTATGGTCCTCTGTTACTAATAACTTTGTCAATTACAGTTCCGCTTATTCGAGATGCAATGATATTGTTAACATCTTGTCATTCATGACAAATACATCACATATTCACTACCATGCAATGATACAAGAATATGTTCACAATTATCAACAATTGTGCATGGAAGCAAATGATGTTTGTAATCAATTGCGTCATGAGCATGTACTAGAAAAAGAGCAATGTATATCTCAAGTACATTTTAGCAATAATACTGCATTTGAGATAGCATGTCATTTAGAGCAAATGCAACCAACTAAGGATTGTAGGCTGAATTATCACAAGCTAAAGCAATTCATACGTACAAGACGCAAATGCAATGACAAATGCAAAAAACCATTTTCTAATAAGAAGTCAAGAAAGAAAAATGCAATACAAATTTATATGGAAAAAGTCGAAGACACGCCTAGGAATACATGTGCAGTTTGCAACAAATTGCATTTTGCAAAAAATATTAGATTCTTCACTATAGATTTGCAAGAAAAGCATATGAATTTGACGTTGAAAAATAGGACCTTTAGCAATGAAAACATATGTGTTTCTTGCAAGAAAGCACTCGAGAATGGAAAGATACCACAATTTGCAGCACCTGAACAAATAAGACGTAACATTTCATTGCCAACTGTAAATACACTTTCAGACCTAGAAGAAAGACTTGTGTCATTGAGAATTGCATTTGCACAAATCAGACAATGGGGACATAGACGGTCACAAATTGGCTTAACATGATCGATTATCAATGTACCAGTTCATATGGACATTGTGCAAAAAGCATTGCCACAATATCTAAATGATACACTGACAATTGCAGTTGCATTGAAAAGACGATTGCAATACAAAAATGCATACCAAACAGGTAAAGTGCGTCCGATTATTGTCATGAAGGCATTGAACGAACTATGTTCTAGAAGTCTTTATAAAGATAGCAACATTGTATAAATGAGAATTGGGCCCATATTTTACAAGAGAATAATGAATACATTGTACAAAATTCAAATAGTGACAATGAAAGTGATACAGATAGTGATGCAAATAATGAAACACCTACTGAAACATTGGTGCATGGATTAATAGAATCACAACGCATCTACGATCTGCAAGAAAAGATTATTGAATTGGCACCTGGTGAAGGACAATGACCATTAGGCATCTTCAAGGACAAGTATGCAGAAGAAATGAACTTTCCAACATTATTTTATGGCAATGCACATGATCATTACATCACAAATAGGTTTAGTTACCAAAAAATTGTACAATGGGAATTGTTACAAGCAAGTGGTGACTTCCAATATCATACAACAAATTTGTTTTTCAAGACAATGCGAATAATAATTGATAAAGTGCTTTCTTGCATATGGGTGCGAATAAGAAAAGGACAACTAAAAGGCAGGAAAATATTAGAAAAAGATGTCAAGTATCAAGCAAATTTGGAAAGTTATTGAAGTCTGACATTGGATACATAGATTTCAAAAACATTCGCATATCTTCTCACCATTTGGAACAAATTAGGAAAAACATATTTGCAATGATACGACAACTGGGGCCTCCAACTTTCTTTGTGACATTCACAAGTGCAAAACATCGATGGAAACCATTGGTAGATACACTTGTCACATTGTTTAGAAATAAAGCAAATAAAAATGCTATTGATATATTAGAAGATGATGACATTGACTACCTTATAAGAAAATATCCAGTCACATGTAGCCAATACTATAGACATAGAATTAATGCTATAAAGCGATTGATATCTCAAGATACTACATTCTTTGGAAAAATATTTGATTACTATTTCGTAACAGAATTCCAAAATAGAGGAACTGAACATGAACATGGACTGTTATGGATAGAGAATGCTCCAATATATGGAAAAGAAAGAAACTCAGAAATTGAGAAGTTTCTTGACAATTACATCACTTGTAATATAGATCATTTGGAGCCAGATGTTGCTAAATTGCATAAACATCACCATACAAAAAGTTGTAAGAAGCGAAAAAATTCAAATTGCATATACAACTTCCCCATGCCACAATGAAATCAACAATGATCATTCAACCAACCAATGCAGAAAATAAAAAAATCGTAGAGAAATCAGTATCGTTTTTTGCATTCTTGGAGCAAACAAACTACAATGATTCAACAACACATGACAATTTCCTCCTAGAAATAGGCCTACTACAAAATGAGCACATAGAACTATTACAACATACAGTAAAGCAACCAACAATTTTCCTGAAACGAAAACCTTCTCACATTTGGAATAACAGTTTTGCAAACGGTATCCCTGCTTTATGGAATGCAAATACAGATGCACAATTTATGCTAAATGCATATGCTACAGCATCATATTGTAGTTCATATGTGACCAAAATTGACAAGTCTATGAGAAATGCATTTAGAAGAATATGCAGAGAGCATCAAAAAGATGAAATTGATGCTATGCAAATGATTCGTAAACTTGGAAATACATTACTCAATCTACAGCAAATGTCAGCTCAACAAGCAGTGCATATAACACTTTCATTTCCATTGAGTTCTAGTTCCAGGGAATGTATATTTGTAAACACGTCTCCAGTTGATGAATGCACGTTTATGCTTAAACCGCCTATTCTTTTGAAACAAGAACCTGATGATTAAGAAGATGTTATGTGCCATTCCATTGTTGACTACTACATTGGACGACCAAGTTCCATTAGCAAAATCTGCCTTGCAAAATTTGTATCAAATTACAAGAAAAATGGCAAACCCATATCTAAAAGGAAAAAACCAAATGTTATACGATTTGTCAAATATAACAAACACAATGATATTGAAAACTTTTGTCGAGAGAAATTATTGTTATATATGCCATTTGAAAATTGTGAAGATACATTGAAACAAGAATTGCCTACATGGCTCTCTGCATATACATTACATGAAAAAACAATTCAAGTTAATGAAGCCAAATTTACATATAACATCAATCCAACATGGGGTGATTTAGAGACTGCAGCAAATGAGCAAATTAGTTCTTTGAATACTAATGAAATGAATATGAAAAACCAAGAGAACAATTCCCATTATGAGGAATATGATTTGCAATCGGACTTGCAATTTCCAAAACAATTTGAAATGAAGAAAAAAATCAATCTTGGATTTCAAATTACTGCCCATCCATTTTTAATGGAGAACAATGAATATTACAAACTTAGAAGAATCTTGAACAAAGAACAACAAGCAATTGTAAAAGACATTGCAATTAAAAAAAAAAAACCCCAAGGAACCAATTTACCTTTTTATTACAGGTGGAGCAGGTGTAGGTAAAACGCTCACAGCAAAAGCGATTTTCCTGTGAAAACACAACTGATCCTATGAAACCAAAAGGTCTAATATTAGCATACACAGGAAAAGTTGCATATAATGCAGGTGGAACAACAATCCATTCTGCATTGCTAATGCCTTTTAACAAGTCTCAACTGTTCTCACTGAGCAAAGAAGTATTCGACAACTTATCAAAGCTATATCAAGAATTGCAAGTAGATTTCATAGATGAGATCTCGATGATTGGAAGTCGGTTCTTATATTCTATTGACAATAGACTCAGAAACATAAAACATATTAGATATCATTTTGGGATTCAATTGCGTTAAGTAAGATCATTCATGTATGACCATTTCCATGAGAGGTAGTCGTAACTGACTAATTTCTCATGACTTTTGAATAGTTCACTTAGCACTCATTGCATCGGGTGATGCTCACAGGGGTGAAGAAGTGGGATTGAAACTAGTGAAATGTGGAGAACGAATCACATAGCATCAATCATCACTTCCGGGGCTTGCACCCGGTAACCAGGACTTCCCAGGAGGTCACCCATCCCAGAACTCCTCTGGCTCAAGCGCGCTTAACTGTGGAGTTTTTTCCCCACAATCAAGCCCACTTAGCTTGCTGCCCCATTTGCAAAACCTTAGCAAGTATTGTGCCTCATGAACCATTCAAGTAGAGATCCCTTGACTCTTTTTGAATTTAAGTATGGGGGTTTTACGCAGTGCATTATATTAGATATCATTTTGGGATTCAACTGCGTTAAGTAAGATCATTCACGTATGACCATTTCCATGAGAGGTAGTCGTAACTGACTAATTTCTCGTGATTTTTGAACTATTCAAAAATCACGAGAAATTAGTCAGTTACGACTACCTCTCATGGAAATGGTCATACGTGAATGATCTTACTTAACGCAGTTGAATCCCAAAATGATATCTAATATAATGCACTGCGTAAAACCCCCATACTTAAATTCAAAAAGAGTCAAGGGATCTCTACTTGAATGGTTCATGAGGCACAATACTTGCTAAGGTTTTGCAAATGGGGCAGCAAGCTAAGTGGGCTTGATTGTGGGGAAAAAACTCCACAGTTAAGCGCGCTTGAGCCAGAGGAGTTCTGGGATGGGTGACCTCCTGGGAAGTCCTGGTTACCGGGTGCAAGCCCCGGAAGTGATGATTGATGCTATGTGATTCGTTCTCCACATTTCACTAGTTTCAATCCCACTTCTTCACCCCTATGAGCATCACCCGATGCAATGAGTGCTAAGTGAACTATTCAAAAATCATGAGAAATTAGTCAGTTACGACTACCTCTCATGGAAATGGTCATACGTGAATGATCTTACTTAACGCAGTTGAATCCCAAAATGATATCTAATATAATGCACTGCGTAAAACCCCCATACTTAAATTCAAAAAGAGTCAAGGGATCTCTACTTGAATGGTTCATGAGGCACAATACTTGCTAAGGTTTTGCAAATGGGGTAGCAAGCTAAGTGGGCTTGATTGTGGGGAAAAAACTCCACAGTTAAGTGCGCTTGAGCCAGAGGAGTTCTGGGATGGGTGACCTCCTGGGAAGTCCTGGTTACCGGGTGCAAGCCCCGGAAGTGATGATTGATGCTAGGTGATTCGTTCTCCACATTTCACTAGTTTCAATCCCACTTCTTCACCCCTGTGAGCATCACCCGATGCAATGAGTGCTAAGTGAACTATTCAAAAATCATGAGAAATTAGTCAGTTACGACTACCTCTCATGGAAATGGTCATACGTGAATGATCTTACTTAACGCAGTTGAATCCCAAAATGATATCTAATATAATGCACTGCGTAAAACCCCCATACTTAACATAAAACATGTCCAAACAAAATACTTTGGGAACATTGACATCATATTTTGTGGTGATTTCTATCAAGCACAACCTATTCAAGACTCTCTTATTTTTGAACAACCAACAATCAACAATCAAACAATAACACATGATTTCTGGAAGGATAATGTCAAGTGCTTCGAATTGCATATGATGATGCGACAAACAAATAAGAGATTCATATCAGTGTTAAATAGAATGCGAACAAATTGTCAAACATCTAACGATATAACATACATGAATACAAGTTGCATGCGCCCTGTACCAAATGATCCAACATTTCCCTATTTATTTTACAAAAACAAATATGTTGCAATGCATAACAAGAAAATGTTGATGCTAATGCCTGCCAAAGAAATTTTGATTAATGCAATTGACGAAAATGAGGAGAATAACGACAATTTCCCAGCTCATCAACATATGGCTATTTTGCCTCCGCACCTTTTGATAAAGTTGAACATGTTAGTTGAAATGTATGCTTGCAATTATGATGCACCAGATGGGCTAGTGAATGGTGCAGATGGAATATTTAAAGCATATACCCATACAAATAAGGTCGATGTTCTATGGATTAAGTTCCATGACCCTAATATTGGTCATCGACAATCTACAAAACTAGGTCATTTGTACACTTCATAGATAGCACATGATTGGACACCAATATTGCGAATATCAAAACCAATGCCTATGACATCAAAGATGGCGCCATTGAAAATACGAAAACAATTTCCAATTCAACTTGCATGTGCACGCACAATACATAGATCACAAGGCTTAACCTTGGATAGGCTTGCATTCGACCCTACTGGAGTACAAGTGCATGGCCTAGTATACACAACACTATCACGTGTCAGAAACATAGAATCATTGTATTTGCTTAATCCTCTTAAACATAGTAACTTCAAGGTCAAGCAAAAAGTAAATTCTGAAATGCAACGTTTGAAAACCACTGCAAAATGGCAACTAGAATATGATTGTTCATCAATACAATCATTGCGATCCATCTTTATTCTTTCATTGAACACTCGCAATCTTCATGCGCATCTTACTGACATATGCAATGACTATGACACAATGCAATCTGATATCTTGTGCTTACAAGAAACACATATGTTGCTGTCTATGCAAAATGAATACTTCAAAAATTTCAATTGCATCTCAAGTTGCATTAAGCATGGAGTAATGATATTGATAAAGAAAAATATCATTATCCTTGAACATACCCATTTGTAAGACTGCTTTGTAGAAGCATTGCTTGCAAAAATAAAAGTTCACACATTACAAATTGCAATACTCAATATATATGCATCGCCACATGCAAACCTAAACAATATCCTTCATGCCATTGCAAAAGCTTTATACCACTTAGATCTAAACAATATCATAGTTATATTAGGGGACTTCAATATTGATATGGTGCATTGCAATCAAAAAACAAAGCAACTAGAAACCTACATGCAAAACTACAATCTTCATTTCCTAGTTGACAAAACTAATAGCATGCACAAATCATTGATTGACCATGTTTGGGCAAATCTAGGTAATATAAAGTATAGAATTTTCGTATTGGATGCATATTGGTCTGACCATGATACAATATCTCTTGTCCTTGACCTATGATATACACATGAAACAGTTTACAAAATTCCAAATTTTGACATTTTTGCAATACCTCATTGGTTTTACCATACCTATTTTACTAAAGCATACTACAATATCCTTTTTGTGCTAAACGAAGTGATAATAGCATACATACTATGCATTCTATTCTACATTTACATATATGGCATTCTGTATTGATCAATGCAACTCATGCCAAAGACAGCCTTTTCAATTAACCAACACAACTATCCTACCATAAATTTGCAGATATGACCTCATCTATTTATGCATGCAGATTCTGCTAGTAAAACCCTTTTCAATTGAACAGAACGACCAAGAAAAAAGAACAACAACATGCAACATAAACAAACAGAGTATATTCTTTTTGCCTTTCCTTTTCTATGGATCTTGTCTTCTTGTTCAAGTTTTACTTTTATATGTTCTTTTGACTTGTACTAAATATGTCTTACTATTCTATAACATAGCATAAATCTTGAAAAAGGAAATGAAACAATTGAAGAAATAGAATGCATAAGCCAATTAGAAAGCGCAAACCAACCACTTGTTTTGCAAAGGTATGTCTATGAGAACTACACAAAAATGGTAATTTGTATTTAGAATATTAATGTCTACTATATATGCATTCTATTTTTATTTTTACATATGTATGGTTCTATGGTTTTAATGTTCTTGTTCACTTTTTACTTCTAATTTGCACTAAATATATGTTACTATTCTATAACATAGCCTAAATCTTCAGAGACGAAAAGAAACAATTGAAGAAATAGAATCCATAACGCAATTAGAAAGGGCAAGCCAACCACTTGTTTTGCAAAGGTATGTCTATGACAACTATACAAATATGCTAATTTGTATTTAGAATAATAATGTTCAGCAAGGTATGTCTATGACAACTATACAAATATGCCAATTTGTATTTAGAATATTAATGTTTACTATATATGCATTCTATCTTTACATATGTATGGTTCTATGTTTTTAATGTTCCTTGTTAACTGTTTACTTCTATATGCTCTTTGAAATTGAACTAAATATATGGTCCTATTCTATAACATAGCATAAATCCTGAAAAAGGAAAACAAACAACTGAAGAAATAGACCACATAACTCAATTAGGAAAGGCAAACGAACCACTTGCTTTGAAAAGGTATGTATGCCAACTATACAAATATGCTATTTTCTATTTAAAATATTAATTTTTACTATATATATCTTCTCTTTTTACATATCTATATTTAAATGTATATATATCATATTAGTGTTTACTATATATATCTTCTCTTTTTACATATCTATATTTAAATGTATATAAATTAGAAAATCTTGGACGAGTGAAGAAAGCACTAGTAGTAAGTCCCCCCAAACAATGCAGCAAGAATACATGTACATGTTACATATCACAATTTCTTTATTGATTGCTTATCACAAAATACATGTGATAATATCCACATCATATTGAACCATGCGTTTGCCTGTGTTAGTCCAACTGAAACAATCGCAGCCAAACTTCATTCAACAAATGTGCAAAATGATACATCAAAAAGGTATGCATATGAAACACAACACTCTAATCTATTTCTAGTTATTCAGTCTTTAGGAGAAACATAGTATTCTACAAATGTTTATAGCAATTTCTAACTAAGCAATTTTAATACGAAAAAACAGATACTGCCAATTAAAGTATCAATTGAAGATCTCAATAGTCGTAAAATTGGGCAGCTATTTGTTGGAGACATAATGGTTGTCTATAGTGCATTCCTTGATAAAGCAAACAAATCACGTCAAGTATTGCGAGCTGATTTGAAAGATGCTCAAGGAATGATGACTGTAACGTTGAGTGTGCCTGCACATTTGGTAGAGCGACATGAACAGAAAATTTTGCAAGGCAGCAACATCTCAATTACAAATTTCAGGATATTGCCTAAAAGTGTTTATGATCGCGGTGACTGTGACAAAATAATATTGCTTAATGAATCAAGTATCATAGAAACTGTACCTGAAGTTTGCAAAGAATATTGCTTCATTCCCAATACGACCATTAGGCAATTTGCAAACAAAAAAGAAATGTACCCAATTGGCACAATCGCTGCTGCCGTTACACTTGCCAGACGAGTTGGATTGCATTACATACTCCATATCAAAGACGGAGATTCTGAAAATGACAATGAAACTGTATGTATTCAGATGTTACTTATTCCTAATTTTCAGTAGATAACATGCATCACTTCAATACATAGTTGTTGTAATTTGTCCATAGTTTTTGTAATTTGTCTTTTGCAATTGCAATTTTTCAATGCATACGAACAATGTAGTTGCATATTACTTTTTGTATTTTTCAATACATAGCAATTTCTGTTCTGTAGTTGCAACTCTTTGACACATATGAACAATTTTTCCTTTCAATGGAAAAACAATTGCAAAAAGGACACTTTCCGCTCATTCTTTTCAAAAATTTAACAAAAAAGGTAAACACAACAGAAACAATATTCAGAGCATCGAAGTCAACGTTCATGACTAAACTTAACACAAATGCACTCAACAATCTCACAAAACTAACTACATCTACCTATGCTGTAAGTATAACAATAATAATGTTTTTGCTGCATTTGCATTTGGCATGTAATAATCTAAATTAACGTTTGGTTGTTTTATAAACAGGTCGAAGGTATTCTGACCGCAACAAATCCATATTCAACTCCTTTCGAACCTGTTTGTGCAATTTGTAACTGCCCAGTGAATTCATCCATAACAATAGCCAATGCAACAATTTTCTGTTCACAATGCAATGATAATTGCCCTTTCCTCTACAAGCATTGTATAAATGCTGTAATAGAATCCATTACAAATAACTTTGTCCAGTGCATTATCAGGGAGCCCTTATTACATGACTTACTTCCTGATTTAAAATCAATGTCATATGAGACATATTTGCAACAAAAAGCTACCATTGTTTACATCTTACGTGACTTCAAAATTCAGAGCAAGTTCACACTCAATGAAGATAGTGAGCTATTACATGTCAACTAACAAATGGAAGGTACATCAACATATTCCTTAACATGTTTTCTCTCAAATATGTCCTCTCTTCAATTTACACTGTTATCATTTTGTTCTAACTAACCATTTGTTATACAGATTACAAAATCCAGGAGCATGGCAGCCTTCACATCCATAACAAATGCAAAAGTAATATGAATATGTTTCTTCATATTATGCTCTCACGATAATACAAGTATTTGACTTGCAATTTTGACTCATTTACAAAGAATATGTAACGCAACAGTTGATGAAAAAAGGCTAGAAAGTCTTTATGCATCTGTGTTTGTACTGTTTCTGTTTCTGTTCTGTATCTCAAATGGAACGCATTCTGGATCATGCTTCAAGCTTGACAACCAGAGATTGTCTTGGCAGCTTGTTGTGGCCAGCAACAACCCCCCTCGTTCAATCTAGTATCAGCCACGATACTGAATGAATGTGAACCCTTAGTTAATTTTTAGGAAAAGCAAGGATTTCTTTTTGAAGTTACAACCATATGCTCAGAAAAGGTTTCTTGAATGTCCTAAGCCTAAGCCTGTGTTCATGAAAGCAAATCTTTAAGGTCGCACCACATAAGGATAAGAAACGCCTTCGTTTCCCTTCTAAAGACCAATATGCACGCCGCCCCAGTGTCAATAACAACATCGCATCGCAACATACTAGCATCCATAAAGAAAAGCTTACAAATCCGCCGATATGCGATATTGCGATCGCGCGATCGCATATCGCAGAAATAAGGCAGGCGAAGTTTGGCAAACATTGAATTATTGCGATCTGCGATATTGCGATCACTACGATTTGCGATTGCGTGACATGCAAGGGTACGTTAGCAAATCATAAAGCACCTTAGTACGAATCCTTCGGGCACGTCACCCAAAGAAAAGCCACTTACTATAACCTGACTTGAAATTATGCGCTTTTAATGATAGTAATAAATTAGTTGTCAGTTATTAAGTGGAATAAAGACGCGTGCCTTGATGCGGATTTTCTTCACATAAGGTGGCATATCTGATTATCTCTTGCATGTAAAACTCTCCCATCACCTTTCTGATCAGTCTTTCCATTTCACTCGTAACCTGCAGGAGCAAAGTGCGAAGGCAAATTAGACAGAAGCGCAAGGCGAAATGGGAAAGAAAAACAAAGCTCAAGGCTCCGAAACAAGAGAAAAAACCAAGGAGATGGCGCCCCTGTACATAGATACAGCCTGCAACAGAGATGCAGGTATCTCAACATGGGAAGGAATGTATAGGCTGTTAGAAGAAGAGAACCCTAGAATAATGAAGGTAACTGCTGATGTCGGGGGTGCATCACGTCCTTCGGAGGCATCCCTGGAAGACCTAGCGTGTTCTTTCCTCCATAGAATAGCGGCAAGGCCGAAGATCCTACCATATACAGACATGATCAAGTGGATTCTAGATGATGCGGAATTGGCAAATAGGCAATTCAAAGTCCAGGGACATGGGCTCGTGGGATCATTTGCTGCTCAAGACCTGAAGCTCATGTATCATCTTCCTGAACCACAAGCGACCTATAATGAACAGTTTGTTAGGAAGTTCACAGTAGAAAATCCAGATCTATCAGACACCACTAAAGAATGATCAAGAAGAGATGAGCCATTGAAAAAGGATAAAAATGGTATGTACAACACTGGTTCCCTTACCTCTCCATATTGTTTTGCTACAGCCATGCTCTGTAGATTATTTGGTATGCCCGATATCAATAAGTTTTCATCTGAATGGCTACCATTAGTTGACGCCGCGACTAACTCCGAGATAGTAGATTGGGCCAAAATCCTTTCTGATACTCTATACACGGCGGTTGTCAAATACCATTCTAAGAGATCCTTCTCCCAAAGGGTCTATCCTCCTTTCTATTTGTCTGCCTATATAATGGACTCTGTTTGTCTTGTATCAAATTTTCCTACCATGGGTTGGAAATGGACTACCCAAGACCCATTGCCCATCCATGTTTATCATAAAGTCTTATGGGATTCCCAGTTTGCCCCTCATTTTTACCAGATTTGCCATGGCCTCATATTGCCCATACATAGAATAATATATGATAAGGATCCCCCAAGGTGCTCTCCCGAGGCCCAAATTGACATCATCCCCATCGCGAGATGGTTTGGGGAAGAATGGTTTACCTACATTTGAGTTTTTGGAAGCACTGTACCTCCACATGTCCTACCCTTGTATGTCCCTGATAAACTGTTGGCCCAGGAAATCACTTATCAAACTTGTTCTGAAGGCGGCTTAACCAAGGAACTAAAGGACAAAAAGAAGGCCATTTGGCCTCAATTTCCCGTCACTTGTGGGGCCTTCTCTTTGTTCGATGTGGGACACGCTTTTGACGAGGTGGAGAATGTGACGTGTCTTCAATTATTTAAGTTCTCATCAAGACCATTCGACCCAAATAAAGTGGCCCAGGAATTTACAATCAACGTCAAGATAAGAGTGTTCTCTAGGATGAAAGATCTGTTTGATGATCTCTTTCATAGTAAAAGCTCGCTCAAAGAGATTTTACAAGAAGCTCAGTCGAGGTTGTCTCCAGACGACCTCCGGAAATTCACGTTATATAGAGAGAGAAGGCTGGCTAGTATTCCACTAGAAAGGCTGCGAGTAGCTACTAGAGAACCGACTCCGAGCATCAGCCTCGGTGAAAAGTCCAGCACCTCCAGATCTAAGTCCAGCGCCGCAAGAGAAATATCTGAACATCCTGAAGAGTCTGTGCACGACAAAGAGAAGAACGAAGAAACAACCAAAGACATAGCTCAGTCAAGTACGATGGCTCAGCAGCAAGTTATCGCCTCACCACCAAGAAACGTTCCCCCTCCTGTCGTCGAAACACCTCTTGTCACAACAGAGTTAGATAAAGAGTGGGAAACCTTCAATGAATTAATTAATCTTGAAGGGAAAGTCCCGAAGACACCTGTAGGCAATACACAGGTGGTGCAAGAGGTCGTCTCGACCATAGTCAGTAGCGCCGTAGAAGCAGAACACCTTCCTATCGCTCCATCCTCAAAACTTCTACTCAACGTAGAAGAAATTCCTCCACTGGACGTATTCTACAGTCCCCAGCACAAAACAATTGTAAGGAGACAAAGAAAGAAGAGAAAGCTTGAGAATGCACTGTCTCAAGATGCTAAACATCTAGACGTCTTGTGGAAAGACCCAAATAATAATCCAACCGAGAATCTCACGAAGCTGTCTCAGATTGCAGGAGCATATGCTTTTGCAACTATCGACAAGGCCTCTGAAGTTCAACAACTCCTAAAAGAACATGAAAATCAAATACAACTGCTACAACAACAGTTGCAACAAGCCAGCGCAAACACTGAAGCTTCCAGACAGCTCGAAAAGCTACAGGAAGACTTTCGCCAGATGCAGGTAAGCTATCAAAGAAGTCTTGAAGAAAAAGAAAAGCAACTACAGACGGTGCAAGAAATGCATAAAGATGAACCTAAGCTGGCAGAGTTTCTTTCAGAGTCCATCGGCTTGAACGAGCAACTATCACAGCAACAGGAAGATATGGTACGTAGAATATCACAGTGGAGACACTTTTGTGAACTAAGCGACAGGATCATCAGCCAGGTGGTGGAATTGCGGAACGACTATGATCAAAACAACAAAAGAGTAACAGAATATTTGACTTGGCAAGATGATGAAAAAGGGAAAAAAGCAGGGCCACCCAAGATTAATGAAAATCACAAGGAGCTGCTCTTTAATAAATGGGACGAACAAATCACACAAGCGGAGCAAGCAGCAGAGACAGCGGCGACACAAGCGAGCATCCTTATCGACTGTGTAAATGAAAATTTACACAGAGCCAATTTGATTTCAGAGACCACCCCGGGATACATACCGAGCAAGTTGCAACTGGAGACAAAATGGAAGCAGAAAGTGCAGGCAAACGGGAAAACAATCCAGGCATTGGCTAGACTAAATTGGGAAAGTTACTGGACATACTTAGTTAAACCGCACAGCCAATGCATGACAGTAAGATGCATCATGAATGCAGTCGAGAAGGTAGCGCCGGCTCTTATGGACGTCGTTTTGGCAGCCCAGCTAAGCACAAAAATCAGCCAGCCTACTCTTCTCAAGCCTATGCTTGACAGCTGCAACTTCAAAGACCAAGTTCACAAGTAATTTCATTTAGAATGTTGTTTTTTCCTTTTTAACTAAATTAGAAAAAGGGCGGTCATTTGAGAACCGTATCCTCAATTTTGTAATAATACTATTATTAGAATTAGGAAGTAGTACTTTAACCCTTCTCATTGCATTGGAGAAGGGTCCAGAAATTTGTCAAAAACTTGTCCTCGGAACATGCACTTCTGCACCCTCAGAGGAGGTTTTGATGAATGGAAGGATCGATATTTATTTATGTTTGCATTTTAATGTCTGCTACTGATGTTGCACTAGTGTACTCTTAGTAGATATTAGTACAAGTAGAGATAAATCGTTATTGCTTGAAGTCTGTGAGTAAAAATCAGTCATAAATGGTACTTTTATCTCTTGACGAATTTCTGCTTATATTCTTAGAGTGATATGCAGCTGATATTGTTTATATGTTAATGTATGAACATATGGGTTATCATTTGGCACTTTTGTACGGTGGACTCATTTATTTATGCTTGACATGTGAATGATTTATTTATGCGATATGTTGTTCACAACTATTTTGTTTAACTTCTTATGCAGAATGGTTCATCTTAAATGGTTTATATTCTTGTGATAGCTGAATGATCTTTATTACCAGTTATTATATGAAATATTTTTAAATCGCATAATGGAGAAGATATATCCCGGGTTAGTGTAGATTACATATGTTGTTTTCATTAGATTACTGTAGCTTAGAATCAGTTTGCATGTTAGATTTAAATTAGTTTTAGAATGCTTCCAGAATCAACATAATCAAACTCTACACACACACACATCCCATGCATCGGGAAGCCGGTCCCGTTACCCCCAGTCGGACACGCTACAACAAACGGAAAAGGAGCCGCCAGCCAGGTTCTGGACTGGGTGGGTATCCCCCTTGTTGTTGACCTGATTTCGGGGCCCTCAACATATTTGGCGCTAGAAGGAGGGCCTGAGCATATTGTCTGTTGGAATTTTTTTTAAATTAGAAATCTTGAAACAGGATGGCTACTCATAGAATTCCTATTTGGAGTTGCACCCATGTTCCTGCCTCTTCCAACACTCCACCAGATGTGGTAAGGCTATTGTCTCAGGTAAAATTCAATGGTAAGAATAATTCCTCTGCATTCCACCATGCCCTGCAATTCATTCAAAGAGCTTCGAGTTCTGATGTTCAGAAAATTGATGAAGGTGTTTTGTGCAGGATTTTTACTCTTACGTTCACAACGAAAGCTAGAAAATGGTGCAGAGACCTCCCAGTTGCATCAATCCACAGCTGGGACCAATTCGTTAGGACTTTCATCTTGGAATTTGATTGCTATGAATATGACCAGGTCTATAATGAAATCGACTATCTGCGGAAACAAGACGAACCCGTAAGGGATTTCAATATGCGATTTCATCTTAAATGTCTACAATATAACCTCGAGAATGAGCTCACCGATGAAGAATCTTCAAATTGTGACGAGTATTTCCTACCTCCTGTATCTGACCAAACAGAGATTAGCCTAGGAGTCTTGCATGCTATAGTACCAGAAAACAAAGACGAAAATACTGAAAGGGAAACTACCTTGGAACCAGAAGATGACTTTGACATAGAGTCAGACAATATCATTTCAAATCAACAAATGCTGATCCCAAGGTTAGATCCACCAACTATTTCTCTTTCAAAAAATATCGGCACAAAAAGGTATGATCTAAAGCCCGATGCTTATAGTGAATCTGATGAACAAAATTTATTTGATGTTTTTAAATGCATTATTCCAGATTCGCATTTTTCTCTTTACCCCAATGTTTTTAGTGATGACGATTTCCCCCCTCATAATATCAAGCATATCTCAACAGACACAGAGGGTTATTCAAACAAATCATCATTGGGTTTTCAAAATAAAGAGACCACTTTAGCATAGCCTTTGATCAATATCAAACGAGAGCTGCCTGACCTCCCTTGTCTGAAAACATATAATGAAAAAGAGGAACCTAGGGAAAACTGTAAAGTCTTTCGGGATAGTTGCTTTGACAATTGTGATGATGTTGGGTTATCACAAGTAACTCATCTAGGGTCAGTTAATAAGGAACATCTTAGATCAGGAACTATTCCATCTGACCCTCATCTCAAAGCAAAAGCTCATTTGAATAATTCTACTATCCCAGACAATACTCCGATCTATGATTCATATCAAGAGGAAAGCCCCATCCCTGCTCGCAATCATGACTTAGTTCCTGATTCACAAAACCTGGCCAGTTCTTGTGAAAAGCAAAAAGTTGCAAGTAACTCCCAGTTGTGCGATAACACTATTTGTATAAATACCCAATCATTTCTTTCTCACTTGCATTCATTTTGTACAAAATCGGATTTCTTTTTAAATTTTCAAATTTTTGATAGATTATATTTTAGCGATTTATATATGAGAACTTTCATTATCGCTAAAAGCTCAACGTCAACAAGCAACGGGTTACAAGCCATCGAAACTGAAAAACCCTTTTCACAATTTGACTCGTTATCCCTCCTATTGAAAGATCACCAATTCACATCAGAAATTCACCCTAATTTTTATGATCCAATAGGTACTCAGTTGGAAAAAACTTCTTATGAGAAAAGAAAATCAGACAGAATTCCAATTGAGGTTGTAGGTTCTTATTCCCTAGCCAACAATTTCGATCCAAGGGAAATTCGGTTCTTTTTACTAATACTTGGAAGATTCATACGGCTAGGAATAATAATGAATCGTTGGTTCCATTGGAAATATCATTTTACTTAGTTATTTCATGTATATAGTTAGAATAGGAGTAGGAGTAATTTAGCTAGGTTGTTAGTTTTGCTTTCAATAATTGATAGGCAAAGTTATTTATATTCTCTACATGACCCTAGGGATTGTTTGCCTCTCTCAAGTAATGTTTGTTCTGGCTAAACGACATTTGACGTTTACTAAAGACACCTTGTCTCTGTTAAAGATTTTGGACTTCGGCTCCTATAAACAACAAATCTTTTGAGAATTTGATCTTTATTATGGATAGAACTTTGACCCAGAAATGATGATAGTTTCAACTCCAAAAAGTTAAAAGAAAGCTATCTCAGTGAAGAATTTGTTTTAGGTCAGCACAATGAAAGGTATCAATATTAAAATAAAGATTCTCTGTGAAAGAAGCCATTACCAAAAGCAGCCCTATCATTGTCGTCCAGAACTTTCTTAAGGAAAGAAAATTCGACTTCCTCCCTGCTGAAGGAAAACACAACATTCAGAGGAATGACCTAAAAAAAGATGTTATATCTCAAAGAATAAGAGGTCTCATCACGAGCCGACTTATCATGATCACAGATATTATAACTCGATGACTTTGCCAAGACTGTCTACCAAAACAAGGCAATGACTCAAGATTGTTGCAATCAAAAGACAAGGGGTCTCATCACGAGCCAGCTTGCTCAGCAAAAGTGTAAATCAGGTGAATGACTGTGTCATAATTTGGCCACCAAACCAAGACATTGTTCTTTAGAGAATAAAAAAAGAAAAAGCATCCAGAAAGGGATTCTTTCTGAAAAAGTTGTAAATAACCTGAGGCAGGATAAAGGATCATTCCTGGATAATAGGTAACCCTGTCGAGGCTATGGACGCCTGCTGGCAATAGTGGCTCTACCTGCGACAAAGGAGCATATTTAAGAAGGACTGATACATAGAGAACACTTTATTTTTATGTTTTACAAAGACCAAGTAATGACTGATTTAAATTCGAATACAATCTGGGGATGCAAGTAATTGAGCTAGAGTGGAGCTGAAACAAAACATCATTGACGCTTTGAAGTATCATTTGTTTTTATCTTTTTATAATAAAGTTCAAATTTCGTGAGAAATTTTTTTTTAGAAGTTTGAAAACGTCAATAGAAAAAGAGCAAAGATAACTGGTTCTCCCAAGTGAATCGCCAATTGTTGTGGCCAGCAACAACCCCCCTCGTTCAATCTAGTATCAGCCACGATACTGAATGAATGGGGACCCTTAGTTAATTTTTAGGAAAAGCAAGGATTTCTTTTAGAAGTTACAACCATACGCTCAAAAAAGGTTTCTTGAATGTCCTAAGCCTAAGCTTGTGTTCATGAAAGCAAATATTTAAGGTCGCACCACATAAGGATAAGAAACACCTTTGTTTCCCTTCTAAAGACCAATATGCGCGCCGCCCCAGTGTCAATAACAACATCGCATCGTAACATACTAGCATCCATAAAGAAAAGCATACAAATCCGCTGATATGCGATATTGCGATCACGCGATCACATATCGTAGAAATAAGGCAGGCGAAGTTTGGCAAACATTGAATTATTGCGATCTGCGATATTGCGATCGCTACGATTTGCGATTGCACGACATGCAAGGGTACGTTAGCAAATCATAAAGCACCTTAGTACGAATCCTTCGGGCACGTCACCCAAAGAAAAGCCACTTACTATAACCTGACTTGAAATTATGCGCTTTTAATGATAGTAATAAATTAGTTGTCAGTTATTAAGTGGAATAAAGACGCGTGCCTTGATGTGGATTTGCTTCACGTAAGGTGGCATATCTGATTATCTCTTGCATTTAAAACTCTCCCATCACCTTTCTGATCAGTCTTTCCATTTCACTCGTAACCTGCAGGAGCAAAGTGCGAAGGCAAATCAGACAGAAGTGCAAGGCGAAATGGGAAAGAAAAACAAAGCTCGAGGCTCCGAAACAAGAGAAAAAACCAAGGAGATGGCGCCCCTGTACACAGATACAGCCTGCAACAGAGATGCAGGTATCTCAACATGGGAAGGCATGTATAGGCTGTTAGAAGAAGAGAACCCTAGAATAATGAAGGTAATTGATGCTGTCGCGGGTGCATCACGTCCTTCGGAGGCATCCCTGGAAGACCTAGCATGTTCTCTCCTCCATAGAATAGCGGCAAGGCCGAAGATCCTACCATATACAGACATGATCAAGTGGATTCTAGATGATGCAGAATTGGCAAATAGGAAATTCAAAGTCCAGGGACATGGGCTCGTGGGATCGTTTGCTGCTCAAGACCTGAAGCTCATGTATCATCTTCCTGAACCGCAAGCGACCTATAATGAACAGTTTGTTAGGAAGTTCACAATAGAAAATCCAGATCTATCAGACACCACTAAAGAATGGTCAAGAAGAGATGAGCCATTGAAAAAGGATAAAAATAGTATGTACAACACTGGTTCCCTTACCTCTCCATATTGTTTTGCTGCAGCCATGCTCTGTAGATTATTTGGTATGCCCGATATCAATAAGTTTTCATCTGAATGGCTACCATTAGTTGACACCACGACTAACTCCGAGATAGTAGATTGGGCCAAAATCCTTTCTGATACTCTATACATGGCGATTATCAAATACCGTTCTAAGAGATCCTTCTCCCAAAGGGTCTATCCTCCTTTCTATTTGTCTGCCTATATAATGGACTATGTTTGTCTTGTATCAAATTTTCCTACGATGGGTTGGAAATGGACTACCCAAGACCCATTGCCCATCCATGTTTATCATAAAGTCTTATAGGATTCCCAGTTTGCCCCTCATTTTTACCAGATTTTCCATGGCCTCATATTTCCCATACATAGAATAATATATGATAAGGATCCCCCAAGGTGCTCTCCCGAGGCCCAAATTGACATCATCCCCATCGCGAGATGGTTTGGGGAAGAATGGTTTACCTACATTCGAGTTTTTGGAAGCACTGTACCTCCACATGTCCTACCCTTGTATGTCCCTGATAAACTGTTGGCCCAGGAAATCACTTATCAAACTTGTTCGGAAGGCGGCTTAACCAAGGAACTAAAGGACAAAAAGAAGGCCATTTGGCCTCAATTTCCCGTCACTTGTGGGGCCTTCTCTTTGTTCGATGTGGGACACGCTTTTGACGAGGTGGAGAATGTGACGTGTCTTCAATTATTTAAGTTCTCATCAAGACCATTCGACCCAAATAAAGTGGCCCAGGAATTTACAATCAACGTCAAGATAAGAGTGTTCTCTGGGATGAAAGATCTGTTTGATGATCTCTTTCAGAGTAAAAGCTCGCTCAAAGAGATTTTGCAAGAAGCTCAGTCGAGGTTGTCTCCAGACGACCTCCGGAAATTCACGTTATATAGAGAGAGAAGGCTGGCTAGTATTCCACTAGAAAGGCTGCGAGTAGCTACTAGAGAACCGACTCCGAGCATCAGCCTCAGTGAAAAGTCCAGCACCTCTAGATCTAAGTTCAGTGCCGCAAGAGAAATATCCGAACATCCTGAAGAGTCTGTGCATGACAAAGAGAAGAACGAAGAAACAACCAAAGACACAGCTCAGTCAAGTACGATGGCTCAGCAAGAAGTTATCGCCTCACCACCAAGAAACGTTCCCCCTCCTGTCGTCGAAACACCTCTTGTCACAACAAAGTTAGATAAAGAGCGGGAAACCTTCAATGAATTAATTAATATTGAAGGGCAAGTCCCGAAGACACCTGTAGGCAATACACAGGTGGTGCAAGAGGTCATCTCGACCATAGTCAGTAGCGTCGCAGAAGCAGAACACCTTCCTATCGCTCCATCCTCAGAACTTCTACTCAACGTAGAAGAAATTCCTCCATTGGACGTATTCTATAGTCCCCAGCACAAAGCAATTGTAAGGAGACAAAGAAAGAAGAGAAAGCTTGAGAATGCACTGTCTCAAGATGCTGAACATCTAGACGTCTTGTGGAAAGACCCAAATAATAATCCAACCGAGAATCTCACGAAGCTGTCTCAGATTGCAGGAGCATATGCTTCTGCAACTATCGACAAGACCTCTGAAGTTCAGCAACTCCTAAAAGAACATGAAATTCAAATACAACTGCTACAACAACAGTTGCAACAAGCCAGTGCAAACACTGAAGCTTCCAGACAGCTCGAAAAGCTACAGGAAGACTTTCACCAGATGCAGGTAAGCTATCAATGAATTCTTGAAGAAAAAGAAAAGCAACTGCAGACGGTGCAAGAAATGCATAAAGACGAACCTAAGCTGGCAGAGTTTATTTCAGAGTCCATCGGCTTGAACGAGCAACTATCACAGCAATAGGGAGATATGGTACGTAGAATATCACAGTGGAGACACTTTTGTGAACTAAGCGACAGAATCACCAGCCAGGTGGTGGAATTGCAGAACGACTATGATCAAAACAACAAAAGAGTAACAGAATATTTGACTTGGCAAGATGATGAGGAAGGGAAAAGAGCAGGGGCACCCAAGATTAATGAAAATCACAAGGAGCTGCTCTTTAATAAATGGGACGAACAAATCACACAGGCAGAGCAAGCAGCAGAGACAGCAGCGACACAAGCAAGCATCCTTATCGACTGTGTAAATGAAAATTTACACAGAGCCAATTTGATTTCAGATACCACCCCGGGATACCTACCGAGCAAGTTGCAACTGGAGACAGAATGGAAGCAGAAAGCGTAGGCAAATGGGAAAACAATCCAGGCATTGGCTAGACTATGTTGGGAAAGTTACTGGACATACTTAGTTAAACCGCACAGCCAATGCATGACAATAAGATGCATCATGAACGCAGCCGAGAAGGTAGCGCCGACTCTTATGGACGCCATTTTCGCAGCCCAGCTAAGCACAGAAATCAGCCAGCCTACTCTTCTGAATCCTATGCTTGACAGCTGCAACTTCAAAGACCAAGTTCACAACTAATTTCATTTAGAATGTTGTTTTTTTCCTTTTTAACTAAATTAGAAAAAGGGAGGTCATTTGAGAACCGTATCCTCAATTTTGTAATAATACTATTATTAGAATTAGGAAGTAGTATTTTAACCCTTCTCATTGCATTGGAGAAGGGTCCAGAAATTTGTCAAAAACTTGTCCTCGAAACATGCACTTCTGCACCCTCAGAGGAGGTTTTGATGAATGCAAGGATCGAGATTTATTTATGTTTGCATTTTAATGTCTGCTACTGATGTTGCACTACTGTACTCTTAGTAGATATTAGGACAAGTAGAGATTAATCGTTATTGCTTGAAGTCTGTGAGTAAAAATCAGTCATAAATGGTACTTTTATCTCTTGACGAATTTCTGCTTATATTCTTAGAGTGATATGCAGCTGATATTGTTTATATGTTAATGTATGAACATATGGGTTATCATTTGGCACTTTTGTATGGTGGGCTCATTTATTTATGCTTGACATGTGAATGATTTATTTATGCGATATGCTATTCACAACTGTTTTGTTTAACTTCTTATGCAGAATGGTTCATCTTAAATGGTTTATATTCTTGTGATAGCTGAATGATCTTTATTACCAGTTATTATATGAAATCTTTTTAAATCACATAATGGAGAAGATATATCCCGGGTTAGTGTAGATTACATATGTTGTTTTCATTAGATTACTGTAGCTTAGAATCAGTTTGCATGTTAGATTTAAATTAGTTTTAGAATGATTCCAGAATCAACATAATCAAACTCTACACACACACACATCCCATGCATCGGGAGGCTAGTCCCGTTACCCCCAGTTGGACCCGCTACAACAAACGAACAAGGAGCCGCCAACCAGGTTCTGGACCGGGTGGGTATCCCCCTTGTTGTTGACCCGATTTCGGGGCCCTCAACATAGCTTTTGTATTTATATTTTTGTCGCATCTTAAAAAGTACCATGTTTGGTTTAAATTATATCATTGAATATAGGAAATGCAACATCAGATCAGCAATAATTTTGTATCTACAGCTGCTGAATGCAAACACCAAAGATTCCATAGATTGATTAAAAATGGCACTTATTATCTACTCAAGTTAAATGACAAATTGTATATTGAATCGGCTAGTCATTTCTGTCTCCTCATATGTTGTGGCTGAATGCTATGTTAGTTTTTGTTTGTTGCATAGTGTAGCTAACGATTCAGGAAAGAGGCCTAGAAAGTCTTTATACATGTCTATTTGTATTGTTTCCGTTTCTGTATTGTATTTGATACCGAACGCATTCTGCAACATGCTTGAAGCTAGACTTTTTAAATAGCATCAAACTATATGGACTTTAAAATGAATATATGTTGTTTGAAAATGGAATTATGACATAATGCATTTGGTATGATTAGTCCTTCCCTGGGACTATATGCAATCGATCAATTGCTGACCGTTGCTTGATCTGCATGATTTTTCATTATAATAGCATTATAACCTTAAGCCAAATGAAAGTTTTGGGCTCGAAAGGTTTTGTTTTATATTACCTATGTTTCTGTTTACTGTTAGCTCTACAATTTGCTTAAATTTTTTCCATGTTCCTAAACACATCTGATTCAAAGTCAAACGTAGAGTTATATTTTCGAAACAAATGCTACAGGGTAACTGCTTTGCATAAAATCTGGTAACATTACCAGGAAAGAATTTATCCCACAGACCATGTGAATATGCCATATATCTGGAGACTGCTGACATGATTTTCAGTTTACAATCTGAAGAATGCTCACATGGTTTCCAATCTACAAAGCACAAAGGACACAATGACTGATATACATTTCTGGTAGCTTCCACTCATTCCATTGGTATTCTTTCTCGGACTCAATGCTGAATTTCAAACCAGTAAGTTTATCTGAACCCATTTCATTTTTTATATCATTTGAATTCCAAACCTTATTTCAAAATTTTATGACTTTGTAGGTTCATGGTTTTGATCTCTCCTTGTGCATTGCCATGTTTAACTAGTTAACGTGAATATGAAGTTTTATGACACATACAGTTCTGTAACCAATAATAGGATTGCATGTGACAACGTACCTTTGAACATCTTGATCTTATTTTGAAATTTTGTTGTCTAATTAGCAACACTACTGCAATGACTTCTGAAATGAAGCACAGAACATCTGCCAATATTAGAATATTACCAAGAGAACGCCTTGCTCAGTGTGCTTTTGAAACTAATCAGTTGGTTCAGGTATATACAATACTGAGTTTCTAATAAATTGTTTTTTCAAATTAAAACAGATCTCGTCAAGATTGGAAAACTGGAACAAGCCATGTTAGAGATCTGTTTTACTCTTATACAACTATAAGTATTGCAGAAGAAGCCTTAGTTCACATAACTCCTTAACATGTTTTCTCTCAAATATGTCCTCTCTTCAATTTACAATGTTATCATTTTATTCTAACTAACTGTTTGTTCTACAAATTACAAAATGCAGGAACATGCTGGCCTTCACATCCAGAACAAATGCAAAAGTAATATGAATATGGTTCTGCATTTTCATGTTTAGCTAGTTAGCATGAATCTGAAGTTTGATGGCAGATACAGTTCTCTAACCAGTAATAGCATTGCATATGATAAAATACCTTTCAGCAGCTTGATCTTATTTTGAAATTGTGTTGTCTAATTGGCAGGGGTGTTGCACTGACTTCTGATATGAGGCACACAACAGCTACCAATATTAGGGTATTACAAAAAGGAGAGCTTCCTCGATGTGCTTTCGAAACTGATCACTTGGTTCAGGTATATACAATACTCACTTTCTAATAAATTGTTTCTGCAAATCAAAAAAGATCTTGTCAACATTGCAAAGTTGCAAGAAGCCATGTTAGGCATGTGTTTTTGTCTTATACAACTTTAGTCAATCAAATACTCCTTTTAATCTTAAATAAAGTACGTTCGAATCACTTGATCTTATTTTGAAATTTTGTTCTCTAATTAGCAGCACTGCTGCAGTGACTTCTGAAATGATGCATACAACAGCTACCAATATTAGAATATTGCCAAGAGAACAACTTCCTCGGTGTGCTTTCGAAACTGATCAGTTGGTTCAGGTATATACAATACCGAGTTTCTAATAAATTGTTTTCGCAAATTAAAAGAGATGTTGTCAAGATTGGAAACCTGGAACAAGCCATGTTAGAGATCTGTTTTACTCTTATACAACTTTAGTCAATCAACTACTCTTTTTAATGTTAAACAAGCTTTTGACACATTGTACATGATATAAGGATTGCACAAGAAACCTTAGTTCACATAACTCCTTAACATGTTTTCTCTCAAATATGTCCTCTCTTCAATTTACAATGCTATCATTTTATTCTAACTAACTATTTGTTCTACAGATTACAAAATGCAGGAACATGCTGCCCTTCACATCCAGAACAAATGCAAAAGTAATATGAATATGGTTCTGCATTGTCATGTTTAGCTAGTTAGCGTGAATCTGAAGTTTGATCGCAGATACAGTTCTGTAACCAGTAATAGCATTGCATATGATAAAATACCTTTCAGCAGCTTGATCTTATTTTGAAATTGTGTTGCTCCCTGCTCACATAAGGCAAGTACAATCTGCAAGTATTTGATGCTTCTTTCTGTTTGCAAGTATTTCAGGTTTTTTTGCAAATACCATATCCAGACATCTTTGTTTTATTTATGGATCAAGACATTATTAGATGCAAAATTGAATTGAGATGTTTTAGGTTACACTTCCATGTTATTTCAGTCTTGGATAATTTGAGTACTCTTTTGACTCAACTAGTTTATTTGCATGAGCAACTGCAATTGATGATATAAAGTGCAACTCGTGAGAGAGCATCATGATGATGTCACGTGTTTTTATTCTTTCCCAAATATTTCTGTTAGATTACCTAAGTTTTCAAATTTTTCCATCACATGGAGCACCGCATCAAATTCTGTTGGATTCAGATATAGATACAAATGACTTTTTTGCAATTATTTATCTTCTAAAACAGAACCGGTCAGAGTTCAACGTGAAAGTACGTTTATTTTGTGCTTCAGTTGGTTTTTCATATATGTCTCTAAAACTTTCCTATGTGTTAGTCTGGATTCTGTGTGCATTGTGTTTTAGTTTAATTGCATTCATTTGACTCGAGAATAAAAAAAGAAAGATCATGACACATAGTTATTTACAAATAATAAATAAAATGATGCAAGATTTTAAAATAAGCATGATAAAGAATGTCCAAGCAGTAAGTTTACCTCAACCCATTTCATTTTTTATATGATTTGAAGTGCACTTCATACACAGTGTCGTGTATGCAGAAGCTACCTTTGGAGTACTTCGATAAGGGGACTTAAACCTTTTTATGAAACCCGTGCCTAAAATTTCTAGTCGGTTGTTTGCATTTTGTTGCACCATTTTGCCCCTTTGTTCTATACTAAAACAATGCCAATCTCATAATTGCCTACATCCTCAGTATTGTGCAATATTTTCAGCCAATGTTTCTATTAGATCTCATTGAAAAGCACGTGCTGCAAGCCTTGTTCCAGAAGTTTATGACTTTGTAGCCTCACACTTTTGATCTCTCCTTCTGCATTCTCATGTTTAGCTAGTTAGCGTGAATCTGAAGTTTGATCGCAGATACAATTTTGTAACCAGTAATAGGATTGCATATGATAAAGTACGTTTCAACAACTTGACCTTATTTTGAAATTGTGTTGTCTAATTGGCAGGGGTGCTGCACTGACTTCTGATATGAGGCACACAACAGCTGCCAATATTAGAATATTACAAAGAGAACAGCTTCCTCGGTGTGCTTTCAAAACTGATCAGTTGGTTTAGGTATGTACAATACTCACTTTCTAATAAATTGTTTTTGCAAATCAAAAGAGATCTCGTCAACATTGCAAAGCTGCAACAAGCCATCTTAGGCATGTGTTTTAGTATTATAAAGCTTTAGTCAACAAAGCAACCTTCCGTTCTAGGAGTAATATCAGAGTCGAATATTCATACATCCATAACAAAATTACAAACTTAAAAAAACATTATGCACCAAAGTAAACATACACATAAATTATACAAGCGAAAAACCTTGAATACACGCCTAGGATAGGAAACCGTGCAGTTACAAAACACACTGCAATCTTCAATATTTTAACATTTCAAACAGTTCAAAAACCCCAATCTATTTAGCTCTTCATCTGCAAAAACAGTTCAAACTACAAAAGACTGCCACTCAATCTGTACCAAGAACCATAGCTTCACCCAGGTCGTCTCGGCCCAAAATGGTGGTCGAAACCGACATTTACGGAAATTTCCATAAAACCCATGTAGCTAAGAGAAGCCCACAGTATCACGACAGGCAGAAACCGTATTGTGTTTTCACCACAGACAATACAACAAATACAAACGAAAAATCGCAGAGATTGCAGAGCTAAACAACCAAGTAACAATAATAACCCAAAGGGCGCGAACAGGGTCCGATTCATACCAACGTTACACATCCGCTAGGGAGTCACCGGACCACGTGCCCTTCACCTCAAACGATGCGAGGCCCCCAATAAGACCCCAAAACCTTTCCACCCCCAAAACCTTGGTTCGACTTAGGTTATATTGCTCATAAAAGCCATGCAGGTAACAGAAACCCTCAGTATTTAACCAGAATGCCATTAACTTATAATGCTCAAATAACCATGGACTCTTGAGGGAAACGAACAGACAATACTGCCGGACCTGGAACAACAGAACCGCAACCAAACGTTTTCTATATAGTTAACCGAGCAGGCAGGAACCGCATTGTGTTTTCACCGCACACAATACAACAAATACAAATGAAAAATCACAGAGACTGCAGAGCTAAACAACCAAGTAACAATAATAACCCAAGGGGCACGAACAGGGTAAAACCCAAGTCGAGTAACTTTCCAGGATCTCGACGAGGGACAGTTGTCCGCCCACAACAGCACCACGGTACAAGCTCAATTGTTGATGCCTTGCTATGAAGTCACTTTATTTACTGATCATGTTTTCTTTGTATGGTCAGATTTCTCATGCCAAAGTTAATCTTCTTGAAGTTAGACCAGGAAAATCTGAAGCACTGATTGAAATTTCAGGCAATCCACAGCAAACAAGTGCACCCATTTTGTATGCAGTTCTTGATCTCCCTCCGACATTTTCCAACATTTGCCAACAATTCGTCTACTGTCCCTCTGTTGCTACTTTTTGATTTTGATTTCTTAGAACAAAAGCAGATTCCTTGCTGCAATTAAATTTCTATTTAAGATAATTAACCCTAAATCTGTCTGCAAACACCAACCCCTGTAGTACTAACTATATGCTTTGTTTCAAAATTTAGTCAAATCGTAATATAAACAGTATTGGCAATTTCTCTGAGTTTGAGGACCCAATTCTTCATCAACGGACTTCTGCCAGATTTGAAAGGTACACAACATTTGCAAAATTTTGTCAATTGCTGCTATCATGGTGGTTTTGCTGATCACTATTTCTGTACTAATGTCCTTGGCATTGTATATCACCTTTGGCAGTGTGACAACAGCTGGTGAGCTTATCACAAAAACTACAGTTGAAGTTATAACATCTGAACGCACAGTTGCAGCCATTCTAGAAAAGTCTGGAAATGATCTTGTTAAAATTCAGCAGCTAAGCTGGTATAAAGAAGCATAAATTTCTGCAAATTCCATGTTATCCCCTTCAACTGAAATTTTTGAAACATGCAGACTTGGAATGAAGTGCTGCCATTGTTGACAAAATGACATTATATTGACAGAATGACAAAATGTTACAGCACAAATCCTATGTTCTTAAATGATCATCTTGTATTTGAACATTCATGTAGTGGAATGTTACATTAATTATTAGTTAATAAAAATTGGCATTGTCAGTTTTTATTTTGTCTGTATGGCTCTTGATTCATTATGCTAATGTTTAATAAATTAGGCTCTTTAGGTGTTATATATTTGATTTTATGTAGAAAATCAATGTTATAATTCAATTTGAACAAGTTTCATAAATATAAATTACTATCTACTATATTTAGTTACTTGAAATCATTTATCTAATATTTGGGTTTGTTTGTTTCTAATATTTGATAGCCATGTTGGTCATGCTTTACCATCATTCACCATTTTCTATCTACTATATTTAGTTACTTGAACTCATTCATTTAATAGTTGGGTTTGTTTATTTTTAATATTTGTTAACTACATTGGGCACGCTTTACCATCATTCACCAGTTTAATGATCATTGACCATTTTGACCCTGGATTAGCGAGATGACCATGCATTAGCATCACAACCATTATAATATCACACTCTATCTTTGATGTTTAAATAAATAATGCATTTTATGATTTAAATTACCCATATAATATTAAATACTGGTTATCTATTCATATTTAATTATAAGTATTAAATTATTTATAGTTTTAACTAAGTATAAATTTCCTATAATATTTTTATTATTCAGTATTCATAATGGAAAGATTACACTTCCAATCACAAAGAAATAAAATTCCTTGAATAAAAAGATTCCCACATTGAAATATAAAATTCCTTGAATAAAAAGATTCCCACATTGACATGAACTTTTATGTATTTTTTAAAACAATATTAATTGAATATGATTTTGATAATTTATAACATGTAATATCATTTCTCCCAGTTGTATTAACCTGCAATAATTAGCTTATGCCAAGGTAAGCCTTTCTTGTCACCAGGTATAAAGTTTAATAACAGAATAAGTTTTAAAAAATCAAGTTGTCAAAACATTATTTCTAACTAATAAATAGAGTAATTTGAAGTGGTATAGTCAATCTCCATTCTTTTATTATTTTCAATTATGGCATTTTTCGTCATTCTATATGTCATCATACCTGCTATGCTTATGTTATGCCAAATAAATCAATTATATTAAACTATACTCCCTAATTAAGATAATCACAAAATAGAAAAACAACTATGTTTAATGGCATTTGTTTATCTGTGACGTACTTCGAAAAAATTTCAATAAAAACTAACTTAAATGGAACACAGATATTGCAAAAAGCAAGAGTATACAACACCAAAAGATAATGAATTTTTTCTTGAAGATCATGATCAATTTACATTTCAACTCGTAAAGTTTAAATGTTTTTTTAATTTTAATCTCTTTATTTTAGTTTTTAATTTATAAAATAAACTTATCAAAATTACTTTGCTATTGTACTTAGATGCTATTTTTACTAACCCAAAACTATAAAAAAGACCAAAAGTCATGTCCTTTTGCATCACAACAAATTATTAATTAAATGCAACAAATTACTAATTAGAAATTAGATGCAGGGTTTATTTTCTTTGCTAATTAGTAACTGGACAAATTTAAAGTTCACACTAAAGTTATATAAACAATATTTTTAAATAAATATATCTTTTGTTCTTTTGACCATGGAATAATTTCCTATCATTGACATTAACCTCAATGGTATCACTTATGTCCAAACATGTTACTAGATATCTAATCTTTCAATCATGGGTTCAAGACTCCATAATTTTTAAATGCTTAAGTTCTTCTTTGACTTTCGAGAATGATTTATCTAAATATTGAACACTCTCCACCACGAATTTAATTAACAAATTTATATTCATAATAATGTTTATTTGCTCATTATCATTTTATGAATATTTCCATAATATTCAAATGTAAAAAAATAACAAAATTCTATGTTTTGTGCACCATGAATTCATTATTATGCATTTAAATATATTTTATACCCCGTGCTTATTAAAATACATAACTTAATTTAACACTCTCTAATTCTTCATACATTATAATGCATTATTATTACTTTTATAGTTTTTTTCCCTCAAGTTTTCCATGATTCACTCTTAAATTTTATTACATTTTAATTATTAATCTAAACATTTTTTAAATCATGACACATTGGAAAATTACATCTAAAACTAATCTTACATTTATCACAATTCTTACTTAACAAACACAAAGTTCATTATATTTCACTCTTTGCATAAAGTCAAAAAATCCATACAACAATTAGCTATCCAATTCACTAAATCTTAATACAAGTAAGCATGCCTACAACAATTCTTACTTAACAAACACAAAGTTCATTATATTTTAATCTTTACATAAAGTCAAAAAGTCCATACAACAATTCCCTATCCAATTCACTAAATCTTAATACAAGTAAGCATGCCTACAACACACTAGTAATGCAAACCCAGCTCTGATGATAATGCAAATTAAACACAAATTAAATCTCATAATAATAACTCACCAAACTGTTCTGTTAACCTGGAAAGACTAGCGCCACAATAGTGGCTCCTTGTTTTTCACAGATATCAAGCCACACAATTAGGATTAGTGGGGATGCCTCCTGGGCCTCCAAAGAAATATATTTACCCCATGATGGATCTGCGCTGGTAGAGTAAGCGACCGCGTAACAGTTGGGCTTTTCTACACCAAATCGAGTATCGGGATCAATCCCAGCCCCACCCTGATCAAACATTTGTATGGCCCTGGTATATGCGGCATAACCAAAGCCTCCCCCAGGAAAGTAACCGCTACCCATCTGTGTCGCAGTCATGGGCCCCGGGGGTCTTGAGTCATGACAAACTTCTCCTCCAACATCCAACTCACTAGCGCCTTGAGCAAGAGCATTGAACAATGAGGCTGGCCAATGACCTATTTTCGTGCCGTCGTAATATAGAGCCCATACCAGACCTGTGC
This sequence comes from Pinus tabuliformis, assembly GCA_031772625.1. Taxonomy (NCBI): domain Eukaryota; kingdom Viridiplantae; phylum Streptophyta; class Pinopsida; order Pinales; family Pinaceae; genus Pinus; species Pinus tabuliformis. The sequence goes on along the minus strand of CM062819.1, from coordinate 295,109,158 downwards.
CTTGCTCCTCTTGCTGTACATCCAGTAATATTTGTACTTATTTAGCATTTTCAAACTATATAGACATCAAAATATAGGAATCAAATATAGACATTGCTTACGAGGTGAAGACTTAGAGCAAAGTCAGACTGTGCCCCTCCATACTCCGATACCGGCCCCAATTGTGTTTTGGGCTGAATGGGGGCGCCATCAACTGGCTCATATCCTGGACAGTCCAGATCATAGCATCCGTTATTGTAATTGTCGGACTGCATGAAAGCATATTCACTTATCAGCAATCGGCATCACGAGGCCTTCTTTAATACATCAACCAAACTTGAGACTATGTCATTACCGTCCAGTAAACAAAGAAATGTGGTTCAGCTGAGCCATCATAATGCTGCGGAGACACCTGCAATAAGAATGGATTATTAATAATTTGGTAATATAGAAAATAGTTTTTTGGATTAATCACAGTATATTGAAAGGATTAGACCGTTTCCAATTAACTAATGTGGTTCATCCATATTATAAATAACAAAAATTTTTAATCTAACTTGATAGTTTAATTTAATAGCGGTTCCCTTAAACACTACACTACTTGAATAGAAAAAAATGTTAAATGCGTTATGCTACATGCTCCATTTAAATATTAAATTTATTGATTTACATAATATTAAATTTATTGATTTACATAATATTTCATAATACACGTATAACCAATTAAACAAGTATAACCAATTAAATTCTCTAATTGAATAGGAAAAAATGTTAAATGCTTTATGCTACATGCTCCATTTAAATATTAAATTTATTGATTTACATAATATTTCATAATACAAGTATAACCAATTAAATTCTCTAATTTAAAGAATTTGAGGATTCAAATTAATTGGAAGAAAAATTCTATAAGAAAAATAATGAAGTTTCTCATCCACTTACAATCCATCCGGCCTCTATGGTCTCTAGTATGCCTTGATTTTCGTTACTGATCCAAATTTGGCTGAGACTGAATTCAGCATCTGGAGCAACCGTCGGACGCCATAGATTCAAACGAACAGCGACACCAAAGATTGGGTCACCAGCGGAGTTGTAGCGCACAAGTGAACGCTGTTAAAAAGTACAGCAATACATAGAAGACGAGAGTGATGCAGCATTTATAAGAAAATATTATACATATGATTTATCTATAAACCTCCATCTTAGTACCGTGTGCACATGGCCGTCATCAGGGTCGTCTACATTAGGTCCGACATGGTTTCTTCTTCTTCGTCCCCTGCTTAAAAACTGTCTCACAGATCCCGCTCTTTCTACATCTTCGCATTTGATTTCCCTGGTCGCTACTGTGTTCTCTGGACACTCAGACTTAACGCCGCGCACCCTTGAGATATTTGCAGGGCCCGAGTCAGAGTTGGAAATATTTATGCTCGGCGGGTTCACTCTCGGTGCTTTCCTCAAACCCTTTTTTACGTACAAACAAACACAAGCAATTGTCAACAGTTAACGCCAAATTTTATGTTCTAATGTTTTGCCAGTTTAATATTTTAGGTTCATACCCGCGTGATATTATCCTGTGAGTACTTCACAGATATTTGATCACTGAATTTTACGCAACGAATGGTTTCTCCAAACTGATTCTGTGCATTAATGGATAGTACACAGTCAAAAATCAATCATTTTAAAAAATTATGTTTTATATTGTTCTTTATTTAAGTTTTATCAAAAAAATTTCTTATATAATTTCTTATATAAATAGATTAAAATTACAAATTTGACATATTCAAGGATAAACAGATCTGATATTACCTGATATTTGAAAACCGCTGGAGGATTAACGAAATTGGTGTATTCATTTATGCTCATTTCACGCACATCAATAGCAGACGTAAGAGCGACATGAAACAGAAACAAATTAGCTGTGAAAAGGAAAAACGAACTCATTGCAAGGCAACCAGAACACCACCAAAGGATGAGCAGAAGATATGTATTTCTTTCTATTTCTTCCTATCTCCCTTGTAACGCAATTAAAATTCTGAAAGCGCTATTAACTCTGCAGCTACACATAGTTCATCTGGAGAGACATAGTTCATTTGGTAAGACATAGGGACATTTTCATCTGGAAAGACATAGTTATCTGGTAAGACATAGTTCATCTGGATTGGAAAGTCATTGCTTGTTTAACCCTGTAAAACCCATTGCGGGCAAGCCAAGAGTAGGAGATTGAAAGGGAGAGGTGGTTGAATTCAGATAGAGGGAAAAAACACGATCATCGTGATCTGCCTTGCTTTACTTGATGACAGAATCCCTGACTCTCCTAACTCTAAAATATCTGGGTATCTAAAATAGTATGCAACGTATTTCACTTGCAACTAGTACCAACCCTAATTGGTTTCGCTAGTCCTTTTGAGGCATCAAACCCTAATTGACGGACTGTCCTTTCCTCTTTCAGCTTACCCTAATTGACTGGCATGGAAGACATGATATGAATCCTTTTGGTTTGGCTAGTCCTTTTCAGGACTAGAAGAGGCGGGGCACTGACCTTTTACAGAAGCTAAACCCACGGACGAGAGCGCCTATGACTGCGTACGAGCAGCGTCTCCTTTTCGTCAACGTAATAAGCAATTCTGCATGGGAAAATAGCGAAAACCAGCGCTCAGCAGAAAAATGTGAGAGAGCATGCTAGAGACTTCTCTGATAAGACTCAGGGAAGGAGAAACGCCGAAAGGCAAAAGCAGTGTCTTAATCAGAAATGCAAAAATCCGGGATTGAACGGTATTCAATTCCAGTGAAATTGAATGAAAAGGATAGGGACGGAGATGGTAAGACATAGTTTATCTGGAGAGGGACATTTAATTGATTTGGGTTAAGCAGGATTGGCAAGTAATTGCTTGTTTAACCCTGTAAAACCCATTGCGGGCAAGCCAAGAGTAGGAGATTGAAAGGGAGGGGTGGTTGAATTCAGATAGAGGAAAAAAACACGATCATCGTGATCTGCCTTCCTTTACTTGATGACAGAATCCCTGAGTCTCCTGACTCTAAAATATCTGGGTATCTAAAATAGTATGCAACGTATTTCACTTGCAACTAGTACCAACCCTAATTGGTTTGGCTAGTCCTTTTCAGGCATCAAACCCTAATTGACGGACTGTCGTTTCCTCTTTCAGCTTACCCTAATTGACTGGCATGGAAGACATGATATGAATCCATACATGGCATCCTTGTAGGCAGTGGTCCCACTAGATATTCCAGGCAATCATCATGGTAAATGAAACATCTTTTTACTTCCAATTCCCACCTGATTTTCAAAAGCCGCTGAGCGTTGCAAACTTGATCAACCATTCATCGATTAAGTGGAAGTGGTAAGAAACTTGAGAGACGACTTTAATCTTCCACTTTATTAATATTTTTTTTTTTTTTTTAAATAATTGAAGTGATTATAAATTTCCAGAAACTTTTAATCACTATACAAAATAATCTCTAATTTCATATCAAGATTTTGTAAATATATATAATTTAGTACTTGTATTTTCTTAAGATTTTGTAAATATATATAGTTTAGTACTTGTATTTTCTTGAGAATTAGACTAGTGATAATGACGTATCATTGTATAATCTATAATTTCATATCAAGATTTTGTAAATATATATAATTTAGTACTTTTATTTTCTTGAGAATTAGACCAGTGATAATGACGCATCATAAACTTTGATCCTCTGGTATAATGATGGAGGATTAATGCGGAAGCAAATATAACGTATAAATATATGTGGTTGGGTAGGTGATTTAGTTTGTTTAATTATTTTATGCATTTTTTGGTTTGAATATGTTTTGAGTTTATTATGGAGATAAAAGAATAACAAGGTAATAATGTTATTTGTGGAATATAAGAAATGTGATGATTATATAAAAAATTACAAAAACCATGAGTGAGTCAGTTTAAAAAAATAATAATTTCATAGTTGTAATAAATTGTTTTTCTAAAAGATAACAAATGCTGCCTTGTTTTCTTTGTGCAAATTGAATAATTCAATCAATTTGTCTTTAGTTACATCTGAAATAATAATGGTCTTTAATTACATGGTTAAAATAACAATAAAAGAAATTTAAATGTGGTTATGTATAATAAAACTTACTTTTACTAGACAATATATCAATTTATTTTTTTTGTTATGAAAATTGTTGAGATCTTTTATAAAGGATGTTTTTATTTATGTTGATAGGTAATTTTTAGGGAAGATTCTTATATTTATTTATATTTTAATCTAAATCTTTATCTAATGGTCATAAATGAAATATATTGATATATTCTAGTTATCTCTTATTCCGGTTATCAATATGTATCCTTTTATATTTTGTATCCTTTTACAATCATTTTTCTAAGCTAATCTACTTCACATGTCCCTTTGACTACTATTTTGTATTTTTCTTTTGTAGAGGAAGGTAAAATTATATGTTTTTTTGCTAGTGCAAGAAACTGCCCCCATTCCAAGGCTGAAGACATGGCTTGTTGTAGACTTCCCTTCATCCATGGATCCTGCCCAATCTAATTCTGAATGGACACACAATTGAGGTTCTTTTCTTTTCCCATATAGAAGGCCAAAATCCAATCTTCCCTTTACATTTTGGAGCACTCTGTTTGTGGTTGTTCAATGTTATTTTTTTAAGTTTGCAGCGAGATATAACTAATTACATGCTTTGATGGAAGTAAGATAGATTAAGTTCCCACTAGTTGCTTGTAGACTGATTAACTCCCTTTGAGTCAATGTTACATGCGGATCCATTCCATGGTTACTGTGTGGCACTTTTTGTTCCACCCCATCAAACCCTTGAAAGTTGGGCTTAGAAAGAAGGAATTGTTTACAAGGATTTTGTTGACCTATGTCGGAAAAGGGAAGCAATTAAAGAAGTTTAGAGGTCAATTTTATAGGTATGCTATAGTGTCCACACTTCTGCTTCATTATAGATTTGTAGTAATATTAGCACTGTTTTTTTTAATAGTACTCATAATATCTTGAGATTCATATTTTCTATGGCATATGAAACATGCTCTCTGATATAATAATGCAAGAGTTACTTTGTCAGGGAAAACAATAAAAGGTTGCATAGAGACATTTCATGAAAAATGATGGAATTGTCGCTTTTAATGGCAACAACTTGTTGACCAACTAATAGAAGATCACTTTATGTGCATCGAGAATGTAAAGAAGAAAAAATATATATTAAGACTAGTGGATTGATCGTAAGAGAGCATTAATTCATATGCTTTGTAGGAAATATGGATGAGTGTTAGAATCCAAAGATATTGAGGCTGTGTTGGTTTTTGAAACAAATATTTTTGAGGATGTAATTGAATATGAAAGAATAAAATCAAATGGGTACATTTGTTCAGATACATTAGAAGGGGGTGGAAATGACATAGTTTTACAAACAATATCAAAATGCCATTTCTTTGGCATATCTGACATTTTTGGTGGGTATGCAGAGATACCATGTGAAAAGGATATTGGAGTATAACTATTTAAGGACGAGCTTATTTTAATTTTTTGGACTCACAAGTCGAAAGAATTTTTTTTGTTTATAATTTCATTTTACAATAAAAAGAAAACTTGTCAAAAATTTCATTAGCTTTTTATTACTTATTTTTTGAATTTTTTTTATTCACATTTGATATGTCAACTTTGCAATTGTTTGACTGTGTGTTCTTTAAAAATGAAGGGATTCATAACATGTCATGTTTTTGAGCACTAGTGTATTCTTTGTTAACTTGGTGTTTTTGAAAAAAATATGTGTTGCAACCATATAGACAAACTCTACTTTGATATCGTTATATTTACGAAATGAACTGATGCACATCATAATTACTAGAATTTTTTGAATTGAACCAATATAAAAAATTGTAGATTTTGAAGACGTTTAGTCGAGTGTCAAATTTCTCAACATATTAGTTACAAACTAAAAAACTAAAAACCACCCATTACAGAAGACGGACCTATGTAATGAATCATAAATTTTTCATATTTTTTTATATTGTGTTTTGGAAGATACAAATTTTTAATTTCATTGAATCATAATGACCTTCAGAATCTTTTTGCACACATTTTTCAAGAAAATTAATTAAAATTAGCAAATTTCTATGAAATTTCATAAAATTTATATCTACTTAAAGTAGATTCAATTCTACAAATGTTGGTATTGGTTCCAATAGTAAATTCACCAAATTTGATGGAGTTTAAGCATTCAAAAGTTGGAAAAAGGTGACCAAAGCCGAGTTGGGCAATAATCGATACCGCTTGCTGGAAGAGAAGGTTTGATAATGAGAGCGAAAAAAAGAGAGAGAAACCGCTTGCCTCCATGTTCGGTAATGATCGCTACTGCTTAATGATATCACATATATCTGTTGTTGTAGAGTTGCAGGTTAAAACAGTTCGGCCAAACTAAAACCACATTCGGCCGAACTTGTGTTTGTTGTTAACGTTTGTTAAAATAAAGGGAAAAATAATTCAGCTGAATTACTTTAAAAGTTCGGCCGAAATATTCTTGAAAGTTTGGCCGAAGATGTGTTGATATTTTTCGTCGACCGCAAAAATGAAACGATGCAACCCTCTGAAAAAAGCATTTCACCCGAACGATATAAATAAATGGATCCGAAACATTATTTTCGTAGTCTTTCCTCATTTGGAGTGAATTTTTAAGCTAAATCTTTCGAGTTGAATTTTTTAGAGGAAATTTTTTGGACTTAATTTTTAAAGTAAGTATTTTGGGCCGAATTTTTAAGTGAGATTTTTTAGCTTAATTTTTAAAGTAAGTCTTTTGGGCTGAATTTTTTAAGTGAGGATTTTTAGCTTAATTTTTAGAGTCCTTTGGGCTGAATTTTTTAAGTGAGATTTTTTAACTTAGTTTTTAAAGTAAGGCTTTTGGGCTTAATTTTTAAAGTAAGTCTTTTGGGTTGAATTTTTAAAGTGAATTTTTTGTGATAAATTTTTAAAGTGAGTTTTTTTGGAAGTAAATTTTTTTGGCTGAATTTTTAAAGTGAGTTTTTTTGAAAGTAAGTTTTTTGTGCTGAATTTTTAAAGTGAGTTTTTTGGTCTAAATTTTGTAAGCGAGTTTTTTTTGCAGTATTTTGAAATTTCTCATTTCCAGGTTTTCAATATCATTTTTGTTCCTAGAATGCGTAACACATTTGCAGATGCATTGGAAAATGTTGTTGCTAGGTTATCATCGCTCAAGGACGGTTTTTATGTAGAAGTTCTTTATAAACCATCTGTCCTTGACAATATCACTAATTTATGTATTTTCAATGATGACCAGTAGATACTCTCCTTTATGGAAAATGATGTTGTATTCAAGGATGCAGTTATTGACGAAGACGAGCACGAGAAAGCATTGTAGGATGCAACTCATGCAAACAAGGAAAATCCCATGCCAAAAGGCATGGTATCACTTGAGAAGCTATATGACTTGTAGAATCGCTTCTGAGGGCTAGTCAATGCAAAAATCCATAGTTCAACGTTGTCCCATGAGCAAATAAATCTTGGAACAAAAAAATATATGAATTTTTTAATCTTGTTACTTGTTGCACACCATGGGAGCGACAAGATTGCATCTACTTATTCAAGCATTACCTAGATGTTTTTGCGTGGACGTGTGATGAGCTCAAAACTTATGACATGTAAATAATCCAACATGTTATTCCGATTAAAGAAGGGGTCAAGCCTTTCCAATAGAAGTTGTGAAAGGCACATCCAACTCTTGAGCCTTTGATTCAGAAGGAGTTAAGGAATTTGTTGACTGCTTGAATCATATATAAAGTGAAACATTCAACTTGAGTATCAAATTTGGTCCGAGTAAGATAGAAGTTTGGGGACATCTACTTGTGTGTATATTTTCTCAACTTGAATCATGCCTCAAACAAGGATAACTACCATGTGACGTCTATGGAATAGATACTGCAAACAGTATCGGGGTTAGAGATCTTTTCTTTGTTAGATGGATGTTCTGGTTACAACTAAGTTTTGGTCTTAGAGCCTGATAGACTCAAAACAACATTCTGCACGAAGTGGGGCATATTCAAATTCAGAAGAATGCCATTTGGGCTGGTCAATTCTAGTGCGACATTTCAATGCACCATGGACATCACATTTCATGGATTCATCAAAAAGAGTGTAGTGGTCTATGTATATGATGTTACAATTTTTTCCAAGAAGAGATCTGACCACCTACACCATCAAAAGAAAATTTTCGAGTGATGTCGCAAATACGGGATATCCTGTAATCCTAAGAAGAGAATTTTTGCAGTGTCCAAGGGAAATATATTAGGCCATATTATGAAAAAGAGTGGAATTAAGGTGAACCCTAAGAGGGACAAAACTATCATGAAAATTCCCTTCCTAGTCAATAAGAAAGCTATGTAGTCCTTCCTGGAAAAAAATTACTTTCTCCGTAAGTTTATCTTTGATTATGCTCAGCCCATACAGGAGATGGTGAAGAAGGGTGCAATATAAAAATGGGATAAAAGGGAAATGATTCATTTTCCCATATCAAGCAACCTATTGCAGACGCACCTGATTTGTATAGCCTAGATTTCACTAAAGATTTTTTTCTCTACACTTTTGCTTCAGATACTTGTCTCGCCACTGTGCTTATGCAGAAGGATGATTAGAATAACAAACGACCAATATATTTCATGAGTGCTAGCCTTCAAGGACCTGAACACAACTATCCTGCCATTGACAAAAAAGGTTATGCATTCTACAAGGCGGTGAAGTACTTCCAACCCTATCTCTTAAAGAACCATTGTATTATCTTTGTGCTGCACCCAACAGTCAGATCATTGTTTGTTCAACAAGAGCTGGGTGAGAGAATAGCGAGTTGGGTTTCTGGTTTTCAGGAGTATGACTTAGAGTTCAAGCCAGTTCACAAAATCAAGGGCCATGATCTATGTCGGCTAGTAGTAGAAGAACTAGATGTGAAATAAGAAGATCCATCCGGATGGGAGCATTAAATCAAAATGAATAATGTTGAGAGAGTTTCCCCCACTGCCATCACAAACTCTTGGTACACAGATTTGTGACAGTATCTTGAGAATGTAACCTTTCCCTCTCACTTATCTACGTGGCAGAAGAGGGCACTTAGACTCAAATAATTATCTTATATTTTTGCTCAGATGCTTGGAAGCGCACAATTCAGAGAAAGTATTATGTGGTCTCCATGACAGACCAACCTGGGGACACTTTGTGGGTAACACAACTGTGTGGGGCGGCTTCAATTGGCCCACACTATTCAAACATTCTCATGCCTATTCCCACAAGTGTCTAGTATGTTAAAAGTGTGCTTACACAGGAAAGAAGTCAGTTGCCCCATTGTGTTGGGTTGTGTTATATTCTTTCCACGACTAACCCACGTAGTGAACTGGGGGTTTAGAGGGGGGGCAGAGCCCCCCCTTCGTTTCGCCAATTGTGCAGCGAGGGGGTCACAGTGGGGGAGGTAGCCCCCCTTGTCTGGGGGGTTTGAGGGGGGCGAGTAGCCCCCTTCTATGGGGTCCAGGGTAGTGCCCCAGGAATTTTTTTTTGGGCCCTATATTAGGTTGGGCAGACCTACCTAAGGTTTTTCGGTCCATGGTTTTGGACGCGATGGTTTTCGGTCCATGGTATTGGATGCTTCGGCATGTATAAATATGTATTCTAACATTGAAAGGAAAATAATGAAAAAGCAAGATGGTAGTCCCGATTTTGGGATCCAGGGGAAAATCTCTGTGTATATGTGTTTTATGTGTTATGCTCTTGCATTGTTTATTTTCTGTGTTTTAGAATTCATATGCAGGTAATTTATGTACGGGGTTAAAACCTACATTTGGTATCAGAGATGTTTTGGCTTCAAGGGGACACATTTGTTGCTGAGGGGTTTTTCTCGGGCCTGTGGTAGACCCTATTCAGTGGGAGATCTGCGAGATCGATTCTGGTGGTGAAAGAAGATGGTGAGCAGTGGAAGGATAAAGATCGAGAAATTTAATGGTCAGAGTTTTGAGTTGTGGAAACTCAAGATGGAGGATCTGTTGGTGGATAAAGATCAGTGGATCGTAGTAGATCCGGGTACTAAACTAATGGGAGTGACCGATGAAGAATGGAAGAAGTTGTAACAGAAGGCAAAGAGAACAATACAATTGTGTGTCTCAGATTCAGTGTTGCTGAATGTATCGGGGGAAGCTACGACGAAGGATTTGTGGGACACGTTAGGGACTTTGTACCAATCTAAGTCTCCAGTGTATAAACTATTCCTACAGAAAAAACTGTATAACCTGAGGATGAAAGATGGAGACTCGGTGACAGAGAATCTGAATGCGTTTAATACAGTGGTAAGTCAATTATCATCTGTTGATATCAAAATTTCAGATGAAGATAAGTTCATTAGTTTGTTGCGCTCTCTACCAGATTTGTGGGATAGTCTGGTTATTGCAATAGGTAGCAATGCAACTGCCTTGCAGTTTGACGAAATAGTCTCATCTTTGCTGGCGGAGGAGATGAGATAGAAAAATATGGAGAGCCAGAATGGTGATGCCTTGTTTGTACAAGGACGGTCCCAGAACAAAAACAAAAATAATTCATCGAGTGGGAGATCTAAATCTAGAGGGAGATCTAAATCTCCAGGAAAACCTGTAAAGGTGGTGTGCTGGAAATGCGGAAAGGAAGGGCACTACAAAAGGGATTGTAAATCTAAAGCTCCTGACAAAGGAAAGGGATTTGATGATGCTCCTTCTGTAGAGACGAAAACCACCTCAGATGAAGGTAGGGATGTGTACTTGGCTTCTTCAAGTACACATGTAGATCATGAGGCATGGTTGATTGACTTAGGTGCATCCTTTCACTTCACTCCCCATAGAGAGTGGTTCTGCGAGTATGAGAAATACGATGGTGGTGATGTCTTCTTCAGAGATGATAGGAAGGCTAGAATTGTTGGTCGCGGAAAAGTAAAGTTGAATTTGCAAGGTGGAAGGGTTAGAACACTTCCGGGTGTTCTACATATTCATGCATTGGCCAGAAATCTAATTTCTGTAAGCAAGCTGGATGATGCAGGTATAAAAATGGTGTTCGAAAAGGATACCTGAAAGATGGTTCGGGGAGCACTGGTATTGATGCGGGGAGTTCGTACTGTAACTCTATACAAGTTTTAAGGTAGCACTGTTGTTGATGGGTGCAACAGTTCTGTGGTTCTTGAAAGTGGAGCAGAAAATCTAGTGGTCTATGGAGAGAAGGCCATGTTGTGGCATCAAAGACTTAGACATATTGGAGAGAAGGGCCTTCGAATACTTCATGGTAAAGGTATGGTAGAAGGTATGAGTAATATCTCTCTGGATTTTTATTTTTGTGAAACTTGTGTATATGGGAAGCAGAATCGGGTGAGTTTCCCCTCTGGTGGTAAGAGGGAGAAACAGATATTAGAGCTTGTGCACAGTGATGTGTTTGGACCTGTGAAGGTTCCATCACTGGGTAAGTTTGTGTACTATGTATCATTTATAAATGACTTCTCAGGGAATACATGGATATATTTCCTTAAGAATAAATCTGAAGTCTTTGACAGGTTTAAAGAATTTAAGGCTTAGGTCGAAAACGAGACAGAGAAGAAGATAAAGGTGTTGAGGACAGATAATGGTGGAGAGTTTTGCAGTAAGGAATCTGAAGAATTCTGTAAAATGTGTGGTATAGCACGCCAGAAGACTACTCCATATACACCTCAGTAAAATGGAGTTGCAGAAAGAATGAACAAGACGTTGATGGAAAGGGCAAGAAGCATGCTCAGTGGTGCCGGGTTAGGACAGGAATTCTGGGCAGAGGCAGTGGAGACAACATGTTACCTGGTCAACAGATCACCTTCATCAGCGTTGGAGGATAAGACTCCACAAGAGGTATGGACTGGTAATAAACCCTCTCTTTCACATCTGAGGGTATTTGGATGTGATGCATATGTACATGTTCCAAAGGAGAAATGAACCAAGTTGGATAGTAAATATGAAAAGTGCATCTTTATTGGGTATAAGGATAGCTTAAAGGGTTATAAGCTTTGGAACCCAGTAACAAGGAAGGTTGTGTACAGCCGAGATGTGATGTTCAGAGAGGTAAAAGATGTTATTAAACATGAAGTCCAACCAAAGGAACCTGAGAAGATAGAGTTTGAGCTAAAGGAGGGAGAATTAGACTCTACAATAGAGGAGGAATCAAAAGACGAAGAGCCACAAACTCCAGGTGTGAGAAGATCAGTTTGAGAAAGAAGGTAGCCAGAAAGGTATAGACCATCTGCTTTTTATTCAAATTTTTCTTTATCTATTACTGATGATGATACAAGAACTATGAAGGAAGCAGTAGATTCAGAGGATGGAAAACTCTGGAAAGGGGCCATGGTTGATGAAATGGCATCTTTGCACAAAAATGAGGCTTGGGATCTGGTGGAGTTGTCGGCTAGAAGGAAACCCATTGGCAGCAAACGGGTCTTCAAGAAGAAGATAAATGCAGAAGGAAAGGTGGAGAAATACAAAGCTCGGTTGGTAGGAAAAGGTTATTCCGAGGTGCCAAGAATTGATTTTGGTGACATTCTTCTCTTGTTGCCAAGGTAGCTTTTATTAGATTACTTTTATTTGTTGTTGCTTCTTTTGATTTTGAGGTAGAACAGATGGATGTGAAGACATCATTTCTTCACGGGGATCTGGAAGAGGAGATCTACATGAAGCAACCTGAAGGTTTTGCGATGAAGGGTAAGAAAGAAATGGTATGCAAGTTAAAGAAGTCTTTGTATGGGTTAAAATAGTTACCAAGGATGTGGTATCAGAAATTTGATACATTTATACGAGGACTTGGCTTGACCAAAAGCAAAGCAGATCACTATGTGTATTTTAAATTAATTGGTGACCGTGTTATTTATCTGGTCTTGTATGTCGATGATATGTTGCTGGTTGGCAATGACAAAGAAATTATCCAGGATTTGAAGACCCAATTGTCCTCCAAATTCGACATGAAATATCTTCGTGCTGCAAACTATATTTTGGGCATGGAAATTAAAAGAGATCAGGCAAAGAGGAAGCTCTGGTTAAACCAGAGGAAGTATGTCAAGATAATATTGCAGAGGTTTACTATGCAGGATAATAAACCATTGAAGGTTCCTATTCCTATAGGTGTAAATTTATCTGCTGAACAGTGTCCCAAGACACAAGAAGAGGAAGAGGACATGTCCCGTGTTCCATATGCAAGTGTAGTTGGTAGCCTGATGTATGCGATGGTCTGTACTAGACCAGACATTGCACATGAAGTGGGAGTATTGAGCATTTTTATGTCAAAACCAAGGAAGGAGCACTGACAACAGTGAAGCGAGTTTTCAGGTATTTGCGTCGCACTAGTGATTATGGTTTGTGCTACCAAGGAAGACTAGGATTGGACAAAGTTTTGGATATTTATGGCTTTGTTGATGCGGATTGGGCTGGAGATCTGGATCAGAGAAGATCTACAAGTGGGTATGTGTTTAACCTATTTGGAGGTGCAGTCAGTTGGATGAGTAAGAAACAATCTGTAGTGGCACTATCAACTGCAGAGACAGAATACATGGCAGCCACTCATGCAAGCAAGGAAGAAGTTTGGTTGTAGAGATTGTGTTCAAGTATGGGGTTAGTACAAGGAGCTATAAGGATAGACTGTGATAGCCAAAGTGCAATTTTCTTGGCAAAGAACCCTTCTTACCATTCAAAGACAAAGCACATTGATGTTTAGTATCACTTTGTGAGGGATATGATAGAAGACAAAAAGGTGTTGCTGGTAAAGGTGGACACTTTGAAGAATACTGCAAATGCATTGACAAAATCTCTGAGCTCTGAGAAGTTCTCTTGGTGTAGAGAAGAGATGGGCGTTGCAGGGCTGGATAAATGACTAAACTCTCTTGTGGCCCCCTGTGGAAAGAAAACAACAAGTGGGAGAATGTTGGGTTGTGTTATATTATTTCCACGACTAACTCTATATTAGGTTGGGTGGACCTACCTATGGTTTTTCGGTCCATGGTTTTGGATGCGATGGTTTTCGTTCCATGGTATTGGATGCTTTGGCATGTATAAATATGTATTGTAACATTGAAAGGAAAATAATAAAAAATCAAGCTGGTAGTCCCGGTTTTGGGATCCGTGGGAAAATCTCTGTGTATATGTGTTTTATGTGTTGTGCTCTTGCATTGTTTATTTTCGGTGTTTTAGAATTTGTATGCAAGTAATTTCTATATGGGGTTAAAACCTACACGTTGCAGCCTATTGCAGTCGAAGAACCATTTCAACAATGGGACCTATATGTTATTGGTGAGATATTTTTACACTCATAAAATCAACACTACTACATTCTCACTACTATAGACTACTTTACATGGTGGACAAAAGAAGTTCCACTCAAACACGTGAATGATCAAGAAGTCATCAGATTCCTTAAACAAAAAATCATTTCCAAGTTTGACATTCCGACTTCACTTGTTTTTTACAATGCAATGTACTTTTCATCGTCAAGATTATATGATTTTGCATTAGAAAATGGAATTGTATTGAAACATTCATCTAACTATTTTACACGAGGAAATGGTCTTGTTGAGTCTACAAATATAAACCTCATATGCATTGTCAAGAACACCATTTTCTCTAAATAGAGGAACTGGCACTTCACTTTGGTGAATTCCCTATGGGCTGACTGAGTCATGCCAAAACCTTCTTTGAACATGTCTCCTTAGTTCCTGGTGTATGAAAAAGAAGCCATCCTACTCCTGAACATCTACTTGCCTTCCCTTAAAATTTCACAAGAATCCTAGGGCAAGCCATGCTTATTGGTTCAACATAGGATTAACACCCTTCACAAGTTGTAGGAAGAAAGGAAAAAAGAAAAAGAAAAATTTTCTCTTCATCAGAGTCATATCAAGAGATGGTTTGACAAGAAGTCTATAGGGAAAAATGATTTGGTGTGGGTGACCTGGTCTTGAAGTGGGAAAAATCCCACGAGGACAAAGATAAACACGCTAAGGTCCAATCCCTGTGGATTACACTGTTCACTATCTACGAAAAGCTTGTCCAACACACATTTTGTCTGCAATAACTAGTTGGGAAGATCGACTTTCTTCCTGTTAATGGCCAAGGCTTAAAACATTATTTTCAATGATGATCTAGGGTTGTGCCCTACCCTATGTACAGAGTATCTTTTCATGTTTGTTTATTTGTTAAGTCTTGTATTTCTATTTTCATTTATGTAAATAAGAATCATGTGTGAATTTGTTTTCCAACTTCCTCGCGCGTGGCTACAATAAAATGAGCCTTATGACACCACAAAATTTGGCTAACCTCCTCCCCTCCTTCTTTGTGTTGGTTATATATTTGGGTTGATGAAGTTCCGATAGAAAATATTGTTAGGCCCCTATACTACTAGTGTAACCCCTTATTGTTATTAGTACAACCCCCTTATTATATTGTTGTACCCATGTAGTCCCCATATTGTTATTATTGTTCCCTTACATTATTATTGTTATGTCAGCTCTGATTATATTATGACCTCTTAGACTCCTATATATAGAAAGGAGGTCTTGTCATTTGTATCATCCAAGAATCGTTCATTTGTGTAACGAAAAGGAGGTTGCCTCCTCAAAGAGGCTTATTTATAAGGTATTCATCTATCTATTCTATCTTTTTGTGAGTTGGATTCATAACATTTGGTATCAGAACTTTGGATTCTAGGGTTTCGCTACTCCAAACAGGTCATCGTCGAATTTTAGAAGCTAAAAACAAAACCCATTTGAGAAGAGATCGGTCTAAACCTCGGCTCCAAATTTTGGATCCTCTCGCAATACATTTTCAGAGATATAATCTGAGGAGGTTAGGGCTTTTGCAGACCCCTGAATTACATTCCAAATAGGTTAGCTTGGGAAAATCGTCATAAATTTCTCTCTGAGCATCAGATTGAAATTTCATTAGAAGTTACAGAAAGAGGACGGATTGTAGTTTTCGATGTATATTTTTCAGATCCGAAGGTCAAAATAGTGATACGTGGCACTTCATACAAGTTCGCTCTTCCGAAAAAGTATATAATCAGGTCATCTTGGGAGATTGTGCATAACTCTTTCTTGGATAATCCAATTTTGATAAGACTGGTGGCATTGGAAAGAGGACACAGAGAGCTACTGCAGATCACGCTTTTAGAACTTGAAGATCCAAAATTACAGAGTTATTGTTGTTTCAAGATCGAGCTCCTAAAATCAATAAAAGGCGATATGAGGAAGTTTGATGGCAAGGATCTGGTAAATTGGATACTACAGATGGAGCAATATTTTGATCTACATGGTGTACCACTGTTCCAAAAGGTATGTATTTCATCTTCATATTGAGAAACGGATCAACTTTTATGATATAAAGGGCTTTGTTCCATGGAAAATTTTAGGGCCGAATTTTCGCCCTTGGGCTAAATTAATGGGTTTTATATTTTTATTAGGCAAATATTTTGTATCATAGTACATTGTTACAAATCGCCTCAAATTTATTTTATAAAAAAATTAGGTATGGAGGTTAGCCCACCTTATTTTAAGGGAGAGGGTAAAAAAAGTAAATTTAGCCCTTGAAATTAGGAGTTACAATTTTCCATTCACCCTTATTTTCAAGAAAATGTATTTATGATAGTTATAAATAAAAATATAAATAGAGTGGAGGTATGGTAAATAAATAAAAACTCTTTTTATACTTACTCCAAAGGTATGGTAAATAAATAAAAATACAAATAAACTAGAGATATGGTAAATAAATAAAACCTCTTTTTATATTTAGTCCATAACCCTCTTTCTATTTAAGAAGGCTCACAAACTAGGTTTCATTTAAGAGAATCCTATGGACCAAATACCATATTTATAAAAAAGGTATTGTAAATTAATAAAAATATAAATAAACAAGAGGTATGATAAATAAATAAATTATTTTTTTTATATTTACTCCACATGTCACCTTATATTTATGAACATGCAAGCGTGTAAATAAATAAAAATATAAATAAAGTGGAGGTATGGTAAATAAATAAAATCTTTTTTTATACTTCAAAGGTATGGTAAATAAATAAAAATATAAATAAACTATAGGTATGGTAAGTAAATAAAAGCTCTTTCTATATTTAGTCCATAACCCTCTTTCTATTTAAGGAGGCTCAAAAAAGAGGTTTTATTTAATTGAATCCTATGGGGCAAATACCATATTTATAAAAAAGGTATGGTAAATTAATAAAAATATAAATAAACAAGAGGTATGGTAAATTAATAAAAATATAAATAAACAAGAGGTATGGTAAATAAATAAAACATTTTTATATTTACTCCATAAGCCACCTTATATTTATGAACACTCAAAAAATGTGTTATATTTAGGTGAAGCCTATGGGCCAAATACCATGGGCCAAATTATTATTAATACCATGCAAAAAAACATTATTAACCCTAATATTAGTATTAATAAAAATAAAGATGGCACATGGTATTGACCCATGGTATTCACATGGAATGCAACCTATTTAAAGGGGGGGAATTAAATTAGCATAGATCCATCTTTACTCTGGATCAAATATCGTGATATGCAAACTAACATAGAGTGAAAAAATATTTGATCCCTCTCGGGGCTTGGTAGATCAAGAGTAAAAAAGGATCTTGTAATTTAATGTCACTTAAACATTTTAACTCGGTTAAAATAAAAAAATAAAATAAACATCAATTATTAATTTTATTAATTTTTATAAATTACTAGTAGTTTTTAAGCTCCAGGTTTATGATAACCCATGGTATTGACCCATGGTAATACCATGGTATTCATGTCAACATAGACTATTTAAAGGGGAAATTCTATCAACTTAGATCCATCTTAATTCCGGGTCTGTTCATGCGAGCATAGACTATTTAAAGGGGAAATTCTATCAGCTTAGATCCATCTTAATTTTGGGTCTACCAAGTGCTGGGAGGGATAAATAGATTTCATCCATCTAAAAGTGGTAGATGTGGAGTTAAGATGGATATAGGTTGGTTTTTATGATAATGAAGATATTAAATAGACTTAGGAAATTATATTGTAAAAAAAATCTTAAGGTGAATGGTTAAAGCTACATTTAGTCACTTCACAAAATTTAGTAAAACATACCGATATCTCCATTAATATTGGTTTTTCTGATTTAACAAAAAAAAAAAAAAAACAATGAAATCTTAACTCTTTCTGCAGCACCCTCGCAGAAGAGAGATAGTCGCTACCCAGATTTCCCACCATTTTTCAAACATTCTCAATATGATATCTTCATGAAAAAGTTAAGGTACTGATTTTGGATTAGTTGTTTGAAAAATATGCTGGTTTGTACAACCTTTCATCTTCTATGCTATTCTTAGTTT
This sequence comes from Pinus tabuliformis, assembly GCA_031772625.1. Taxonomy (NCBI): domain Eukaryota; kingdom Viridiplantae; phylum Streptophyta; class Pinopsida; order Pinales; family Pinaceae; genus Pinus; species Pinus tabuliformis. The sequence goes on along the minus strand of CM062819.1, from coordinate 295,090,779 downwards.
GTCGTAATGATCTGTAGGGGTTGGGTCATTGCACCATATTGTCCTAAAAGGCGGAGATTGTGCACCAAAGGGGAAATTAATCCACATGTTACAATGCTGTTAAAAATGGTATGAAGGTAGTGAATTATGCTAATAAGAAATTTAGATTGGGAGAGACGTAATTAAATTTTATTATTTAATTGAAGATTTCCAATTAAAATAATAATAAATCTACATTTATATATTTATATATTGATTGGAAGGCTTCTCACAACGGTCACTTCTTTCCATTAGATCCCCTTCAAGCCTTTGTGATACCTACTACTTCATTATATTATATAGTTGGGGCTTGCTACTTGTTGGCATGTTGGGGTAAACAAACATGATGTGTTTTTTTTTTGTCTAGCAGTTGGAGTCTATGGAATAAGAAAGAAATTTGATAGCTTGGCAAAAGTGGTAGCTTGACAAAAGTGGTAGAGAAAACATTAATCTCTCCTACCATGACAAACATGGCCACTAAAACTTGCAACATTGTTTGTAGGAAGTGAAAATTATGTTTCTTTTTTCCAAACATGTATGTTAGTATATTATAGTTTAATGAATATGTTTTATTATTCAGTGAAAGATTTTCCAAGATCTTACAAGATTTTATAATTCAATGAGAGATTCGCCAAATATATATATATATATATATATATATATATATATATTAGTGATAAAATCATCTATCCTTTTTCCTATGTATCATGGGGATTCACCCATTTATTATACATATATATTTAGGGTGGTTCTTAAAATTTTCCCTTCTTTGTTCTCGTAAAAAACTTGTTACGTGGTCAATTTTCACGGAGGAAATGATAGCACATTATGAGGATACAAAGAGAAACACCTTCTTTAGAGCAACAACACAACAATCGGAAGAAAAAAGAGAAAAAGGGCTTTGCTACAAAGTGGAAAGAAAAATTATGGCAACAAGGAAGTCTACCCTTCACAACTATAAAGATGGAAGTGTTGTTTCTCCTAGTCTTCCACAACCTACAAGGGTTACACCACAACAATTGGAAGAAAAAAGAGAAAAAGGGCTTTGTTACAATTGTGATAACAAATACATTAAAGGTCATAAGTGTGCCAAGAAGAAATTATTTTACATTGATTGTGGAGAGGAGGAAGAAAAGGATCAAAAATTGTCAAAAGAAGAGTATATACACCAGGAACCAACCCCAGAGAAAGAAGAGATGAATCTGACCATATCTTGTAAAGCATTGGAAAGAATTACCACTCCCAAAACTCTCAAGATAGAAGGACATATCAAGAAGAAAAAGGTTCAAGAAGTGAAAGATCACATCGAGAAAGAAGAAATGAATCTGACCATATCTTGTAATGCATTGGACGAAATTACAACTCCTCAAACTATCAATATAGAAGGACATATCAAGAAGAAAAACGTTCAAGAATTGAAAGATCACATTGAGTCTCAAGAAATCAATCCAACCATATCTTGTAATGCATTGGAAGAAATTACCACTCCTCAAACTATCAAGATAGAAGGACATATGAAGAATAAAAAGGTAAGAGTGTTGATTGATTCGGGGAGTACCCATAATTTTATTGATTGTAAGATAGCCAAGGAATTGAATTGCTTCATGTATCCAACACCGGAGTGTCAAGTGATGGTTGCAAGTGGAAGAACCATAAATTGCTCTGGTAAGTGCCATAATATCAAGCTATCCATGGGAGAATATGTATTGAATAGCCCAATGCTTTCCATTCCAATGGGTGGTGCTGATGTTTTACTAGGAGTTCAATGGCTACAATCTTTGGGTACGGTAGCTTTTAATTTTCAAGAACTTTTCTTGAAATTTTTTTGGGAAGGAAAGGAAGTTGAATTGAGGGGTCTCGAAGGAAAACCTGGAAAGATAATAAACTCTAACAGCATGACAAAGCTTCTAAATAAATAAAAACGAGGTGTAATTGCACAATTATGTTCACTAGAGGATCCCACATTGAAATCATGTATTTCTCCAGATCTCCAAAACGTTTTGGACAATCATTCCAAGGTATTTGAGACTCCCAAAGGCCTCCCACTTATTCGTGATCACGATCATGCTATTCATTTGATTCCACGAAGTGTTCCTCCAAACATCAGGCCTTACATATATCCATATGCCCAAAGGAGTGGGAACTCATTCAAAAGTTGGAGAAGATCCCAGTTCAAACAGTATTGCGAGAACTTGACAAGGAAGGAAAAATCATATTGGAACCTAAAGCAGTCACAGAATGGAGAAATCAAAAGCTACGAAATAGATCAATTTCAGAGTATCTCATCAAGTGGAAGAACTTACCCGCTGAAGTCTCCAGATGGGAGGACAAGAATTTATACAAAAGCATCAAGAACTACTCAAGCGTTGAGGACAACATTTTTTAAAGGAGAGGGGCATGTTAGGTCCCTATACTACTAGTGTAACCCCTTATTGTTATTAGTACAACCCCCTCATTATATTGTTGTACCAATGTAGTCCCCATATTGTTATTATTGTACCCTTACATTATTATTTTTATGTCAGCTCTGATTATATTATGACCTCTTAGACTCCTATATATAGAAAGGAGGTCCTGTCATTTGTATCATCCAAGAATTGTTCATTTGTGTAATGTAAAGGAGGTTGTCCCCTCGAAGAGGCTTATTTCTAAGGAATTGATCTATCTGTTCTATCTTTTTGTGACCACTCATTAAAAAGCAAGGGATGAATGGAAGAAGGACAAAGAAGTGTGGCCACTCATTCAAAAGCTACAGAATATACCAATTAAAACAATATTGCCAAAACTTGAAGAGGAAGGAAAAATCATAAAGTTGCAGAATATCCCAATTCAAACAATATTGCCAAAACTTGAAGAGGAAGGAAAAATTATATTGGAACTTGGAGCAGTCACAGAAACAAGAACCCGACAGCTACGAAATTGATCAATTTCAGAGTATCTCATCAAATGGAAGAACTTACCCACCGAAGATTCCACATGGGAGGACAAGAATTTTATACAGAAGCATCAAGAACTACTCAAGCATTGAGGACAACTCTTTTTGAAGGAGAGGGGAATGTTAGGCTCCTATACTACTAGTGTAACCCCTTATTGTTATTAGTACAACCCCCTTATTATATTGTTGTACCCATGTAGTCCCCATATTGTTATTATTATGCCCTGACATTATTATTGTTATGTCAGCTCTGATTATATTATGACCTCTTAGAATCCTATATACCAAAAGGAGGTCTTGTCATTTGTATCATCCAATAATTGTTCATTTTTGTAATGTAAAGGAGGTTGCCCCCTCGAAGAGGCTTATTTATAAGGCGTTCATATATCTATTCTATCTTTTTGTGAACTGGTTTCATAACAGATATGATCTATTCGGAAGGAGAGTTTTGGTTAAACCATGATACCTGTACCTATTATAGAAACCTTATGTCATACTCGGTTCTTTATGTTTCAGTGTTTTCACACTTATCCAATCAGTGGATGAGGAAAAGGGGAAAAATGTAAACGAGCAAGCCTAAATCAGAGGTCTCTATATGCTTCTCTAAAGGAACAACCTCTCCTTCTCTCAATAAGTTAGGATCCATATTCCACCCATAAAATGAATAAGTTTTGATGCATAGTCCTCTTTAAATAAATAAATAAAGGTGAAAGAAGAGAAAGGCATCTTGCGCATAGAGGTGAGGCAAGAAACTCCGTCAGGGTACTGTCAAGGCTCGCTGATAGCAGAGCAATGTTTGTGTTCTTGTAGTGACTCCGTCGGGTACTATCCAGGTCTGATGTAGCGGATTAACACCAGAGATGAAAATTTATACTCTAAAAATACAAATCTCGCAAACTTCACTACCCTTTCCAACTTGAAACATTGTGATATTGTTGAATCTTATGATTGTGTTTAACCGAGCATGCACAAAGGGGACTATGTTTACTCACGGGGTAAGTGGGGAGATTAAAGTAATATGCAAGATGAATCAATACTCCCTGAAGAACTAAGACCCTGCACAAAACAGTCAACCAAGTCAGAGAAGCTGGAATTCTACCAATGTGTCCAAGTGTTCTCCCTACTACAACACCCTCCAAAATTTTGGCCTGCACCAAATTTCAGAACCTACCTTGGTTTGAGATATTTTCATTGAGAACATTGAAATCCATTCCATTTGTTTTCTCTAAGTGGTTTGGTACCTTTTGCAAGAAAAGAAAAATGTTGTCTTCTTACATGTTAGTTGTCGCACAATGTGTATAAGCTTGGTTTGGTGGTTTAAAGGGGTTATAATTGTAGGAATGATTTGATCTAACCATGTAAAAATTCATCATACTCATTCCCAAAGTTTTAATCATTGTTTCACAAGTGTCATAACAATCATCACAAAGTGTATCTTTAGTGTCGCACATGTCATAAGTTGTCGCAAAATTGTTGTTATGAGGGAAGTATGTTGTTGATCCAGGAGGATCTCTAGATACCAGTGTCATGGTAAAAAACTCAAGATATTCAAAGTGGCAGAAAATCAATTAAATTGACATTAGATCGAAATGCTCGACGCCCTGATTCCAACGGCGTGAACGACACTCCAATCCAAGTCCGTATGAGAAAGATAGAAGCATTACAAGTTTCAGGTTGACTTGCACATGTGGCAGGCTTAAGGAAGGCGCAATTTCTCAAGAATCCGACACCAAAGTCCAACCAATTTTCTGGGAAAATTTGTAGGATGATTAATTCGTCCAATAACCCTTAAGGTTCTAGAAAATTTATAAAAAAGGGTTAATAAAATTAAAAGAATAAAATAAAAGGTGGTAGGCCATGACCCCATCGCTCCGATGGAACCTTAAAAAAATTATATTAAAAAAGGGGCGAGCAGGCTATCAACCTCAATGCCCCTCCACTCACCATTTACCATATACCAAGGCAGAAATGGGGGGAGCGGGCCATCGGACTGACGGACCCGCCACCCATAAGAAACAATAAATTATATTGTGATAAAAATGGAAGGGGCAGGATTTGATCCCCCAACCCCTCCTTAACCACCTTTTTTTTTAACTAGCGCGCCACCTGTCCTTCTTGGGACATCTGGCCAAAAAAATTATATAAAATCTTATGCACAGTGTGTTTGGGAGGGAGCGCGACACAAATTTCGAGACAGCGGAGGCAGAACCGTGAGCAGGCTTGTGACAGGGGGTCGAACCTTGCCTAAGCACATTTTCTAGGGGGTCAGTTTTGGTCTAGTGTCAGAATTGGGTAATTTTTATATCTATTTCGCACCTCTCGGCGATAGGAACTCAATGGTGATGTCAGTTTCTACAATAGAGCTCTCCATTATTCGACCACTTTCCAGATGGGAGGTATAAGACTCTTTTTGTAAATGTTGATTGTACTTCTTCTTTCTCATGCCACTTAATGAATGAAGGCCTCCCCATTGATCGAGCAGGGCCCAGAGACGTAGTCCAATTTGGAAAAACTCTATTATCAAGTCTCTTGTCTTCTTTTCATGCTTTTATCTCTCTCCTCTTCTTTGATGTGCACATTAAATTTCTCTGGTTAAGCTGCAATTTATCCATGTAATTCTTTAATACATCTATAAGCAAAAGATCTTGGATCAAGTGGTATTAGAGCAGGTCTTTGTAGATGTGAATTGCATGTTTGTATGCTAACTAGAGATAGGCTCCGAAGAGGCGAAGGGAAACTAAAGTCTTTCGATCCCAAAGTGGGGCATGCACATTGAAGGAGAAGCATGGCAGATGATGAAGCTCATTATGAAGAGGAGTGAAATTACCGCAAAACCTTCTATACAATGGTAGAAAAGGTCGATCAATTGTTCTGAAGGCTAGAGAAAGCAGAAGAGAGAAAGCCAGAAGAACAAGGTTCGGTGCATGGAAATGGTGGAGAAGAACCCCCTCCTTCTCCTTACACCAGTGAAATTTCCTCTTCCTCTTCTCACCATCATCATATGAATTCAAGAAATGCATCTAAGAAAACTTTCCTTAAATTAGATGTCAAATTTGATCTTCCCATGTATAATAGTGAAAATAATGCCGAAAATCTTAACAATTGGATTAGGCATATTGAAGTCTACTGCAGAATTCAACAGATCGAAGAGGACGAGGCAAAGATCCAGTTGGCATCCCTTCCATTGAGTGGCACTGCTCTCGTTTGGTGGGAGAGAAAATTGCAGGGCAACACGAATCTAGGTAAACTTCTCTCCTCATGGTCAAATTTTGTGTCTGCATTGAAAAAACATTTTTACCCCTTGGGTTATAGGCATAAGGCATTAATAGAATGACAACACCTAAGGCAAAGCAAAGGTCCAAATGTGCAAAAATTTACTGAAGAATTTAAAAGAAAAGCATTGAATTTGAGCATTTCCTTAAATTTACCAGAGATTGTAACTAAGTGTATCTGTTCTTTACATAGTTACATTAGGCATTCATTATTATTATTTGAACCTGCTACTATTGATGAGGCTAGTTTGAAATCCATGCATCTTTAAAGAAGTGGGATGCACATGCAAAATGACCACAAAAAAAGAGCTGCAACAACCAAGAGGAGAGGGACAAAACCCTTTTGTACACATTGTGAGAAAGAGGGACCTGGTGAACAGAATTGTTGGAAACTTCACCCTGAGTTGAGACCTAAGAGAAATCATAGAAAGGAGAAGCAGAAAACCACCGCCACCATGCAACAAGATTAAACATCTGAGAAAGGAGAAGATGAGAAGGTCATGGCTATGGGTTTTGCAAGAAGTAGGCCCATTGACTTGGGGTCAGATTCAGGTGACGAAAGGAGGATTGCACCTCATGGAATAGCAACAAATGGACTCGTTGATCTGGGTTCTGATTAAGAAAAAAATTCAATAAATATTGTACCAAATATGGAAGGGGTACCCAATGTGGTAGGACTCCAGGAACTTGAGGAGACCAACCAAAACCTTCAAGCAGAAAATGCTAAGTTAAGGAAGCTCTTACGGGAAGCAGAGGAGGAGAAACAAAGGTTGCTATGCCAATTGCGAGCTAAGAACGAGACCTTGGGAAGATTGCAACCTAACCCCCTTGAGGTAAAAAATAGTTCTTCGATTACATGTACTTTTCCTGATGATGATTCCATTGCTTTTGAAAAGTATACTTCAGGTATCGGGTCCAAGCTCTTTAATAATATGGGATATCAAGGAAAGGGGCTCGACATTAACGGCCAGGGCATCATGAACCCCATCAAAGTAAAAGAAATTCCTCATCATGCAGGACTCGGTTATGTCAGGAAAGATGTTGGGGAAAGCTCCAAAGCAGTTAGTGATCAGCTAATGACGGATGACGAGACTTCCTCCTCCTATTCCAGTGATAGTAAGGGCTCCATGAACCCTTATCAGAGGAAGACCAAAGGGAAGTAATTTAGGAAGACCCAGAAGGTTTGGAGAAAGAAAAATCGTTGTAGTTGCTGCAACAAAGAGGGACATCAGGAAAGCACATGCCAAATGCTCCATAGCCAGAAAGCAACAATAGAGAAGCCAACCGGTGAAAATGCTCAAACACATTCATGGTGGTCCGTTTTATTAAGGAAAGGACATTTTTTTAATAGTAGTTTGTATGGCCTCGGTTTGTAAATCATGTGTTGCAAGTAAATGTAAAAGTGATGATGTGTTGCCATCACTTCAAAATGATACGATGATGTTTTTATGCCTTCTTATGAGTAGTTGAGGTATTGATTGTTATTGTGTAATCCTTGACCAAAGAGTGTGTGCTATAAACTCTTGGCAAGTGAGGGATTGTTGAGTCATGAGTGAGTGCAGAAGATGTATTAGTTTTGTGTGCAAATGATTGAAAGTGTGGTTTGGCGAGGACACAGGTCGTATGTTGAATAGTGTTAATGATTTTGGTGGTCCAAAAGCTCTCAATGGGGAGGATTGATCCAGGAGGATCTCCAGATACCATTGGCATGGTAAAAAATTCAAAAAATTCAAGGTGGTAGAAAGTCAATTAACTTGACATCAGATCGAAGTGCTCGATGCCTTGATTCAAATGGCATGAATGACACTCCAATCCAAGTCCATATGAGAAAGATAGGAGCACTCAAATTTTCAAGTTGACTTGCACATGTGGAAGGCTTAAGGAAGGCACAATTTCACAGGAATCCGGCACCGGAATCCGGCTAGTTTTCTGAGCAAACTTGTAGGACGATTAATTCATCCAATAACCCTTAAAGTTCTAGAAAATTTATAAAAAAGGGTTAATAAATTTTAAAAATAAGATAAAAGGTGGAAGGACATGACCCTCATTGCCTTGGTGGAACCTTGACAAAATTATATTAAAAAAAGGGGTGGGCGTCCATGACCCCGTCACCCCTGGAACCGCCATAAAATAAATGTATTACATGTGGGGTGGGCGGGCTGTCAACCCCGCCACCCCTCCACTCACCGTTTACCATATACCATGGCGGAATGGGGGGAGCATGTTGCACTAAAAATTGTCACCTTGACATTCTACAATTTGTGTGAGTCCATTACCACTCATACTTTCCTCCTTTGCTAGTCTAAAGCCTCAGTTCTTCATAGCAGGCCTTGAAAGTAAGAGAAAAGCCCTAAAAGTATCTAAAATGCTGGTTCCGCACTTTCTCTTAGTCTTACTTGCGGTCCTGCACCTAAGGGTCATGTCCCTTGCACACCTGACCGCTCTATCCTTGTGTTATGGGTGCAGACTCCTGTAAAAGTTAAAAAGGCGCGAGTTTATTCTAAAAAACTGACTTTCAGTCATTTCTAGAAGCTTCTGGAAGGAATCTTGAGGTGGCAAGTTCGCTCTCTTAAGGTTCATGCACTCCATACCTTAAGGAGCTAACCCCTTTATGTGAGGAGCTTATCCCTTTGAAGGAGGATTCTATCCCTTCATAGATGGACTTGTAACCTCCTCCTCTACACTATAAAATGAAGCATTGGGCTGGTTACTGAGGAGGTTAAAAGCTGAATATTTTTGAGGTGAAATGCTGCTGGAACTTAGTCTTCTTAGTTGAGCTTTTATGAGGAGAGATTACATACCTCTAAGATCTCATTTGGAAGAGTGCAAGGCTTGTCAAAGTAAAGGAAATTCTTGTTTCGAACCCCAGGAAGAGCTTGTTCAACATCAAGGCTGAAAAGGTTATAAGGTTCTTCTACTTCAAAGTTAATACAAATAAGTTTGTTTTTCTCAATAAGCTATTCATTAATGGTTTATTTTATGGATTCCTTGATCACCATAATAAACATGATTTATGATATTTGCTATGGAGGTGTTATTTGTTGTTTTCTTGTTTGTGATTGCAGGTCTTTAAAGATAACTCTTTCGAACGACCGAGGGATGACTACAACGAACAAGCGTTGGATCTAAGGTAGGATCGTTACACCTCTATAGTCTTTATTTGTAAATTGTATATGTTTAGAGAAAGATAGATTTGTTTGTCTGTTTGTTGCTAGATTATCTTGTGATACTAGGGAGATCGGTCTTGTTCGCAAGAACGATTTATCCGGCCAACAGAGCAGGCCATCGGACCACCGAACCCGCCACTTGTAACAAACAATCAATTATATTGTGATAAAAATGGGAGGGGTGGGATTTGATCCCCCAACCCCTCCTTAACCACCCTTTTTTTAACCAACGCACCAACTGTCCTTCTTGGGACATCCACCCGAAAAAAAATATATAAACTCTTATGCACAATGCGTCCAGGAGGGAGCGTGGCATAGATTTCGAGACAGAGGAGGCAGAACCATGAGCAGGCCTATGATAGGGGGCAGAACCTTGCCTGAACACATTTTTCAGGGGGTCAGTTTTGGTCCAGTGTCAGAATTGGGCAAGTTTTATATCGATTTTTCACCTCTCGGTGACAGGAACTCAATGGTGATGCCAGTTTCTACAACAAAGCTCTCCATTTTTTGACCATTTTCTAGATGGGAGGTATAAGACTCCTTTTGTAAATGTTGATTGTACTTCTTCTTTCTCATGCCACTTAATGAATGAAGGCCTCCCCATTGATCGAGCAGGGCCTGGAGACGTAGTCCAAGTTTGACGAACTTCGTTATCAAGTCTCTTGTATTATTTTCATGCTTTTATGTGTCTCTCCTCTTCTTTCATGTGCACATTAAATTTCTATGGTTAAGCTGCAATTTATCCATGTAATTCTTTAATACATCTATAAGCAAAAGATCTTGGATCAATTGTTTATGTGTCCTGAATTATCTATATTGTTGTTTCTTTAAGTGTTCTAAGTGTGTGATAACAGTAAAGTCATATAGTTGTTCACATCGGTCTCATTGATCCCAAACTTAGCAAATTTTAAGAAACTTCCCAGTAACTTAGCCTCATCCATCCTTCCTCAACTATGCCTTATGCAATTCCAGCCCTCAAGATGCAACCATTCCCCTTGACACTATGCAATGCGCAGTTTCTTCCTCCCATGACTATGCACTGTGTAGTTCCAGTGCTCAATCTCAGACCTTGGCCTCCGGAATTGCGTAATCCTACCCTCCAACCTAGCCCCAAATACGCATTGCCCAGTCTTTGAGATCAAGCTCAACCCTTGAGATATTTAGTTGCGCAATTGCACAATCCCTAGGTCTACTCTGACTCCCATAACTGTGAAGTTGGTTGAAACATTGAAAACCCCCACATCCCAACTCACTAAGTCACAAAACTGCACAATATTCCTACCCAGACTTACCTGAACTATACATTGCACAATCTCAAGGATAAAGCTTCACCCCTGACTGACTGAGCTACACAATTTCACAGTCACTGAGCATCTCCCTCAGTTTGTAACCCAGTTCCATATGAGTCAATGGATCAACATCCACCATCTTAAACTAGGGGTTTATCAGACTAATGTCGACTCGTCATGAGTGAATTGAAGATGCAGGTACTCTATCATACCATGACAAGATGATGAAGAAGGAAATGGAGAAGAGAAACATGTTGAAAGACATATTTGTAGTTGGTTTTTCAAATTGATCAATCAAGCGAAAGAAAAGGGACCGAGGAAAATTTAAGGATGGATATTTATATTAAGGTTTAGAAACCTTGGCAAATCCCACTAGTCCATAGTATGTAATCTGTAAAATATTTCGATATATTTTTGTAAAAATATTCAAATTTATAATAATTTTATATAGTCTCTATATAAATTTTTGGTGATTTTGAGGGTAAAATAATTTCATACTATAAAATTTGGGTGAATCAGTTTTAGAAAAAAAATGGAAATTAGCAATCTTTTTTTGGAAAAGTATAGAAAACTAGCCCACCTGTGAATATTAGCCCCTAAAATTTTCCCTAAAAGGGACACCATTTCACAACCATGTCTGAAGACTTGATATCATTGAATACTCCTTACCTCTAAGCTATAAGGAGGTGGATAGAAGAGAATCCTCAAGAAAACATATAGAAAGGAGCAACAAAAGTGACTTGACATTGCCATGTCATCAAGCAGTCCATGTCAACAGTGTCATGCCATGTCATGTCATGAGTTGTCATATGCCACATCATTATTGAGGATCATGTATTTTCTTATTCAAAATGTATTGTAAATTGGAAGTCCAAAGGACACATACATAATATGAAGAGTCATGCAAATTTGAAAAGTCATAGGAAGTCAAACATTCATGAGGGTAGTCAAAGAGCCACCACATTGGTTATATATACACCATCATTGTATGAGCAAAGGACTTTTCACCTTAGCTCCTCCCGCAAGGCATTAGAGAGACAGACTAAATATTTTGAGGAGCGAGGAGTTTGTCTAACGCTCCGCTATTGGAGCTAGTGGTTTTTACTTAATATATGAAGTTTGATGGCCAACATGTTATTCATGCATGTATTATGAATGTTTATAAGACTATTATGTGAATGTTTGGGATTCATGTTTACTTTCACCTATACTAAAGTAGTTGAACTATTTTGGTTATTTTAGTGCTTATCATATTGAGAATGTGTTGTAATGGTTGTTATGTCTATTGCATCATTGTGGACTATTCCACTGGATGTTAGACATATATTTCTTATTTGTGTTGGTTGTGATGACTGTCACATCTTTGTGGACTATTCTGCTGGATGTTATATGAAACCTTCCTGTTGCATGTGTTTCTACTAGAGTCGTCTTATTACCTCTCTTTTAGAGGCTCAATTTTCTTTCCCTCCAAAGTAGAAGAACCTTGACACGCCTACAACTGAACACTCACTAGGCACACTCACTTGATTTTCAAAGGTACATGTGCATCCCTCTCTCTTGCTGATAGTTAGAGCTAAGGAAAATATTTAAGAAATTAGCAACCAGGCCATATTCTGGATGGGGATCCTACCCCAAATAGTGTGAGGTCTAATTGGGAGCACATATTGGGGAGACCCGTTGAATGTTGGCGAGTCCAACACCATTAGCAAAATACTAGCATAACCTTCTAGATTTTCCTCAATTTTATTTTATGGTGTCTTAAGGCTTGTGTATTCTTTGCATGAAATATTTCCCACATAACCAAGACATGTTTTGTCATATGGTGATATTTCACTGTTGAGAATATCATCTAACATTTGGGAAATTTTCAAGTTCTTTTTTAGATTGTCTAAATCATTCCTTAATGGCACAATTTCTGATCAAGCTTCTCACAATTTTCTTATTTTTCCTTCAATTAGTTTTTCATCACTTCTATTCTCTTAGCTTCATCTAGCTGAATTTTTAAGGAGATGAATTCTTCAATTTTTTTCTCTTGTTATTTAGTTTTTGGTCAACTTGTCCTTATAAATTCTATTAATCCTTAAAATTTTCATTTAGCTGACCTGACGACATTTCTTCTCTTTTTTTTGTTTCCTTTTCTTGAAGTCTCACGAGGAAAAAAATTGTTTGATCAATGTTGTGGATCTTTTCTTAAAGGATTTACAATTACTGTTTAAGACTTATATTTTATTTTCTAATTATTTCTATTTGTTCATGGGCATCCACAAATTCTACTTAAAAATAAATGGTGTAATCCTTTACTAGATATGAATGCCACTTCTGGTTGTCTTTATCTTCTTTAAAAAAATCTTTTTTCATGACTATGGAGGAGACTTCTTTCGAGGGTTTGGATTCATGCCTCTTTTACTTTTTGAATTTCATTTCCGAGGTTTTCCTTCCAGTTGTTAGGTTATGTCTAAAGGAACCTACTTAGATACCAATTATTGGAAATACTAAGAGGGGGGTGATCATTGTTTCATTATATTTAACTATTTTTATCTTTTAAAACATTTCATGCCCATAAATCATGTTTCATAAGAAAAACTTATACAATTTTTCTTTGTAAATATTTTGTAAACTTCATTATACAAAGTAAGAAGCAACTTACAACTTCCGTAGGTACCAAACTATAGGACATTTCATTATTTTAGCTAAGCACCATCTCAGTGAATGTTCACACGAAGATACATGAGACACCAATTCCTCGGCTGAGCACCAACTTAATAAACTATAGGCACAACCTATGTCTTCAAGTTTTTCCTTAGATCTGTCATCAATAACTTTTGTTCCTCAACAAATTCTTTAATGAGTTTTCATCTAACCATGCCACCCATAGGTTTGTGCCTTCAAGCTTGATCATAACCACTTGACCTATACAACTTAACTTTCTACTCCTCAACTAGTATTCTTGACTTGGATCTTCAGACTTGATTTTATACATGCTAGTTATTTGTATTTTATCAAAAAGAGATCTTCCTATTCATCACTTCAAATTCCTCAACTCTTTCTGTTAACTATTCAACTGTCATTACTTAGGCTTATTATATGTTCAAATAGAAGGTCTTCCCACATGGTAGCTTGTACTAATCACTGTAGATTTATTTCCACCATATAGGGATTTTCAAAAAACTTGGAACCAAACATAGCTTTACAACCTTAAAGGTCTACTTCCTACAACCTATCAACCTTTGCACTAAACACTCACCTTATGCATCCCATAGGCTTGTCACAAATGTTGTCCATGATATCCTTATTCTTATTGCACTTATGTCAAAAATATAGCTTGGTCCTATCATCACCTTAACATAGCAACTAGTTCATCTAATATCTCCCTTAACATTTCCTTAGCCAACTAGACATAGTATCCAAATATCCCTACAATAATTCTCCAACAAAGCTTGACAACCTCCCAAATCACATGAGAACTTGGTCTATGACAAGAATACAACATCATACACAAATTACACTTGAACTTGGCCTTCCAACAAGACTTGGACTTGACCTTCAATGCAATAAAACTTTTCCCTCAACTCAAACTTGAATTTCTACCTAAAAGCTATAGGTCTCGACCTCCAATCTAGGCTTGAAATCATCTTTAAAACATCATAATTCAACCACAAGAACAAACCTAAAACTTGGCCTCAAAAGGACTGAAGTTCAACCTTCAATGGCTAAAATTCACCTTCAACAGGTATAAAACTTATCATTTAGAACAACTTTTCAACTCGTATTCTAACTAGGAAAACAAATATTCCCAAGGTGTTCCAAAAACCAATCCAAAAATGTAGAAAAAAACCCTTTGCATAGAAATCAATCCAAGTTTCCTTCACTTCAGTTGGTTCAAGAGGTATAGACCTCAAAATTTACCCTTTGCTTGCTTAGACAGACCTGAAATGGCTTGAGTGAGTGAATATAAATTCTCCTTCTCACGCCTATTTAAAGTATATTTGGGGTCTAGACAAGGCTGACTTGTCTAGTGGCTAAGTTGACTTGTCCACTAACTAGGCTAACTTGTGCAATTGGAAAAATGTATAATAAATATTGAAAAAATCATTTCCCCACAACCGAGAGGAGTTAAATGGAGTGTTACATATTGTATGAAAGGTATTGGAATAAGCTTTCGAAACATATGTATTAAATTCCCAATTAAGCTAGGGAATTAGAGTAAAAACGTATTTAGATATAGGGTATCTAATGGGGCATCAAAAATCCAAAAACAATATTTCTATAAGGCATGCCATATATCATTGGAAATATCTCGAAATATTTTACTTTATCATGTATATTTCTCATTCATTTGGACGGCCTTTAAAATTAATAACAACCATTTTCAATAACTATTGCACTAAAGTTCTTGACGATTTTGCAGTAATATCCTACTAATCCTAAGAATCCTCTAAGATTCTTTAAGGTTTTTAGGATTGACCACTATATCATAGATTTAATTTTATCAGGGCCTAACTTGAGAGATTCATTGGATAACAAATGATCCAAATATTTCATTGTGTAAACCCCAAAAGTACACGTGGAAGGATTTGCATATAGTTTTTTCTCTTCCAATAGTTTTAAGACCCAATTAACATGATGTACATTCTCTTCCCAAGATTTATTGTAGATTAGTATGTCATCAAAAAACCGTAGCAAAATTTTTGCAAGGAAGAATTTGAAAATTGAACTCATCAACCTTAGAAATGTTGAAGGTACATTAGATATTCAAAATGGCATAACTAAAAAATCACAATGACCTTATATGTTATGTAAAGCCTCAAATTTGAAATTTTTAATAGGATATAACCATTCAGAATATCATAATTTATCAATTTGATGTTGAGTACCTACCCGAGGTTTTTGTGGTTGAAGATGCTTCTGATTTTCTCCAGTTCCTGCTCCCGTTACCAAAAGACCAAAATCCTCTCAACCAAACTGGGTACAATCTCGATACCCAAATCCAAAATACTTCAAATTCGAAGTAGTTTTGCCCCCATGCCCAAAAGCTTCAAGAACAACTACTCAATTATTCTTTGTGTCTTTCTCTTGTAAGTTCCTCCTCTGTCTCTCTTTGTATCAATTTTTTCTCCTTCCCTTCTACAATACCTTTCCTCCTTTTATGCTCAAGAGACTACTCAACCACCTAACATTTCTCCACCATTTTTAATTTGATAATTTCAAAAGTTGCAAAGGCGGTCATTGCCTTCTCTCCCCCTGATTTGATGACAATGCACTTTTATTTATAGAGTATCTCCAATTTTATGAAACCATCTCACCAAATATAAGAAAAGATAGATCAATGACTTCAAAATTAGCCTCTTCGAGGGGGAAACCTCCTTTACATTACAAAAATGAATAATTCTTAGATGATTCAAATGACAAAACCTCCTTTCTATATATAGGAGTATAAGGGGTCACAATATAATCAGAGCTGACATAACAATAATAATGTAAGGACACAACAATAACAATAGTAGGCTTCTATGGGGCATAATAATAACAATATTGGGGCAACATGGGCACAACAATAACAATAAGGGCTACAATGACAATAATAATGGGGGAATACACTATTATTATAGGGGCCTAACATGCCCCTCTCCTTCAAAAAAGTTTTGTCCTAAATGCTTGAGTAGTTTTGGAAGCTTCTGTATAAAATTCTCATCCTCCCATGTGTAATCTTCAGCGGGTAAGTTCTTCCACTTGATGAGATACTCTGAAATTGATCGATTTCGTAGATGTCGAGTTCTTATTTCTATGACTGCTTCAGGTTCCAATATGATTTTTTCTTCCTCGTCAAGTTCTAGCAATATTGTTTAAACTATGAACTTGTCACCTATTACCTTATTTAAGCATGAAACATGGAAAATTGGGTGCACTCGGGAAGATGCAGGAAGCTCCAATTTGTATTCCATAGTACTAATGTTTTGCAACACCTTTTACGAACCATAATACTTTGGTGATAATTTATTATCCTTCTTAGCTTGCTTGAGGGACACTTGTTTGTATGGTTGTAGTCGTAGAAATACCTAGTCACCTACATGAAAAATTCTTTTGCTCTGATTTTGATCTACTTTTTGTTTCATTCTATTCTGCGCCAAAGTGAGTTTATCCTTTAAGAGTTCAAGAACTTGTTGTCGATGCTCGATGTGATCTTCCACTGCTTGGACCTTAGAATTTTATCTTAAAGATGATGTGATGGAATGTGGATGATATCCATAAAGATCCATAAATGGGGTCAATTTTGCTGCAGTATGGAAGGAAGTGTTATACCACCATTCAACCAGAGGAAACCACTTGACCCATTTTCTTTGTTTAAAATAAATGAAGATATCCTTCCAAACATTTGTTCATTACCTCAGTTTGCCCATCATATTGAGGATGAGAAGATGAGCCATGAGTTAACTTAGTACCCACACAAGAAATAATTCCGTCCAAAAATTTCTAGTGAAAATGGGATCTCTGTCACTTACAATAATCTTTGGGTTTCCATGTAGCTTTTGTATTGTTTCCATAAATGCAGTAGCAACTGTACTAACTTTAAATGGATGAGATAATGCACAAAACTGTGTATACTTGGTTTTTATATCAATTACCACCATGATGATAGTCTTTCCTTCGTTCTTGGGTAAACCTGTGATAAAATCCATTGAAACCTCCTCCCAACATTGACTTGGAATGGATAAAGGTTGTAACAAACCCGAGGTCTTAATTGTATCAACATTATTTTGTTGGAAAACCAAATATTCTGCTACAAAATTTTGAATATCAGGTTTAAGGCCATCCCAAAAAAATTCCTTCTTAACCCTGTGGTATGTTTTTGAAAATCTCGAGTGCCCTCCTAATGTGGAGATATGTAATTCCAAAATAATATTTTTTTTAGTTGGGAATTCTTACAGAGGATAAGTGATATTTGCACCATAACGAATCATTTTTCCAGCTAAAAGTGCCAAATGTACCAGGATCTTGCCACAACTTTTGAATGAGTTCCCACACTTCTTCGTCATTCTTCCATTCATCCCTTGCTTCATTTATCCAATCTCATTGGATAATAGAAATGGCACAAATAAATTCTTCCACATCCTCATCCTTTCTTGAGAGTGCAATCGCAACAACTTTTTTCTTCCCTTTTTTGTAGATGATTTCAAAGTCATAACCCAACATCTTAATGACCCACTTTTGTTGCTCTTCTGAAGATAATCTTTGTTCTAAAAAGTATTTAAGACTATCATGATTTGTTTTTACCTTGAAGTGTCTTCCCATTAGGTAAGGTTGTCATTTCTTAAGTGCATGTAGTATTGCCAACATTTCCTTCTCATAGATAGCTTTGTGTAAATACTTTGCTTTGATTGAATGACTTTCAAAAGCAATGGGTCTTCCTTCTTGCATTAAAACAACACCAATTCCATTTCCTGAGGCATCACATTCCACAATAAAGGTTTTTGTGAAGTCTGGCGTAGCTAATACGGTGCTTGGCACATTGCCTCTTTGATCCAGGTGGACGTTGGTGGCCACCCACCTATCCCATTTGGACCCCCACAACTGTCTCTT
The DNA here is from genome assembly GCA_031772625.1 of Pinus tabuliformis. Classification (NCBI taxonomy): domain Eukaryota; kingdom Viridiplantae; phylum Streptophyta; class Pinopsida; order Pinales; family Pinaceae; genus Pinus; species Pinus tabuliformis. The sequence goes on along the minus strand of CM062819.1, from coordinate 295,072,520 downwards.
TCAGTCTTTTCAGTTTCCTAAATTATAGCAGAGTTTACTATTTTTAGCAGTTTTTCGGGTCCTGAACTTTCGGAGCCATTTTGAGGCCCTAAACGGCATTTTTTGGGAAATATGGGGGCAACATGGGTCCATGGACCCATCTTGCTCAACCCAAAGTGGTAGTGCTCGGATAGATCTTTCTAACGAGCTATTGTACGCGTCAAACGGAGATCGTATGACAAAGTTACGACCCCGGGAAATTGATGTACCAATTTACCCAAACGGGGCCCACAATTTGGCGTTTCATCTTCTAGGGTTAGGTTTCAGGATGTGAAGGGTTTTCCATTGTTTCTCAACAACAAATAGGCCTTCGAGCCTCATTGTAACACAGTTCAGAACAGTTCAGACGCATGTAGCCGCCACATCTCTTCTCAGAGATAAGCTACCATCGCCCTAGCTAGTTTATTACCATTTCTGTTTGTAAGCATATTCTAGTATTTTATAGTAATGAAATGAAGTATTATTTCCGCTGCATATCTGTCTTTATGGTTATCTCTATATTTTATTGTGTTCCTGTTTAAATCCGGATCAGTGGTATCAGAGCGGTTTTCTTTTTCTCTGTTTTTCTTTGCATGTCCCCAACGAGGTTGGGATATAAGGAGTTAGGGCTTGAACTGGTCGAATCTTTGCAAGACCAACCCCGTAAATCCCGACGGCCTCCCATGGTGGATGAGAAGAAAGAAGAGGGGGCAGGAGATCCTATCAAAATCTTGCTCGAAGAAGCCCTCGAGCGGCAAAGGAACGCGATGATGGACAACTTTGCGCAGATCCTTCAGCGGCTACCCAGAGGCGACGCATCGACTTCCAACAGCTACTCTAGAAACGCCACACTGTTTAAGGTACAAGTTAATTTTGAAATCCCCATCTTCGAGGGTCAAATAGACACAGATGCCGTAGATAAATGGTTAAATCTGCTAGATGGGTATTTTTCTGTTCATGAATTTTCAAGTCGGGAAAAGATTTTTTTCGCTCTTCTCAAAGCAGCCCCCCACGTCAAGGACTGGTGGGAAACTTAGTGCGAGCAGAAGGATGAAAGTACAGGCTCACTATTTTCAGCCGCACCCACTTGGAATGACTTTCGGGATGCCATCAAGGAGCAGTACTACCCTGTCAAAAGCTATGAGGACAAATACATCAAATGGACCACACTGTGGCAGGGACGAGACCAAGATGTGCCAGAGTTCACAAACATTTTTCATACCCTTCGCACACAGTTAGGTATCAAAGATTCTGAGCTGCATCTAGTACTCAAATACCGCGGCTACCTACACAAATACATCCAGGAAGAGATGGAGTTCCTGAACATCTCCTCACTCGGCACAGTGCACCGATATGTTGTCCAAATCGATCAAAAGTTCAAACAGAAGAAGCGAGACTTTGGATCTGTGAATCCAAAGCCCAAAGGACAAAACCAAGGCGGGGTGACCAAAGACAACCCATCGAAGCCGCAAGAAAAGAACAACACCACGAAGTGGAAGAAGGACACAGGAAAGTGGTGTGAGTTCCACAAGAGTCCCACTCATAACACAAGTGAGTGTCGGACCAAGCAGTCGCTAGTGGCCGAGTTGAAGGCTTCTGAATTAGATGCATGTTTCGACCCTGAGCCAGAACTCGACAAGGGGAATGGCAAAGGGAAGCAGATCATTGATGCGGATCCCAGCGCCACTGTTGCCACCGCTAAAATCAAGAAAAATGAGCACGAAAATCCAGAGGAAGGGAAGCGTCTTTTCCACTCACAGAAGTGGGTGAAGGGTTTGCCACTGCAATTCATTGTCAACAGTGGTAGCCAAAAGAACCTCATTTCAGCAAAGGTCGTGAAGCGGTTGGGCCTACCGACTACACCACACCCGCAACCGTACAATATCGGGTGGCTTCATGAAGGACGAGATCTCAAAGTTCGCCAGCAGTGTCGCCTTCCCTACAACATCAAGCCCTTCACCGACGAGGTATTATGTGATGTTACACCTCTGGATGTTTGTGATGTATTATTAGGCCAACCATACTTGTGGAGGCGACATGTTGTGTATGAATCAAGGCCTCGCGTTGTCATTATTTCTTTGGGTGATTCATTATACAGGATACCGGAGGTAGCCCCACCTACCGCCACCTCTTTGATCACTGCTAAGAAAGGCAGCAAGCTCATCTCCCAGACCAGGAAATTCATCTGTCTGGTTCACTCCCAAAGTAAGGGGAAGATTGTTGCTACATCCATGACCCCCACCAAGGGTTCCTCCTTGCAGCAGCAGCAACAGAGGGATACAGTCATGACAGAACACAGGAACAACTTCTCCTCACCCACAAGGGTACCACACAAGTTTCAGGTGGGCGACAAAGTTTGGTTACATCTGCAGAGAGAATGCCTTACCAGAACCCATCAGAAACTCAGACCACTCCGACATGGTCCTTACACCAGTACCAAGGCTACGGGCAACAATGCTTTGAAGCACAACATTCCTCCATTCCTTCGCTTGCACCGAGTGTTCAATGTGGACTGTCGTCGACCATGCTTCCCACCATTTTTGGACACATCAGAGATTGCAGAACAACTCACCAGGGACCAAGTTCAGCAGATGGAGGAACTCAATGCAATGGTGACCATTGCTTCCTAAGGGGGGAGGAATGATCCAGGTGGATGTTGGTGGCCACCCACCTATCCCATTCTACCCCCACAATTGTTTCTTTAGTCTTTTCAGTTTCTTAAATTATAGCACAATTTACTATTTTTAGCAGTTTTTTGGGTCCTGAACTTCCAGAGCCGTTTTGAGGCCCTAAACGACGTTTTTTGGGAAATCTGGGGGCAACATAGGTCCATGGACTAGTGTTTCCCGATCCAAAGTGGTAGTTCTCGGATAGATCTTTCTAACAAGCTATTGTACGCGTCAAACAGAGATCGTATGCCAAAGTTACGACCCCGGGAAATTGATGTACCAATTTACCCAAACGGGGCCCACAATTTGGCGTTTCATCTTCTAGGGTTAGGTTTCGGGATGTGAAGGGTTTTACATTGTTTCTCAACAATAAATAGGCCTTCGAGCCTCATTGTAACACAGTTCTGAACAGTTCAGAGGCATGTAGCTGCCACATCCCTTCTCAGAGATAAGCTACCATCGCCCTAGCTGGTTTATTACCATTTCTGTTTGTAAGCATATTCCAATATTTTACAGTAATGAAATGAAGTATTATTTCCGCTGCATATCTGTCTTTATGGTTAACTTTTATTTTATTGCGTTCCTGTTTAAATCCGGATCACTCTTTAAGATGTTCAAAGGTCTTCGTTGCTTCTGGAGTCCAAGAAAATGCATCTTTCTTCAGTAATGTTGTTATAGGTGCTGCTATTCTCCCATAATTCTTAACAAACTTGCGACAATACCATGTCAACCCAATAAATCCTCGAAGATGCTTTATGGATGTGGGAATTTTCCATTCCTTATTGGCTTTAATTTTCCTAGGGTCTACCTTAACTCCTTCATGAGATACAATATGACCCAGATATTCCACCTCCTGTACTCTAAAGAAACATTTGGAGGTTTTTTCATATAATTGTTTCTCCTCCAATAGTTTGAGCACCCTGTCAACATGTTGAACATGATTCATCCAAGACTATTTGTAGATTAGTATATCATCAAAAAATGCTAACACAAATTTTCTAAAGAAGGGTTTGAAAATGGAATTCATCAAACCTTGAAATGTAGAATGTGCATTGGTAAGGCCAAAAGGCATGAACAATAATTCATAATGACCCTCATGAGTTCTAAATGTTGTTTTCAGAAAGTCTTCAGTCTTCATTCTGATTTGATGATATCCTGAACGAAGATCCAACTTGGTGAAGTAAATTTCTGCATGTAATTCATCCAATAATTCATCAATGACAGGGATGGGAACTTTATCTTTAATAGTGAGCTTGTTGAGTTCCCTATAATCTAAATACATGCGCCATGATCCATCCTTCTTGTGCACCAATACTACTGGAGCAGAGAAATAACTTTGACTAGGTTGAATTATACCAGCCTGAAAACTTTTACTAGGTTGAATTATACCATATTGAACTTTGACTAGGTTGAATTATATCAAGCTCTAGCATTTTTTCAACCATACGTTCAATTTCACTCTTTTGGGCATAGGGATATCTGTAAGGCTTGATGTTTGGAGGAACACTTCCTAGAATCAAATGAATAGCATGGTCATGATCACGAATAGGTGGGAGGCCTTTGGGATTCTCAAATACCTTGGAATGATTGTCTAAGACCTTTTGGAGATCTGGAGAAATAGATGATTTCGATGTGGGAACCTCTAGTGAACATAATTGTGTAATTATGCCCCATTGTTATTTCTTTAGAAGCTTTTTCATGATGTTAGAGATTATTATCTTTCCTGGTTTCCCTATGATACCCCTTAATTCAAATTCCTTTCCTTCCCAAAAAAAATTCAAGAAACGTTCTTGAAAATTAAAAGCTATTGTACCCAAAGATTGTAGCAATTGGACTCCTAGTACAACATGAGCACCACCCATTGGAATGGAAAATATTGGACTATTCAATACATATTCTCCCATGTATAGCTTGATATTATGGCACTTTCTAGAGAAATTTATGGTTCCTCCATTTGCAACCATCACTTGACACTCTAGTGCTAGATACAGGAAGCAATTCAATTCCTTGGATATCTTACAATGAATAAAATTATGGGTATTACCTGAATCAATCAACACTATTACCTTTCTCTTCTTGATATGTCATTCTATCTTGAGAGTTTGAGGAGTGGTAATTCCTGCCCATGCATTAGAGGATATGGTCAGATTCATTTCTTCTTTCCCTAGGGTTGGTTCCTGGTGTATATCCTCTTCTTCTGATGTTTCTTGTTCCTTTTCTTCCTCCTCTTCACAGTCTATGTAAAATAATTTATTCTCAGAACACTTATGACCTTTAGTGTATTTTCTATCACAACTATAACAAAGCCCTTTAGTGTATTTTCTATCACAACTATAACAAAGCCTTTTTTCTCTTTTTTCTTCCAATTGTTGTGGTGTCAACCTTGTAGGTTGTGGAACGCTAGAGGCAGGAACACTTCCATCTTTATAGTTGTGAGTGGTAGGTTTCCTTGTGGCCATAATTTTGCTTTCAATTTTTCTTGCCAACCTGAATGCCTTCTCCAATGAATTAGGTTCCCAAAGGTAAACCTCGTGTTGGATGTTATCCTTTAAAGTCCCTATGAACACATCAATCATATGCTCCTTTGGAATATCATTTACCCTTATATTAAATTTTTGGAAGTCCTCAATGTGCTCCACCATTGAACCCTTTTGTTTGAGATTCATCAATTGACTAAAGAAGGTGTTGCTCTTTGTATCCTGATAACGTTCTATCATATCCCCCGTAAAATATGACCAAGTGACAATGTTTTTATGAGAGAAAAGCCATCGATACCATACAAATTAATTGGGTTCCAAATATAAAGTTGCAATGCGTACCTTTTGTGTGTTTTGCACATTATGGAGATCGAAACATTGCTCCATCTATAGTATCCATGCTACATGATCCTTTCCATCAAACTTCCTCATATCAATATTTGGAATGTGGCAGGTCTTCAATCCAATGTTAGAGTCTATGAAATAATTATTAACATTTCTTTTGTTTTCATCATGAGTTTCCTTTACTACCCTTTTGCTATTAAGAAGCATTACTTGTAGCAACTTTGTCAAATCTATCTTTAAATATTCCATGTTTCCTTTAAGTTTTGCTTCCATGTCATCCATATTAGCTTCCATGAAATCTATCTTAGTGTCCATCCCATCCATCTTAGCTTCAATTCCATTCTTTAAACCATCCATTTTAGCTTCAGTTACTTTTTGCGAGTGCAAAACTTGTTGCACTTGGTCTCGTAATTTGGATATATCATGTTGCATTTCTTCCTCTTCTTCATGTTTCATAGTAGAGATTTTGAGTTGCTTACTAGGTGTTTCCATTTTATTTCTTTGGTTCATCAATTAATGATAATTATGCTTCAAAATTCCCTTTAAATCACTGCAAGCTACTTTCTCAAACAAAACTTATACAAATTTTAAAAAAACTACACACCTTTTTTTTTGCTTTGTAGGATCTCGATATTGAATATGATGTATCTCTATAATTTTGGATCTCCAAGATATAAAATTTCTTCATATGGTATCCCTTTGAGGCTTCTTTCCAACCCCATAAGTTTGATCGCGATTGGATTTTTCAAAAAAGAGTTATTACCAATCTCCCATGATGACCTGATTATAGACTCATTCAGTAAATAGAACTTGTACGAAGTACCACATGTCAATGTTACGACCTTTGGCCTCGAAAATGATACCCAACAAACTAAATTCCATCATATTTTTGTCACTTTTTATGAAATTCAAATCTGATGCTCAGAGAGAAAGTTATAACGATTTTCCCAAGGTCACATGTTTGAGATGGAATTCTAAAGCTTTTGCAAAAACCCTAACTTCCTTGACTCGTATCTCTGAAAATATAGGGAGAAAAATTATGAAATCCAGACATGAAGTTCATCAAGGTTTAGCCTGAAATGGGTTTGTTTCAGCTCCTGAAACTTCGCAGAAAAAAAAATTATAGAGAAAATTCCACAATGACCTGTTTGAAGCAGTTAAACCCTAGAATCCAAAGCTCTCATACAAAATGATATGCAACCAACTCACCAAATAGAAGAAAAGATAGATCAATGACTTCAAAATTAGCCTCTTCGAGGGGGAAACCTCCTTTACATTACACAAATGAATAATTCTTAGATGATTCAAATGACAAAACCTCATTTTTATATATAGGAGTTTAAGGGGTCACAATATAATCAGAGCCGACATAACAATAATAAATGTAAGGGAACAACAATAACAATAGTGGGCTTCTATGGGGCATAATAATAACAATATGGGGACAACATAGGCACAACAATAACAATAAGGGTTACAATAAAAATAATAATGGGGGGATACACTATTATTATAGGGACCTAACAATATAACCATTCAGAATATCATAATTTTTCAATTTGATGTTGAGTACCTACCTGGGGTTTTTGTGGTTGAAAATGCTTCTTATTTTATCCAGTTCCTACTCCTGTTACCAAAATACCAAAAACCTCCCAGCCAAACTGGGTACAATCTTGGTACCCAGGTCCAAAATAATTCAAATTTTAAGTAATTTGGCCCCCGTACCCAAAAGCTTCGAGAAAAACTGTTCAATTCCTCTCTATGTCTTTCTCTTGTAAGTTCTTCCTCTGCCTCTGCAATACATTTCCTCCTTTTATGCTCGAGAGGTTACTCCACTGCCTCCCATTTCTCCACCATTATTAATTTGATAAGTTCAAAAGTTGTAGAGGCGGTCACCGCCTTCTCTCCCCCCAATTTGCTGACAATGCCCTTTTATTTATAGAGTATCTCCTTTATCATAATATTATGTTTCCCTTTTGTTTAAGTCAAATTATTTTCATAATATTATGGTTTTATATACTCTTCTCTTTATTATATCACAATTTAATATATATATATATATATATATATATATATATATATAGAGAGAGAGAGAGAGAGAGAGAGATTTTCCTTTGATTTTATAGAACATATAGTTTCTTTTGCTAGAATAATATATATTATAATTCTTTTGTACATAATTCCTTTGTGGTGAGTTCACCACATTTCATTTATCTTTAGTTTTATATATATATATATATATATATATATATATATATATATATATATATATGGTGGTGGTACATATATCAAGTACCCTACTATATTCTTGTAAGTTAGGTGTTCACTTCAATAGTTAATTCGTTACCCTAAATATGGGTGGTTTTCAATATTAACTAATATATATACTAATGCAATGCAGATGATGCATGCACATGTAGCTATCATATGCATGTCTCATGTGCATGCTAATATCTCTCTGTCCCCTTTAATTCAAGGTGGGTCCTTACATGTTCTAAATGTTATATTAGAAATGTCTTCTTGCCTCATTTTGATTTGATGATATTATGAGCATAGATATAACTTGGTAATAAAATTTCTCCATGAAATTTCTTGACACATTTCCATTTGGGTTTATCTTAGGTGGTTGGGAGGAATGATTTAGATTCTCCCCACTCACGTTTAATTCTTGTGACATGATCAAATTTGGTGTAATGGCTTTGAGCCTTGTTGAAAATGAATAGTCCCTCAAGGAAAGGAAGATGTATATTCCTCATATGGAATATAAAGGTATTTTCTACCTGAAAAAATTATTGACACATATGCAATGAACCTTCATTGTTTGTAACCATGTTCACTAATGAAGAGAAAGAACTTTGGCTAGATTGAATGATGTCGAATTTTAACTTCCTTGAATCACAATCTCAATCTCCTTGTTTTATGCATATGTATAACTATAAGTCCTAATTTTGGGTTGTACACTTCTTGTTGCAAATGAATAACATGGTCATTATAGTGAGTAGGAGGAACACCCTTAGGTATCTCTCCAAATAACAAACAATAATTGTAGATAACTCCTTGGAGATCCATTTGGGTAGAACATATAGATATTTGAAAATCTAGTGAGAACAATTATGTGTCCATTTATGAGGAATTTTGTGACGTTGTTAGACCATATCACTTTGTAGGATTGTCATTGGATACCTCTAAGCTAAATTTCCTTGCTTGTTGAGGAAAATATCATGAAAAGATAATGGAAACTATAGGTCACTGTTCTAAGTTATTGTGGTCATTGCACCTCTAATACAACATTAACAACACCCATTTAAATTCCAATTATAAGATCATCCAATAAATATTCCTCTTATTAACATTGTTGCACTTCCCTCCCCTTATTAAGATTAATACTATGACACTTCCCTAAATTGTTGCACTTCCCGCCTCTTATTAAGATTAATACGATGGAACTTCCCTCAATAATTTATAGTACCACTATCTAAAATCATTATTTATTGTAATTTTAAAGCATTTTTTAATATTTTTAAAATATAAAAATAAAATTAAAATAACTTATTATCTTATAATTTAATAAATTTAATTTTTTTGTGATTTGAGAAATCAAAAGTGGGCTAGTCTCATAAGGTGAATTCCAATAGGCTACCAATATAACCATTTGGTATCTTGGTATTCTTGTTTCGTAGGCATAGGTGACTTGGGGAGGATTTGGACCTAGAACCTAATTTGCATCCCCACACATAAAACTTCATTTTCCAATTAAGCTCCCTTAGGGTAAAAATGTTTAATTTTAATAAAACCTAATAATCCTCATCATCACAATTTATGATACTAAACATATAAAATATGTACCATCAAAATATACAACAAGCATCAATATTCATTGTTATTACATTGTTGGTATTTTGGTGTAATTGCACCCAAAGGCGCTCTATAACCCAATACTAGGTAGATGTCAAGCATAAATGTTTAACATTTAACAAATTTAATCTAACATGAATGTCCAGGCCAATTACAAATCGATATAATTATTATGTATAAAATAAATATAAATTCAACATTGGTTTTACGGAAAGCAAAGTGGAATTGGTTTGGTGCGCTCTAGATTTTGAATATAATATTTTAAAATATAATATAATATTTTTTATTTTCTTAATAAAATTAGTCAATTTTTACTGGGCTAGGTGCTCTCAACACAAGATACTAGAGATGTCTAATGTTAATGTAAACATTTTGACAAGTAAAAATAAAAATAAGATATGGTAGAGATGTGTAAGTTAATGTAACTTAATACAATGTAAACATTTTAACTCTTGAAATAAAATAAAAATAACCCTATAAAAATTAATAATAAAAATACAAATAATAATAAAAAATAGAAAAGGCTCATGGTATTAACCCATGGATATGGGTCCCACTTGACATTTGTATGTTTTGTTTCTATGGTTGATTGGATGAATACATAATTTGTATATATGTTGAATGGATGAATTAATGTGTATATATGTGTAGATGCTTTAGATTTCTGTAGAGGCAATTAGGTGATTCAGAAATCTCTTTTTAAGAAGTGTAAAGTTAAACATGATTACACAAAGTACAAAACAATAGTTGCTTCATCATTCTAATGGCTTCTTTGATAACCACTTTAACATAATATATATGTAATATATTCTCTTAATAATGTATTGTAGAAATAGAGCTCATATTACAATATCAAGAACAGACATAATACAATATTATTTTTCACAGATATCAAGCCACACAATTAGGATTATTCGGGATGCCTCCTGGGCCTCCAAAGAAAATATAGTTACCCCATGATGGATCTGGGCTGGTAAAGTAATTCAGCGCATAACAGTTGGGCTTTTCTACCAAAGTTTGAATATCGGGATCAATCCGAGCCCCACCCTGATCAAAAATTTGTATGGCCTTGGTATATGCGGCATAAAGATAGGCTCGCTCAGGAAAGTAACCGCTACCCATCTGTGTCGCAGTCATGGGCCCCGGGGGTCTTGAGTCATGACAAACTTCTCCCCCAACATCGAACTGACTAGCGCCTTGAGCAAGAGCATTGAACAATGAGGCTGGCCAATGACCTATTTTCGTGCCGTCGTAATATAGAGCCCATACCAGACCTGTGCCTTGCTCCTCTCGCTGTACATCCAGTAACTTATTTAGCATTTTCAAACTATATAAACATCAAAATATAAGAATCAAATATAGACATTGCTTACGAGGTGAAGACTTAGAGCAAAGTCCTTCTGTGCCCCCGGAACCCCAACCACCGATACCGGCCCCAATTGTGTTTTGGGCTGAATGGGGGCGCCATCAACTGGCTCATATCCTTCACAGTCCATATCATAGCATCCGTTACGGTAGCTGTCGGACTGCATGAAGGCATATTCACTTGTCAGCAATCTGCATCATGAGGCCTTCCTTAATAAATACATCAACCAAACTTGAGACTATGTCATTACCGTCCAGTAAACAAAGAAATGTGGTTCAGCTGAGCCATCATAATCCTGCGGAGACACCTGCGATAAGAATGGATTATTAATAATTTGGTAATATAGAAAATAGTTTTTTGGATTAATCACATTATACCAATTAACTATGGTGGTTCATCCATATTATAAATAACAAAAAATTTTAATCTAACTTGATAATTTAATTTATAAGTGGTTACCTTAAACACTACTACTTGAATAAAAGAAAATGTTAAATGCTTTATGCTACATGCTCCATTTAAATATTAAATTTATTGATTTACCTAATATTTCATAATACAAGTATAACCAATTAAATTCATTCTCTAATTTAAAGAATTTGAGGATTCAAATTAATTGGAAGAAAAATTGTATAAGAAAAATAATGAAGTTTCTCATCCACTTACAATCCATCCGGCCTCTATGGTCTCTTCTATGCCTTGATTTTCGTTACTGATCCAAATTTGGCTGAGACTGAATTCAGCATCTGGAGCAACCGTCGGACGCCATAGATTCAAACGAACAGCGACACCAAAGATTGGGTCACCAGCGGAGTTGTAGCGCACAAATGAACGCTGTTAAAAAGTACAGCAATACATAGAAGAGGAGAGTGATGCAGCATTTATAAGAAAATATTATACATATGATTTATCTATAAACCTCCATCTTAGTACCGTGTGCACATGGCCGTCATCAGGGTCGTCGACATTAGGTCCGACATGGTTTCTTCTTCTTCGTCCCCTGCTTAAAAACTGTCTCACAGATCCCGCTCTTTCTACATCTTCGCGTTTGATTTCCCTGGTCGCTACTGTGTTCTCTGGACACTCAGACTTAACGCCGCGCACCCTTGAGATATTTGCACGGCCGGAGTCAGAGTTGGAAATATTTATGCTCGGCGGGTTCAGTTTCGGTGCTTTCTTCAAACCCTTTTTTACGCACAAACAAACACAAGCAATTGTCAACAGTTAACGCCAAATTTTATGTTCTAATGTTTTGCCAGTTTAATATTTTAGGTTCATACCCGCGTGATATTATCCTGTGAGTACTTCACAGATATTTGATCACTGAATTTTACGCAACGAATGGTTTCTCCAAACTGATTCTGTGCATTAATGGATAGTACACAGTCAGGAAAAAAAATCAATAATTTGTTTTCATTTTTATTTTTTTTAAGTTAATTTCCTTTTAAATTATATATAAATAGATTAAAATTGCAAATTTGACATGTTCAAGTATAAACAGATCTGATATTACCTGATATTTGTAAACTGCTGGAGGATTAATAAAATTGATGTATTCATCTATGCTCATTTCACGCACATCAATAGCAGACGTGAGAGCGACATGAAACAGAAACAAATTAGCTATGAAAAGGAAAAACGAACTCATTGCAAGGCAACCAGAACACCACCAAAGGATGAGCAGAAGATCTGTATTAAATATTTTATGATAAAAAATATGTATATTAGACGCCACATAATGCTAGAATATATAGATGGACTCTGCCATGTTTTTTTTCAAATTAGAAACATCATTAAGATGTTAATGGTAATTTTGTCCCATATAAAAAATTTAAGTATTAATAGTAAAGATCAAACTGACAAAGGAGAACTCTGACAAAAAGAACCTAAAAACGAGTTGAGGTTGGAATTTTTTTGTTTTGAGTAAATTTTCAAATTTTTTAAAATGGAAATGAAAAGCATTGGAATAACGTTTTTTGTTTTTGGTGTTTTGAGTAAATTTCCAATTTTTTAAAAATGGAAATGAAAAGGGTTGCAATAACGTTTTTTGTTTTTGTTTAGAAGAATCTAAAAACGAGTTGAGGTTGGGATTTTTTTTTGTTTTGAGTAAATTTTCAATTTGTTAAAAATGGAAATGAAAAGTGTCCAAATAAAGTTTTTTGTTTTTTTGTTTTTTCTCATGATTTTTAGGGTTGGTATTAAAGGTAAAATAGCATGTTTTTAAAAAAAATTAAAATTCTAATTAAATAGTCTTTATAAAAGACATTAAAGATAAAATATAAATTCCAACAATTTTTAGTTATGATGAATGAACAATTTTACAAAACAAATGAATTTATATGTGATTACATTGTTTTTTTTTAAATTTGTGTAATTATTTTATTTTTAAATCATTTTAACATTTTGAAATTTGCAAATTTTTGTTTCATTTTTGAGTTATATATATATATAGAGAGAGAGAGAGATATATATATATATATATATTTGATTTTTATATATAATAAAGATAATAATAATTTAATATTAAAATTATATTTCTTTTAAATTTAATAAATCAAAACTAATAAACATATTAAAAATTATGAAAAAAAAGTCTTTTGAATCCTATCTTCCCATAATCAAAACATCATCAACAAAAAATTGTTTTCCTATTCTTATTACTTTCATGAAAAGATTAGATAGTTTCTAATTATGGTTCATCCATATTATAAATAACAAAAAAATTTAATCTAACTTGATAATTTAATTATTGATTTACATCATATTTCATAATACAAGTATAACCAATTAAATTCTCTAATTTAAAGAATTTGAGGATTCAAATTAATTGGAAGAAAAATTGTATAAGAAAAATAATGAAGTTTCTCATCCACTTACAATCCATCCGGCCTCTATGGTCTCTAGTATGCCTTGATTTTCGTTACTGATCCAAATTTGGCTGAGACTGAATTCAGCATCTGGAGCAACTGTCGGACGCCATAGATTCAAACGAACAGCGACACCAAAGATTGGGTCACCAGCGGAGTTGTAGCGCACAAGTGAACGCTGTTAAAAAGTACAGCAATACATAAAAGACGAGAGTCATGCAGCATTTATAAGAAAATATTATACATATGATTTATCTATAAACCTCCATCTTAGTACCGTGTGCACATGGCCGTCGTCGACATTAGGTCTGACATGGTTTCTTCTTCTTCGTCCCCTGCTTAAAAACCGTGTCACAGATCCCGCTCTTTCTACATCTTCGCGTTTGATTTCCCGGGTCGCCACTGTGTCCTCTGGACACTCAGACTTAACGCCGCGCACCCTTGAGATATTTGCACGGCCGAAGTCAGAGTTGGAAATATTGGAGAAAGAGTTGGAAACTGCAGAGGTGAGAGCAACCAACAAAGCCATGAAAATGAAAAACGAAGTCATTGGGATGAGCAGAAGATCTGTATTAAATATTTTATGATAAAAAATATGTATATTAGACGTCCACATAATGCTAGAATATATAGATGGACTCTGGTAGTTCAGTGTGCCATGTTTTTTTGTGTGTTTTTTTTAATCATTATTTCTTTAAAACGGTTCTGAAACACGTCACCATCCCATCGCGTGTAACGTTTTTGCGGCAGCGATCCTACGGTGACGGTTATCACACAAAAAATGCACCTAGTACATGCCTTCGCGGCGAAGCAAGATTGAATTAGGTTTAACCCCCCCCCTCCCCTCGAAATTTCATTCTAAATTATATATAAATATATTAAAATTGCAAATTTGAGATTTGATATTACCTGATATTTGTAAACTATGTGGTTGCTATGTCTCATTTAAACTATGAAACATGTATTGCGGCAATAAATAAAAGAGAAAAAGAAAAATATTTCCTGAGCTCAAAATTGGATTTAAACCTATATCATTCCTTTTCCTTTTATGATGTCCCCCATGTTTGGCCTAATTTCTCCCTTTGCAATCTGTTGACCATACCACACATTTCTTCCCTTCAGAAGTGTAACATATGTATCAGCCAGAAGTGGGCTTGTCAATTTCTCAGGCTCTTTTGCCAAGAAATGTGTTATATAGATCATCTATGATGTGCAGTAAGCAAAATAGATAGACTTGCTTGTAGCACTCTCATTTGTCAAAGCTGCAACCATGCCTGTACAGGAACTAAAAAGTATTAACATAGTTTGAACATGAACAGGGAAACATTAATTCATCATTATTTAATGGTTTAAGAGTATTAACATAGTTTGAACATGAACAGGGAAACATTAATTCATCATTATTTAATGGTTTAAGAGAAAATACAAACAGGAAATAAGCAGATGGTTTTATCTCGTTAAATTTTGCAAGAAATGCATGCTTGATAACATCCACAAGAATTTCACAGCACCAAATCATGCATGTGTTCATTGCAAAACTCCAAACCCATGTATTTTCTGCCTCCAAAATGTTTTGAGCCAATACAAATATGATGTATGTCGTGATATGGAACCTCTCCACAGTATCATAATATGCCATCTTGTGCAGATTCTCTTTACTCACACGTTTGAAAACATTACTCTTAATCTCCGCAAAATTATTTGACACAAGTAGTGCCAACAAGGCATTGCTGTGAGATATGATTGCAACTAATAGAGTAATTGCTTGGGCTAAAATGACAGAGGATGAATGCAACAACAACTATCATTTGGTCCATAATGAAACGTGCAGTCTCAAATGCCATAGATTCTTTAGAGCGACTTCCAACTCCCTCTACTGAATTGAATAACACTTGAAGCACATCCCCTCTAAATGACTCGTAGAGTTTATCAAATATCTCTATTACATTAAACACCACATAAAGTTTGACAGTGCCTTGTCCTATGATAAAATCGTAGATGAGACTAATATCTGTTACTTGGAGAAGTGCCACTCCACAAATCAATATGACTATGCATCCAAAGCAATTCATAGAATGTTTCCACGGCTAATACACCCTATATTATAAAAAACAAAAAGTAGTCATTCATGTTTCTGCAATATGGAATTTGATACTGCATTTCCAACCATAAATACTCTGCCATCTTTGGATTATGAACTTACTTTTAAAGCATGCCAAGGACTGCTAAAAATCTTATGGGTCTCCTTGGAAGCTTTCCAAAAGCAGTTTTCCCACTTTGTGGTTGCTATGTCTCATTTAAACTATGAAACATGTATTGCGGAAATAAATAAAAGAGAAAAAGAAAAACATTGCCTGAGCTCAAAATTGGATTTAAACCTGTATCATTCCTTTTCCTTGTATGTTGTCCCCCATGTCTGGCCTAATTTCTCCCTTTGCAATCCGTTGACCATACCACACATTTCTTCCCTTCATCAGTGTAACATATGTATCATCCAGAAGTGGGCCTATCAATTTCTCAGGCTCTTCTGCCAACAAATGTGTTATATAGATCATCTCTGATGTGCAGTGAGAAAAATAGACAAACTTGCTTGTAGCACTCTCATTTGTCAAAGCTACAACCATGCATGTACAGGAACTAAAAAGTATTAACATAGTTTGAACATGAACATGGAAACACTAATTCATCATTATTTAATGGTTTAAGAGAAAATTACAAACAGGAAATAAGTAGACGGTTTTATCTTGTTAAATTTGTCAAGAAATGCATGCTTGATAACATCCACGAGAATTTCACATCACTGAATCATACATGTGTTAATTGTGAAACTCCAAACCGATGCATTTTCTGCCTCCAAAATGTTTTAAGCCAATACAAATATGATGTATGCTGTGATATGGAACCTCTCCATAGTATCATAATATGACATCTTGTGCAGATTCTCTTTGCTGACACGTTTGAAAACATTGCTCTTAATCTCCGCAAAATTATTTGACACAAGTAGTGCCAACAAGGCATTGTTGTGAGATATGATTGCAGCTGATAGAGTAATTGCTTGGGCTAAAATGACAGAGGATGAATGCAACAACAACTATCATTTGGTCCATAATGAAACGTGCAGTCTCAAATGCCATAGATTCTTTAGAGCTACTTGCAACTCCCTCTACTGAATTGAATAACACTTGAAGCACATCCCCTCCAAATGACTGGCAGAGTTTATCAAATATCTCTATTACATTAAACACCACATAAAGTTTGACAGTGCCTTGTCCTATGATAAAATGGTAGATGAGACTAATATCTGTTACTTGGAGAAGTGCCACTCCACAAATTAGTATGACCAAGCATCCTAAGTCAGAAAGCTCATCACCACACGGCTTCTAGAACTGACCGTCAAGCATCTCCATGTGAATGCCAATATCTTTGTTGGCATGATAGTCAATAATGATAGAAAGGAATCAAGGCACACAAAAAATACTACATCAATAAGCAATTCACATCTCCAGGGAACATGGAACATTGTATTGTAAACCCTTTGTCTCTTTTTATCATTTCCAACTGATGTTGTGCTTCGCAGAGAACTGCCTCCATATATTTCACTGAAATGGCCTTGTCCTCTGATAAAATGGTAGATGAGACTAATATCTGTTACTTGGAGAAGTGCCACTCCACAAATCAATATGACTAAGCATCCAAAGCAATTCATAGAATGCTTCCACGACTGATACACCCTATATTATAAAAAACAGAAAGTAGCCATTCATGTTTCTGCAATATGGAATTTGATACTGCATTTCCAACCATAAATACTCTGCCATCTTTGGATTATGAACTTACTTTTAAAGCATGCCAAGGACTGCTAAAAAGCTTATGGGTCTCCTTGGAAGCTTTCCAAAAGCAGTTTTCCCACTTTGTGGTTGTTATGTCTCATTTAAACTATGAAACATGTATTGCGGCAATAAATAAAAGAGAAAAATAAAAATATTGCCTGAGCTCAAAATTGGATTTAAACCTGTATCATTCCTTTTCCTTGTATTCTGTCCCCGATGTCTGGCTTAATTTCTCCCTTTGCAATCCGTTGACCATACCACACATTTCTTCCCTTTAGCAGTGTAACATATGTATAAGCCAGAAGTGGGCTTGTCAATTTCTCAGGCTCTTCCACCAACAAATGTGTTATATAGATCATCTCTGATGTGCAGTGAGCAAAATAGACAGACTTTCTTGTAGCACTCTCATTTGTCAAAGATGAAACCATGCCTGTACATGAACTAAAAAGTATTAACATAGTTTGAACATGAACAAGGAAACATTAATTCATCATTATTTAATGGTTTAAGAGAAAATTACAAACAAAAAATAAGTAGACGATTTTATCTCGTTAAATTTTGCAAGAAACACATGCTCGATAACATCCACGAGAATTTCATAGCACCAAATCATGCATGCGTTCATTGCAAAACTCCAAAACCATGCATTTTCTGCCTCCAAAATGTTTTGAGCCAATACAAATATGATGTATGCCGTGATATGGAGCCTCTCCACGGTATCATAATATGCCATCTTGTGCAGATTCTCTTTTCTCACACGTTTGAAAACATTGTTCTTAATCTCCACAAAATTATTTGACACAAGTAGTGCCAACAAGGCATTGTGTGTGAGATATGATTGCAGCTGATATAGTAATTGCTTGGGCTAAAATGACAGAGGATGAATGCAACAACAACTATCATTTGGTCCAGAATGAAATGTGCAGTCTCAAATGCCATAGATTCTTTAGAGATACTTGCAACTCCCTCTGCTGAATTGAATAACACTTGAAGCACATCCCCTCCAAATGACTAGAAGAGTTTATCAAATATCTCTAGTACATTAAACACCACATAAATTTTGACAGTGCCTTGTCCTCTGATAAAATGGTAGATGAGACTAATATCTATTACTTGGAGATGTGCCACTCAACAAATCAATATGACTAAGCATCCTATGTCAGAAAGCTCATCAGCACACGACCTCTGGAACTGACCGTCAAGCATCTCCATGTGAATGCCAGTATCTTTGCTGGCATGATAGTCAATAATGATAGAAAGGAATCAAGGCACACAAAAAATCCTACATCAATAAGAAATTCACATCTTCAGGGATCATGGAACATTGTATTGTAAACCCTCTGTCTCTTTTTATCATTTCCAACTGATGTTGTGCTTCGCAGAGAACTGCCTCCATATATTTCACTAAAAAAATATTGGAATGGGGACATCCCAACATATGTAGGATATTTGGAGCTGTGAGCAATCACATGCTCTCAATCCATCAGTGCTTAGGGATCTCCGAAACTGACCCTTCCCCTATTTGAATCCTTGTCAGGTTGTTGCTGTTGTTCTGATCCACAACTTGGAGAAGCAGCCCCATTCGATTTCTGATCTTCTGCTATTTCATTCTCAACTATGCATTTCATGCAAGAGTTGGCCTTCACATTCAAACTATCATTCAGAGTCCACTGCCTCAACTTAGGAGGAGAACCCCAATTGTTGCACATATTCGAAATGTCTTCCAGATTTGTTGGCGTATTCACGACGACCGATCTATGTGCCCCTAGTAAAGAAACCAAAACCTTGTCAGGGAAAATTTTAAGAACCCCCCTAAATTTATAAATATAATAAATGGGCGAATCTCCATGGTATATAGGAAAAATGGAAGGCGATTTTATCAAATATATAATATGTATATATAATTTTTTGGCGAATCTCTCACCAGGCATGGCGAATATTTTACTCAATTATAAAATCTTGTAAGATCTTGGCGAGTCTTTCACTAAATAATAAAACTTTGTAAAGTCCTAGTGAATCTTAGCATAGGCTACATGCTGGTTTAATTCCCCCATTTAAATAGGCTACATTCCAGGTGAATACCATGAGTCAATACCATGTGCCACTTTGGTGAATACCATGGGTCAATACCATGTACCATTTTTATTTTTATTAATTCTAATATTAGGGTTAATAATGGTTTTTTGCATGGTATTAATAACAATCTAGTCCATGGTATTTGTCCCATAGTATTTTGGCCATAGGTTTCACCTAAATATAGCCCATTTTTTGAGTGTTCGTAAATATAAGGTGACTTATGGAGTAAATATAAAAAATGTTTTATTGGTTTACCATACCTCTCGTTTATTTATATTTTTATTAATTTACCATACCTCTTTTACAAATATGGTATTTGGCCCATAGGATTCACTTAAATAAAACCTCTTTCTTGAGCCTTCATAAATAGAACGAGGGTTATGGACTAAATATAAAAAGAGGTTTTATTTATTTACGATACGTCTAGTTTATTTATATTTTTATTTATTTACCATAACTTTTGAGTAAGTATAAAAAGACGTTTTATTTATTTACCATACCTCCACTTTACTTATATTTTTATTTGTTTACACCCTTACATGTATATAAGGTGACTTATGGAGTAAATATAAAAAATGTTTTATTTATTTACCATACCTCTCATTTATTTATATTTTTATTAATTTACCATACCTCTTTTATAAATATGGTATTTGACCCATAGGATTCACTTAAATAAAACCTATTCTTGAAAATGGCAAATCGATTCACTTAAATAAAACCTATTCTTGAAAATGGGCGAATGGAAGGTTGTAAGTCCTAATTTCAAGGGCTAAATTTACCTATTTTACCTTCTCCCTTAAAATAAGGTGGGCTATTTGAGGTGATTTGTAAAAATGTACTATGATACAAAATATTCGCCCACTAAAAATTTAAAACCCCTTAATTTCGCCAAAGGGCAAACATTCGCCCCTAAAATTATCCTTGAACCTTGTCCTCTTGGTCGACCGACTCCACTTGATCAATACCCATAACTCCATTTGCATGTGCATCCATATATGTTTCTTCCTGGAAAATCAAAGAATCGTCCGTTTTTGTATGGTCTCTCTCATTATTTAGGGCAATTGGCTCATCTTTCTTGGTGTTATTATTACTATCATCTTCTAGCAATAGAAAAACAGAGTTCTCTGCATGGCATTGAATAACCCCGTGCCCCGCTTCAGTTTGCTTTGAAAATCCTGATTCGGATTGTTCCATGGCGGCTTCCTTCAAGAATCCGAAATCCGGAACAATGGAGGGAGAATTTAAGGAATTCACTGCAATATTATTTCCATGGATTTGGTCATCGTCCAGGGTTGAAAACGGTGGTAAATCTGTGGCACTTCTCTTTAAACCCTTATTTCTATGTCATCTGCCATGTGATTTAACGACAACATCTGAGCCATTACAGGTGGTAATTCCACGCTTGGCATTGCCGTTGCCATTGGCAAAATCTCCGTCTTCTTCTGCATCCCCTACAAAATTGCTTTCGTGGATTTGGCCATTACCCGGGGTTGAAAAGAGTGGTAAATCTGTGGCACTGCTCTTTAAACCCTTATTTCTATGTCGTCTGCCATGTGATTTCATAGCAACATCTAAGCCATTCCGGGTAGGAATTCCAAGCTTGGCATTGCCGTGGCCAATGACAAAATCTTCGTCTTCTTCTGCATCCCTTGAGCTATCGTGTTGTTATTAAGTGTCTCTTGGTTTTGCAGTTACATGAAGGGAAAACAGTAACTGCCGAGCGAGTCCCAACTATCACCGACCAATTCAAATCAACGGGTGAGGATAATCTAATCGTCTAACAAAGGATCTAAGGGCGCAAAGTGATGACAAAAAAGTAGTTGGGGGAGTTGATTTCAGAGGGGAACACCTTACGGCGTAAATATCACTAGGAAAAGACTTAAAATTCCAACAATTTTTAGTTATGATGAATGAACAATTTTACAAAACAAATGAATTTATATGTGATTACATAGTGTTTTTTTTTATTTTTTTTATTTGTGTAATTATTTTATTTTTAAATCATTTTAAGATTTTTAAATTTGCAAATTTTTATTTCATTTTTGAGAAATATATAAATTTAATTTGATTTTTATATATAATAATGATAATAATAATTTAATATTAAAATTATATTTCTTTTAAATTTAATAAATCGAACTAATAAAAATATTAAAAATTATGCAAAAAATGCCTTTTGAATCCTATCTACCGATAATAAAGACATCATCAACAAAAAATTGTTTTCCTATTCTTATTACTTTTACATATTTTTTATTTTGACATATATAACCATTTAAATATATTAAAAACATTAAAAAAATAAAATAACAAGTATATATATATATATATATATATATATATCTATATATATATATATATATATATATATATATATATATATATATATATATATATATATATATATATATATATATATATATATATATATATATATATATAAACATAAAAAATAAAAAAACATGACAAAAAAAACAAAAAAAAATGTATAAAAAAACAAAATTAAGATTAAAAAGGGAAAATATTCCAAAAACTTAATTTAAGAAAAAAGAAATTAAAAATGACAAAAAAGAAAAAAAAAATAGAAAAAAAGAAATTAAAAACTTGACAAGAAAATAATATTGATGAGATTTAAAAAAAAAAAAAAAAACATTAAAACAAACGCAATAAAAACCATTAAAAAAAACTTTAAAAGAAATGAATGAAGGGAACTCTACTTGAATGGTTCATGAAGCACGGTACTTGCTAAGGTTTTGCAAATGGGGTAGCAAGCTAAGTGGGCTTGATTCTGGGGAAAACTCCATAGTTAAGGGTGCTTGAGCTAGAGGTGATGTAGTATGGGTGACCTCCCGGAAAGTCCTAGTTATGATTGACGTTATGTGATTTACACTAGTTTCAATCCCACTTCTTCACCCCTGTGAGCATCATCACCCGATGCAATGAGTGCTAAGTGGACTATTCAAAAA
Organism: Pinus tabuliformis; assembly: GCA_031772625.1. Classification (NCBI taxonomy): domain Eukaryota; kingdom Viridiplantae; phylum Streptophyta; class Pinopsida; order Pinales; family Pinaceae; genus Pinus; species Pinus tabuliformis. Next base: position 295,050,048 of record CM062819.1, on the reverse strand, counting down.
TCATGAGAATTTCAATCCCACTTCTTCATCCCTGTGAGCATCATCCCCTCATGCAATGAGTGCAAAGTGGACTATTCAAAAATCATGAGAAATTAGTCAGTACGTCTCATGGAAATGGTCATAGATGAATGACTTACTTAATGCAGTTGAATCCCAAAAAAATGATATCTAAAATAAAAAAACATTTAAAAAATTTAAACTTATAAAAAAACATTAAAAAAATAAATAAAATTATATCTAAAATAAAAAACATTTAAAAAAATTAAACCTATAAAAAAACATTAAAAAAATAAATTGAAAAAAAAAAATAAAGAAACATTGCAAAAAAAAATCAAATATAAAAATTTATATTAAAAAGAAAAAAACCCACAAAAATGTACAACTAAAAACAAAATTAACTTGTAAAAATAAAGAATTTAAACAAAATATTAAAGAAATAAAAAACAAAAAATATCAAAAAAAAAAAGCGCACACACATAATTTAAAGAAAAAAAACCAATATTTTCAAGTTTAAAAAATATAAAATAAATAATAAATAATAAAATAAAATATTTTTATTAAAATAAAATAAATTTAAAATAATTAAAATTAAAATAAAATAAATTAAATTTAAAAAAATAAATAAATAAAAATGGGTCTCCCACCCAAGTGCCCGTGGGGGCTCGACGGGCGAGGAGTTGCACAAATAGACCTCCCCACCCAGCTGGCCGCAGGGGATCGACCCTAAGCGGGTGAGGAGCAGCTTTTTTTTTATTATATATATATATATATATATATATATATATATATATATATATATATATATAATCTTTTTTCAAAGTTAAAATATATATATATATATATATATATATATATATATATATATATATAATTTTTTTAGAAGTTAATTTTTTTATGGTTTTTTATTTTTTATTTTTTATTTTTTGTGGAGATAATATTTTATGTTTTGTTTTTTTTGTCATGTTTTTTTATTTATTTTTATGTTTTATTACCAACATGAAAATCACCAACATTAAAAGAAATTTATCTACACTTAATATATTAGAAAATTTAAGTGTAAAAAATAAGCTCTCTAAACAAAAAGGGTTATGTTGTATCAACACTTTTCAAAATTAGCATGAAAATCACATATTCATACTTGATACATAAAAAAATTTAGGTGTAAAAAATAAGCCCTCTAAAAACAATGAGTTGATGCTGCATCAACACTTTTCAGAACGAGTGTGAAAATCAATAACATTTAAAAAAAATATTACCTAAGAAAATTTAAAGTGCCAAATGTGTGCTAAAAAAAATTATTATGAATAACCACTTTTCAAAATCGGGTGCTATTTTTGCGACTGATTCGGTGGATAAAAAATTATGTTCAAATTTCAAAGTTGTCGGAATAGCTCGAAACCGATATGGTTGGATAGATCTTGGTGATATGAATCCAACACAACTCATTTCAACGAAATCCGACATCAGATGTTCCCAAAAACAAGTTCTGACCGATTTGTTAAACAAGGGAATTTTGGCAATAAAAGGATAACAGACTGTACATTGTGGGCCAGTTGTAGCCTACCACGTGGCTATTGGCATTATGACACAATCACAGGTTTTGTCCTTGATGGCAACTCACTCAGATGACAGATCACGTTTCAGACTCACAGAATGAAGAAAGAGAGATATACGCAGGTTCCCCATTGACCAAGCCGTGGGTACACGCAGGTTCACAAACCAAAAGGCGTGTATAATGTACACACACACATTTATGGAAGGAAAGGCGCGTACATGTTGGAAAACTAAGTTTTGGTCCGTGGTATTTGGTCCATGGTATTTTGATCCATGGTATTGGTCCAAGGTATCTTGTTCGAAGTGTCGACCCCAGGTATTTAGTCCAAGGTATTGGTTCTAAGTGTTTTTGGTCCATGGTATTGAGTAAGGCCTAAGACTATAAAAGGAGGAGAAGATCAATAGGCAAAGGCACTCAAGGATTGAATATCTAATGAAGAGCAAGATCTATTGTACAGGTTATTGGGTTATGGTGCATAGCTAGATCTGAACCAAGGATGAACCTTAGCGCTTGATGAAGGATAAGATCTAATGATGGGTCAAGACCTTAAGGCTTGAAGTGAATTATATTTATGTGGTTTGATCATTTATCTAAATAACTGGCACATGTTGTAGTTTGTAAATATGATGATTTGGGTATAACTAAAGTTTGGAATTATTGTAATGTTTTAAATCATCATTTACAGATCTGTACGCAAGTTCACTTTAGAAAAGGCGCGTATACACGTTGGTTCTGCATATCAAAACAACATATACATCTTAAATTTGATTTGCAGATCTGTACGCAGGTTAGCCTTGAGAAAAGTGTGTATGCACGCAGGTTCGACATAGGGAAATATCGTATACCTTGTAAAATATGTTTTAGTTTCTTCTGTTTGTTGTTGCAGTATTATGGGTTTTGGCTTGGGTTCTGGTTACTGTATTCTAGTTACAACATTCTAAAAGATCAGATTGAAGGGTAGTCAAAGTGGTTGATTAGCTCAGTTGTGAAAAGGAGATTGGTTGATATAGATATATTTGATGATTGAATGATGGATCCAGTCTGAAAATTTATGAAACGTGATCCCTGAAAGAAAAGAGAAGGTTGTAGTCTTTTGTAGGCAGGCACCTACGTACTGGTAAACATATCAGCTAGTACAAGAGCTAAGGGGGTTGTAACTCCCTTCCAGGAGAAGCTTGAGAACGAGAGAAGGTTGTAGCCTTTTGCAGGTAGAAGCCTGCGTACTGGTGTAAGTCTACACCAGTACAAAAATTGTAAAAAGAAGTTTCTTATTATTAAAAAGAAGATAGAGACGATTGCAGCAGGTGGTTTTCACCCACATTGGGTTTCCACCTTATATCTTGTGTTCATGTGTGTGCTTGTCTGTTCTATTTTACTGCACCTGGTTACAATTTATATGGTTCTGATGCACTGATTAAAGATCTACATATAATGAATTAATTGAATCTTAATTTTGCAGTATATACGCTAGTTTGTTTAATCACATTTGCGTATACACGCGTGTTCCACTAACTGAAGTAGCGTATATAAATCAGATTATGGAAATGAAAAATTATTGACTTGCTAATACTGATTCACCCCCCCTCTTAGTATTATTTCCAACAATTGGTATTAGATCAGGTCCTTCAGAAGAAGCTTGATCGCTTGAAGGAAGATCCATCATCATGAGTAATCAAGAAAGAGAAGGATCCATCAGACCTCCAATCTTTGATGGAAGCAACTTCATTTATTAGAAGGTAAGAACCAAATCCTATCTTCAATCTCTTGGAACATACGTATGGGAAATCGTGGAAGGAGGATATACATTTGCATCAACAATTCCTATAGATACGTCAGGTAAAAAGCAATATGAAACCAATGCCAAGACTGTCAATACATTATTGGGAAGTCTATCACAATCATAATTTATCAAAGTTATGCAGCTCAAATCTGCCATAGAAATATGGGACAAAATCATTCGAAGCGATGAAGGAGATACTCAGGTAAAACGTGCAAAACTGCAAACTCTCAGAATTCAATATGAAACTATCAAAATGCACAATGATGAAAATATAGCTAGTTACTTCTTACGTATCGATGAGATTGTTAATTGCATGAAGAATTTAGGTGAAGAGATAAAAGAAGTTACTTTAGTTGAAAAGGTTTTATGATCCTTATCTGCTAAGTTTGAATCGAAAGTATCTGCCATAGAAGAAAAGCAGGATCGTCAGACTATTACTATGACACAGCTACACGAGATCTTAACTGCTTTCGAGATGAGAAAAGGAGGTCCATCAGATATGAGAGAAGCCGCATTTAAAGCTTCAAGAAAAGAAAAACTTAATCAATCAGGACATATTTCAGAAGGAGAAGAAGAAGAAAACTTTGTTAAGAACCTCCAACGGGGTTCCGGAAGATTCAGAGGTAAACTACCCTTCAAATGTTTTGCTTGTGGAAGATTCGGTCATTATGCTGCCAAATGTCCTCATAAAGATAAGGTTGATAAAGGTAAGGAATCTGCAAAATGGAATAGAAAACAAAATGTAAATAAAAAGATCTACTATACTCATGAAGATAGCGATGGTTTATCAAATAGTGATGAAGATGAATATAACAGCGATTATAGACTTCTGATGGCTTATGAAGATTCAACACTTTAAAGGTATATTGACGGAGACACAAAGTAATAGAGAAGAGGAGATAGCAAAAATAAGTCAAAACATTCCTAAAAAAGTCAACAGAGAGCAAAATATGGCCCTTCTAAGGGTAATCACTGAAAAAGAGGTCGAGGAGACAGTGAAGACAATGGCCAAGAACAAAGCCCCAGGCCTGGATGGATTTACAGCAGAATTCTTCCAAGCAACATGGAGCTTTATGAAACAAGACATTGTAGATGCAGTGGAAGAATCAAGATGTAATAAAAGAATGCACCCAACATAGAATGCAACTTTTCTAGCATTAATTCCAAAGGTGGAAAAGGCTGATGAACCTCATGGCTTTAGACCAATATCCCTATGCAATGTAATCTACAAAATTCTAGCAACTATAATGGTAAAAAGATTACAACCAATACTTCCAGAACTCATAGCAAAAAAACAAACAGGGTTTGTGAAAGGAAGGCATATAGTGGATGGGATTATAGTCGCTCAAGAGGCAATACATTCATTAAAGAAGTTGCGAAATAAATGAATGATGATCAAACTGGACTTAGCAAAAGCCTACGAAAAACTCAGTTGGGAATACCTCCAAAGCATCCTAAAAGCATATGGGTTTGATGATAGATGGACAACATGGATAATGTCAATGATATCCACTCCAAGCATGTCCATACTACTGAATGGAACTCCAACATAAACGTTTAAACCTTCCTGAGGACTCAGGCAGGGAGACCCACTGTCACCGTTTCTGTTTATAATAGCAGCGGATGGTTTAGGTAGATTAATATAAGCAAGAGTAAGCAGCGGGGAACTTAAAGGTCTCAGATTATGGGGGGAAGAATTAACCATTACACATCAACAATTTGTAGATGATGTAATGATGTACAGCCAAGCAAATCTGAAGGAAGCTAAGAAACTTGTGGAAATCCTAGCAGAATTCACAGACGCATCAGGAATAGAAGTAAACAAGGATAAAACAGAATTTTTTATCTTTAACACCCCAATGATGGCTCAAGCATTCTTAACTAGAACAATGGGGTTCAGAATTTGAAAGCTACCAACGAAATACCTGGGAGTACAACTGAGTGACAAATAGAACAGAATAGAGAATTGGAAAGGCATGATAGAGAAAATTCAAAAAAGAATGGACAATTGGACATTTAGAACGCTAAATATACCAAGTCGACTCATCCTCCTGAAGGCAGTACTCCAAGCTATACCAATTTATCAAATGGCTAGTCAAGCGATTCCTAAAACCATATGTCAGAAAATGGTAGAAATTTTGAAGAAATTTCTATGGCAAGGTACAAACAAAACAAAAAAGTGGGCTTTTCTCTCATGGACATGGCTAAACAAATCTGTTACGGAAGGGGGCTTAGGCCTGAGAGACCCCTATATTTTAAACCAAGGTATGGGTGCGAAATTATGGTGGAGGTGGATTCAAGGAGGGGAGGACCTAAGGAAATCGTTATGGGAAAATAAATACGAGATGACAAGGTCACCTAAAGGCAAACTCTGAAACCAATCAGAAAAGAAAGGTTCAGCCATCTGGAACCTTGCAAGTCTTAATAGGGACCTTATAAGAGAATACCGTTTTTGGGAAATGAGAGAGGGGGATAAAGCAAAATTTTGGCAAGAGGCGTGGTAGCAGTGAGGAGCCCTTAATTAGGAACCTCAGCTCCAAGACATCCAACAGTACACTAACCAAATGGTGGAAGATGCAGTTAGAAATTACTGGGTACCGGAACAGGACGGGTACTGGAGGAAATGGAAAATGAAGAGCGACTGGCCCGAAGCACCAGATATGGAACAATGGATACATTACCAAAAAGAAATGGAAACAAGGAAAATTGCATTCAAAGAAGGACTAGATATAATAAGATGGGGTAAATGCATAAAAGGCATGTTTACCATCTCAGAAGGATATCATATAAAGGTAGGACGAACAGGGAACAAAGACATAAAAAAATGGGATAGAATATGGCAGTTAAAAACCTATCCAAAAGTGGTGTTTTTTACCTGGACAGTGATGCACGGGCGCGCCTTAAACTGGGACCAACTAAGAAGGAAGGGGACTCATGGACCTTCGCGTTGCGTACTGTGCCAAAATGAAGAAGAAACCGTGGAGCATGTTGCAAACTCCTACAGCGTCAGCAACAACTTGTGGAAAAATCACTATCAACTCTTTGAGATCACTGACAAGAACATAGGCAGCATAAGAACTTCAATAGAGAAATGGAGCAGCAAGCCATACCGCAACACAATACTGAACTGTGCCTGGAATCTGTCCATCAGTTTCCTCCTATGGAACCTATGGAAGGCAAGAAACCGGGTGATATTCAGAGAAGAAAGAAAAGCCAAAGAGGAAATATGGAGCCAAACCATGAAAAAAATAAGAGAAACAGTAATCCTCGAAAACTGGAACGAGGAAGACTGGAAAACGAAGGCAACAGAGACTCGCATCATGAACCACCTGCAAATCAAAGCAAAAACCACAAACAAGACAGGGAAGGAACATAAGGTAAGCAACACAACTGAGGAAGCTAAAACTGGGAAAGGGGCATGCAACCCAATTAATGAGAGGTGCGACCTCTTGAGAAAGATTGAGCTTTTGACTTAGGAAAAGGACTTCAGCATGCATAGTGCACACCGGGGTAAAACAAGGTATTCAAAAACCAAACGAATCAGAGAAGCTATAGTAGTGTATAAACGGGAAGGAAATAAGAGGGTGGAACCTCAAAGGGAAGGAAACTGCCGGAGAGAAACCAAGAAGAGCGGGGGGAGAAATACCCAGGATAAAAATGCAATAAAAATTGATAACACTGACATCAATGCTTATTTTGTGAGAGGTCTTACCCAATGAAAGGGAGCAACTGCAAACCAGAACTAACAGCTACATGCAAAGGTGTTGAGATTGCAACAAGATGATGGAGCTTAGTGAAAAGAGTCGCCTTCACTAAGTGGGCCCGCAGGCTATTTTTGGTGCAAGTCTATTTTTAGACTATGTCTATTTTTAGACATATGGATCATGTCTATGTTTATGGATGATTGATCAAGTTGGGAAAAATAGATGGACTTCTATTTTTGATGAAAGTGTGAGTGATCACAGTGTGAGTGATCAAGTCTATTTTTAGACTGGCTGTCAAAAATAGAAAAGTCAAATATTATTATCTCACAATAATATTTGGACTATAAACTTAATCTTATTCTCTTGGAGCACTTCAGTTTGAGCTACGGAAGTGGCACATGCAGCTGTCAGAAGGAAATTTGTTTTTCTTATGAGTCAGTTGAGTTGTTGCATGCATGACTTCAGTTAGAACTCAAGTGAGTTGAGTTTAGTGGACTGGAGGTACAGTTGATGGAGTTGTGTTCAGTTTAACTTAGTTAAACTGGTTGTAGTTAGTCTAACTACAGATAGACTAATGATGAGTTGTTAAACTAATTATTAACTCATAATACAACTAAAGAATACATCAGTTAACTCAGTTGCATGTCAGTGCATGTTCAATTCAACAGGGACAGGTGGTAGAGAATCAGATTGCTATCAGTTGTGACTATAGTTGTGCACCAGATCTTGCACAATCAAGGGATTGAGTATGCCAATGAGTTTGCTCACGTATTTGGCACACATTTTAGCCTTTGCTCACGTCCACAAAGAGTGAGTGACTATTTTGCAGGTGAAAATTGAGTTTGGGAAGCTATTCTCATCAGTTCTTGAGCAGGTATTGAGCAGTGGAGGCAGGCAAGCAGTGGAAGAGATTTGGAGATCAGATCTGAGCTGTATTGTGTGTAACAGAGGTGGAGATACTTGTGAGAAGTATTATGCTGTGTAATGTTACATGACTCAATCATTAATATACAGATAGTGTGGGGTTTTTTAGCGAGATGCTTTCCCCGTGATACATACTGTGTTAATGTGTGAATGCTCTTGATGTTTTATTGTTATTGATGCTGCTATATTCTTGATCAACGTAGAGGAGCTTATGTATTGTGTATGTTTTCCGCATTAGTACATGATCAGGATAATCTCCATTGAATATGTGTTAAATTATTCAAAATTTCTACATGGTATCGGAGCCAGATAATTGTAGAAAAAGTTTCTACATGGTATTGGAGCAGCTTGATTTGTAGAAGAGATTTTTACAGGATATCAAGCGAGGGTTGATCATCAGATCTACTATTCAGGAAGTGTTTACTCATGAATTCTAGATCGGAAGCAGTTGAGTTGGTTGCTGGTGGAATTCGAATTTGCAACAGTGTTGTTGAAATGTCTTTCAACAGATTGCGAATGTTATTCCAAAGCAAGAGCGACCTGGCGCTCAAGGATAAACTCAATAACAATAAAGGTGAGAATGGATCTTCATCAAAGGTATCTGATGAAGAGAATTGTGCTTTGGCTGCCAAAGCAAAGAAGGGGAAGAACGAGAAAGCTTCTCATTCCGGTGCAAAAGGCAAGAAGCAGGATATGTCCAAAGTGAAGTGTTTTCACTGTCACCAACATGGACACTATGCCACAAATTGTCCGCAGAAGAAGAAGAACAAGCAAGCTGCTGGATCTGCAGGGGGAGAGGCTTTAGCTTCTCAGTTTGAGCTTGATTTTTCATTGATCGCATGCTTGGTTTCAAGTGTGATGGGATCAGTGTGGTTCCTGGACAGTGGTGCGTCTTTTCACATGACGGGAGATAGAGATTTGTTCTCTGATCTGGAGGACAAAGATCTTGGAGTGCACATCGAGATGGGCGATGATGGTAGATACAGTGCGACCAGTATCGGTACCATTTCCTTTGAGAGGGAGTCTGATAAACCGTTTGTATTGAAGGAAGTCATGCATGTTCCAGGATTGAAGAAGAATCTCATCTCAGTGGCGATGTTAGAAGACAAGGGGTATGATGTTGTTTTCAGCGAGGGAAAGGCCTTCCTGCGCAGCAAGACAACTGGTGAGACCCGGAAGATAGGGGTTCGAGTGAGGAACCTTTATCAGTTGCATGTAGATGGATGCGCAGCAATGGCAGGCAAGGCAGAAGGATTGGTGAGCCGGGATGATGGCGAGTTGTGGCACAGGAGATTGGGTCACCTTCACCATGGAGCCTTGAAGATACTGCAGCAGATCACTACAGGGCTTCCTAAAGGCACACTTGCGCAGTCAGATCAATGCAAGGGGTGTACTTTGGGGAAGTTTGTGAAAGCCACCTTTCACGAGAAGGATAGTCGCGCCACGACGATCCTTGAGAGAATTCACACAGACGTGTGTGGACCTTTCTCAGTTGCTTCGACAGCAAAACACAGGTATTATGTGATTTTTGTTGATGATTTCTCTCGTAAGTGCTGGATCTTCTTCATGCAGAAGAAGAGCGAGACATATTCAAAGTTCTGTGAATTCAAAGCACTGGTCGAGAAGGAGTCGGGGAAGAAGGTGAAGGCTCTTAGGAGCGATAATGGTGGTGAATACATCTCGGACGAGTTCAAGGATTTCTGCAAGGCAGAAGGGATTCGTAGAGAGCTCATAGCTCCCCATAACCCACAGCAGAACGGGGTAGCTGAGCGGAAGAACAGAACGATTGTGGGTGCTGCACGGGCAATGTTGCATGATCAGGGCCTACCCCTTCACTTGTGGGCGGAAGCATGAAATACAGCAGTTTATGTGCAGAACCATTGTCCTCATAGGATACTTGGCATGAGTGCACCCGAGGAGGCTTATTCTGGTAAGAAGCCTGATCTTTCTCATTTGAGGATTTTTGGTGCTAACGTTTACATGCATGTGACGAAGGATGCCAGAAAGAAGTTGGAGCCGACTGCAGAGGTTGGGATATTTGTGGGGTACAATGATATGCCCCACAACTATCGTGTGTATTTGCCAGACAGTGGTAAAACTGTTGTGCGACGGGATATAAAATTTCAGGAGGAGAAAGCCATGAAGTGTTCGCTTGAGAGGGAGCTTGATCCGAATGGAAAATGGCATCAATCCATGGTACTCATCGACCCATATTATTCATCGACCCATGGAATTTACCCATGGTATTGTAAATGGCATCCGCCCGTGGTATTGTAAAATCCACCCATGGTATTCATTCACCCATGGAATTTACCCATGGTATTGTAAATGGCATCTGCATGTGGTATTGTAAAATCCACCCATGGTATTCATTCACCCATGGAATTGACCCGTGGTATTGTAACTGAAAAATACTATAAGTAACAAGTCACATTTTGTAAAAGGACAGATTGTCCGCCACAATGTAGCCTTTACAGTTATTATCGGTTTTAATAAAAAAGTTTCTTTGTGGTTTTGTTTATTAGGCATTCTCCTATTTTTCTTCTGGCAATGCATGTTTTCAGATCTTGGGTGTCTCTCCTCCCAAGATCCATTTCAATCTTCTAGATCTTGGGGCCTTTCCCCCAAGATCCATTTCAAGTTTTCAGATCTTGGGGTCTCTCCCCCCAAGATCCATTTCAATCTTTCAGATCTTGGGGTTCTCCTCCCAAGATCCGGATCAGTGGTATCAGAGCAGGTTATGATTCCATGGGAACGAGGGTTTGATGCATGTTTCAGTTTCAAATTTTGCAGCAATATTCAACAAACGTCAGGCATGTGCTACAACCTCCACAGAGCACTTTCTTGGGTCACGCAGGAAGAATTTTTCTTTTCTCATTTTTTTGCAGAATTTTTTTTTGGGCGGCGACTTTGCAGATCAGATCTGTACATTTTGGTGCAAGATCTGCAAAATATAATTGCATATCTGTATTCCTGGTGAAAAAATAGCCGATTTCAAAAAAAAAAATCGGTTGAATCGGAGTCTGGATGAAGAAGATATCGCTGATTTAAAAATCAGTGGGGTTGCAGACAATTTTCAGGGCAGCGATTTTGCGGCGCAGATCTAGATGTCCTGGTACAAGATCTGCAAAATCTAATTGCATATCTGGATTCTTTGGGAAAAACTACCCAACTTCAAAAAAAAAAATCAGTCGAATCGGAGTCCGGATGAGGGAGATATCGTTGATTTAAAATCAGCTCTTTTTTGCAGAAATTTTGGTGACGGCGGGAGAGTTGCAGCGCAGATATGGAATTCTAGTGCCTGGATCAGGATTTCTATCATATGGGCAGATGCAAAATGGTCTTTCTGCTTCCAAAAACAGGTTATAATAAATATTCTGAGTTATATTGGCCGAGTTCTGTCCATTTTAATTCTGGAGCAGCATTCGGAGTGGGTTTCCATTGGAGACGTGCCCTCCCACCCCACTTTAGTAGGCACCTGCTTCACATTCATCAGTTTCAACATAGCAGCAATCGGCTTGGGTTATTTGGAGATGTGCCCTCCCACCCCAAGCTATGTAGGCACCTGCTACTTCATCAACAACCAACATCATGGTTGTGGGTCATCCACAAACCCACACTTCATCGAAGTCCATTTGCTAGGCCGTACACTGTTAGTATCACAGTTGGTCACAAGCATTACAGGGTATCTCTATCCTCGGATCTTCGTTCTTCATGGTTATGGGTCATCCACAAACCCACAGTTCATCGAAGTCCATTTGCTAGGCCACACACTATCAGAATCACAGTTGGTCACAAGCATTACAGGGTATCTCTATCCTCGGATCTTCATTTATCAGGGTTTTGGGTTAACCACGTAAAACCCTTATCTTCAGTGGATCTTCATATTCAACAAAGGCTTTGCAGGAGGGAACTTTACGCAATGGGGACCATTGCTTCTTAAGGAGGGAGGAATGATCCGAATGGAAAATGGCATCAATCCATGGTACTCATCGACCCATATTATTCATCAACCCATGGAATTTACCCATGGTATTGTAAATGGCATCCGCTCGTGGTATTGTAAAATCCACCCATGGTATTCATTCACCCATGGAATTTACCCATGGTATTGTAAATGGCATCTGCATGTGGTATTGTAAAATCCACCCATGGTATTCATTCACCCATGGAATTGACCCGTGGTATTGTAACTGAAAAATACTATAAGTAACAAGTCACATTTTGTAAAAGGACAGATTGTCTGCCACAATGTAGCCTTTACAGTTATTATCGGTTTTAATAAAAAAGTTTCTTTGTGGTTTTGTTTATTGGGCATTCTCCTATTTTTCTTCTGGCAATGCATGTTTTCAGATCTTGGGTGTCTCTCCTCCCAAGATCCATTTCAATCTTCTAGATCTTGGGGCCTTTCCCCCAAGATCCATTTCAATCTTTCAGATCTTGGGGTTCTCCTCCCAAGATCCGGATCAGAGCTACACTTGCATGCAGATGAGGAGCTATTAGTTCCTAAGGATGAGGTTCAGGACGTGGATCAGCCACAGGACGAGGTTCATGGAGTGGAAGAGACCACTCATGCAGCGCCAACCATCAGAGGGCGAAAGCGCTTGACAGAAGCTGAGCGACTGGCTCAAGATGCAGAGAAAGTTGTAGGACCACCTACAGCCCAACGCAGGCAGAGATAGTCACCTGATCGGTACACTGGATACATGGCTCTTATGAGCAAGTGTGTTGTGACTGAGCCACCCTCTTTCGAGGAAGCTGTGGAGGATCCCGCATGGGTAGACACCATGGTGGAAGAGTATGATTCTATTGTCAGAAACAGTGCATGGGAGATTGTTCCTAAACCGGAAGGGAAATCAGTGGTGGGTTTGAGATGAATCTACAATGTTAAGCAGGCAGCTGACGGGAGTGTGGAGAAGTACAAGGCAAGATTTGTTGCCCGAGGCTTTTCACAGATTGAGGGGATCGATTATGAGGAGACCTTTGCACCTGTCGCAAGGTATTCTTCCATACGAATGATTCTTGCTCTCTCAGCGCAGATGGGATTGCACATTCATCAGATGGATGTGAAGACTGCGTTCCTCAACAGAGTCATTGAGGAGGAGGTGTACATTGAGCAACCCAAAGGCTTTGAAGTCTTCAGCAGCGAGTCGCATGTGTGCAGGCTCAACAGAGCGCTGTATGGGTTGAAGCAAGCACCACGTGCTTGGTACACACGGATAGACAGCTATTTCACAGGACTTGGATTCTCCAAGAGTGAGGCGGATCCGAACCTATACCAGATTGTGGTGGAGGGTAAGTTGCTTATCATTGTACTGTATGTTGATGATTTGATTCTAACGGGTGATGAGCTGTTGATACTGTCATGCAAGAAGGATCTTGCTACAGAGTTTGAGATGAAGGATTTGGGCCTCCTTCACTATTTCCTAGGATTGGAAATATGGCAGCGCAGTGGTGGACTGTTTGTTTCTCAGGGCAAGTATGCTTGGGAGATACTGGAGAAGTTCAACATGCATGGCTGCAAGCCTGTTGATACTCCTCTTCCTGGAGGTTGGAGGAAGGAGTATGCCACTTCGGGAGAAGAAGTGGATGCCACTATTTATCGACAGTTGGTGGGGTCGCTGATGTATTTGGTCAATACACGACCTGATATATGCTATGCAGTTAACCAGCTTTCACAAGCTATGGTTAAGCCTACCAAGCTCTTCTGGAAGGCGGGCAAGCATGTATTGAGCCACTTGAGAGGCACATCGGGATATGGATCTTGGTACAGACAGGAGGATGCAGAGTGGGTAGGGAGCCCAACGGACAGAAAGAGCACATCAGGAGGAGTCTTCAGTATCAGATCGACAGTAGTTTCTTGGTACAGCAGGAAGCAGAGATCTGTGTGGATGAGGATGATCTTGGTTGGGTTTTTCGGGTCCAAGCACATCAGGTACTATCATATCAGAGATTGTGTGCAGCGGAGGATCATGTTACTTTCGTACATTCCAACGGAGGATCAGGATGCTGATATTCTGACGAAGGCTCTCACCAAGAGCAAATTCGAGTACCACCGAGGCAGGATAGGGGTTGCTGATAATCCATATCTTGTCGAGAGGGAGTGTTGAGATTGCAACAAGATGATGGAGCTTAGTGAAAAGAGTCGCCTTCACTAAGTGGGCCCGCAGGCTATTTTTGGCGCAAGTCTATTTTTAGACTATGTCTATTTTTAGACATATGGATCATGTCTATGTTTATGGATGATTGATCAAGTTGGGAAAAATAGATGGACTTCTATTTTTGATGAAAGTGTGAGTGATCACAGTGTGAGTGATCAAGTCTATTTTTAGACTGGCTGTCAAAAATAGAAAAGTCAAATATTATTATCTCACAATAATATTTGGACTATAAACTTAATCTTATTCTCTTGGAGCACTTCAGTTTGAGCTACGGAAGTGGCACATGCAGCTGTCAGAAGGAAATTCGTTTTTCTTATGAGTCAGTTGAGTTGTTGCATGCATGACTTCAGTTAGAACTCAAGTGAGTTGAGTTTAGTGGACTGGAGGTACAGTTGATGGAGTTGTGTTCAGTTTAACTTAGTTAAACTGGTTGTAGTTAGTCTAACTGCAGATAGACTAATGATGAGTTGTTAAACTAATTATTAACTCATAATACAACTAAAGAATACATCAGTTAACTCAGTTGCATGTCAGTGCATGTTCAGTTCAACAGGGACAGGTGGTAGAGAATCAGATTGCTATCAGTTGTGACTATAGTTGTGCACCAGATCTTGCACAATCAAGGGATTGAGTATGCCAATGAGTTTGCTCACGTATTTGGCCCGCATTTTAGCCTTTGCTCACGTCCACAAAGAGTGAGTGACTATTTTTGCAGGTGAAAATTGAGTTTGGGAAGCTATTCTCATCAGTTCTTGAGCAGGTATTGAGCAGTGGAGGCAGGCAAGCAGTGGAAGAGATTTGGAGATCAGATCTGAGCTGTATTGTGTGTAACAGAGGTGGAGATACTTGTGAGAAGTATTATGTTGTGTAATGTTACATGACTCAATCATTAATATACAGATAGTGTGGGGTTTTTTAGCGAGATGCTTTCCCCGTGATACATACTGTGTTAATGTGTGAATGCTCTTGATGTTTTATTGTTATTGATGCTGCTATATTCTTGATCAACGTAGAGGAGCTTATGTATTGTGTATGTTTTCCGCATTAGTACATGATCAGGATAATCTCCATTGAATATGTGTTAAATTATTCAAAATTTCTACAAAAGGGAGCTAAGGCACAGACAAAAAGAAGAATGACTCCCAGGCATAACAAGAGGATAGTGAAAAAAGAAGAAGGCACCAGCAACGCAGGGAAGAAAAGAGGCAGGCAACCACAAAAAGAGAAAATGAAGAAAATAATTGATTCATACATGGAGGGAAACCCGAAGGAGGTTAGAGAACAAATCTGGAGCTGGGAAAGAGATTTGAGAAATAACCTCAGGGGAAGAGACTTACCCATGGATGAATGGGAAGGGCTGTTGCAGGACCCGGCAACGACAAACGGCAGGCAATCACTCTTCAAAAAGACCCTGCAACAATATTGGATTATGAAGCATGTCGTAGCTTGAGCCATGACGCTCCATCAGGAATACATGGAAGGGGAAGTCCTGGATAAGCAGTAAAGAAGGAAGGAGCCAGAACCTGTCTGGGCGGAAATTCTGAAAGACCTGGCGACTATACAAATCCAAACCTATAGGAATAATCTTGCTTTGGGTCGGATTGAGCAGACACTGTCCGAGATAAAGTGGAAGTTGTCTCAAGGCCGCGAGCTTCCAGGCCCTAGGGTGAAGGCGCCAAGTTCCGGTGTGAAGGTTTCAGTTCAGATAGCACCCTCTGATGAGGAATAGTTTATTTTGTCGTTTATCTTTGAATTTTAGTAAAATGAAGAAAATGAGCAATTTTGATATGTCCTATAAAGCCAATAGGGATAAGCTCTCGAGAAGTAGGTGTTTTTTGCTGAACTTATTCAAATTTTGGAATGGATACAATGCTGACCAGTGGTCACCTGGTTTCCTCCAGGTAGGTGACCAGACAGGGGACATGATTGTAAATTTTTTCTGAAAAAGTAAATATAGAGATCTCTATCATGTTTACAAAAAAAAAAAAAACAGTAAAATAACTTTTCTATTTTTTTTGAAATATTAAATATAAAGAAAACATGTAACCACGATGACTAAACACTTCCACTAACGAGTTGTTGACTTTTTAAGCAACCTAAACTAAACAAGGGATTGTAACACATTGATTATGATAAGGATAAGACTCCTATCCTTCACTTCCCTACCTTTCTGAAACATGTCATCTTCTCCATGAAAATGGAAAAGTGTTGCCTATTACACTGTTACACAACGAAATGTAAGGGATTTCCAAATTCATCCTTGATTAGAGCTGACCCATCCTCATCACACTCAAGCAGCCCAAAAATGGGCGTCCCATCCTTATCCACCTCACACAAATTGCTTACAACTAGCCCATACGCCTGAAACAACTCTCTTAGATCTGACCTATCATCACCTAGCTGAGGTGCTCAGGTGTCTGCTCGACGGTGACTAGACATTTGGTGTCAATTGATGATCCCTCATCAAAATTCATCAATACAATTCTCACAATTTTCTCCACAAAATCCCAATGGTTACTGAAAAAGAACTGGGTGCATTCTGGTTATGAAAACTATAGGCATCCCAATATGTTATAATCAATATATTATTGTTTTTCTATATTTGTAAGGCCACTATTAAATCATAAAAAATAATCACTAACTTCCAATTATTCTATTAGAATTCATTTATTCAATACCCGTTTTCTTCCCTAAGAAGGAACCATATATTTTTGCATTCACAACTTCAAATGAAACGCAAAAAAAAATCAGGAGAAAGCTACAATCCTTATTGAATGACAGTAATGTTGTTGGCATTATGATACAGATTTGGCACTATGACACAGGTGTTGTTCTTGATGGCAACTCACAAAATGAATAAAGAAAGGTATACGCAGGTTCCCCATTGACCAAGCCATGTGTACACTCGGGTTCGCAGACCAAAAGGTGCGTATAGCGTACACACGCACTTTCATGGAAGGAAAGGCACGTACATGTTGGAAAACTTAGTTTTGGTCCGTGGTATTTGGTCCATGGTATTTTGATCCATGGTATTGGTCCAAGGTATCTTGTCTGAAGTGTTGACCCCAAGTATTTGGTCCAAGGTATTGATTCTAAGTGGTTTTGGACCATGGTATTTGTAGGAATTTACAGGGTAAGTTCCACAGAAAGAATACCAAAAGGACACCGCTCACAACCAGATATCAAATCAATACACCAGTATTTTTGACGTGGTTAAAACCCTCAGAGTGCAAGGAGGGAAACAGTCCACGGCCTGTCCCAATGTGGGTACTACAGGCAATTTATTAATCAAAGAATGAAAATTTACATAAGCTTCTCTCATGCACGGATTACCCGAACAATGACCCTCCATGCACTTTAAATAGAACTCATGGACCAATCGGGTGTCAAGCCACGGATCAAGTGTCGGTAATACCGAGGTGAGAGTGAACCGTCGGATCACTACATATTGTGACCGTCGGATTGTAAGTTACAAAATGTACAACGGTAAAGAAACACACTTTACCTAACTCTATACTAGACCAAGTTGAACTTAACTATATCCTATGTGTCGGAATATCCTAACATCCCCCCTTAAGAACAACTTGGGATAGGATTGAAGGATTTACAAATATGACACAATAGGAGAAGGAAGGAGGCACTAGAGCCTATCCCCCCTTAGTGAAAACTTCCTGAACTCCAAGCATATATCGAAGTTTAGTGAACTTCGCCTCTGTGAAAGCCTTTGTGAAGATGTCTGCAACCTGATCATCTGTTGGACAATATTGCACTTCAAGAACATGGTCATGAATGAGCTTTCTGATGAAGTGCATATGTAGTTCAATGTGTTTGCTGTGCTGATGCTGGACTGGATCTTTGCATAGCTGAATGGCACTTTGATTATCACACCAAAGTGTGGTGGGATGCTGCTGCTCAAAGCCAAACTCTGATAGGATTTGACGAAGCCACAAGGCTTCCTTACTAGCTTCCACGGCACCACGATACTCTGCTTCTGCTGATGAAAGAGAAATGGCAGCCTGTTTCTTACAAGCCCATGTAATAGGTCCTGAACCAAGAGTGAAGACATAACCGGCAGTAGACTTCCGATCATCATGGTCACCAGCCCAATCAGAATCAGTGAAACCAACTAGCAGAGGAGCTGCTTTGGCACTGTAATGAATCCCAAACTGTATTGTACCTCGAACATAACGAAGTATTATTTTAGCTGCTTTCCAATGACTTTCACGGGGGTTTTGCATAAAACGAGAAACAAGGCCAACAGCAAAGGAAAGATCAGGACGAGTATGGGTTAAATACAAGAGTTTTCCGACAAGTTGACGGTATAAGGTAGCATCAACTTCAGGAGAAGTACAAGAGACTGAAAGTTTGACTCCAGACTGAAAGGGAGAAGGGGTTGGCTTACAGTCTTCCATGTGAAAATGACGAAGAATATCACAAGCATACTTGGACTGGGAAAGGAAAATACCCTCTTGGGATTGCAAGACTTGAAGACCAAGAAAATAGTGTAAGTGTCCTAAGTCTGTCATTTCAAATTTCTTTTTAAGGTTGGACTTCACATGGTTTATAAGGTTGGGATCACTACTAGTAAGAATAAGATCATCAACATAAAGAACAAGGATGATAAGAGAGTTCCCCACTTTCTTGGTGTAGACAGTATTGTCAGAATGACACCTAGAAAAGCCAGATTCTAAAAGAAAGCTATCCATTTTGGCATACCAAGCCCGAGGAGCTTGCTTGAGGCCATAAAGGGATTTCTTAAGTCGACAAACAAGGCTGGAGTCTGTTTGTATGAAGCCAATGGGTTGTTCCATATAGATTTCTTCCTGCAAGTCCCCATGCAAGAAGGCAGATTTAACATCCATCTGATGGACTTCCCATTTTAAAGAGGCAGCAAGGGAAAGAACAAGGCGGATAGAGTTCATTTTGGCAACAGGGGAGAAGGTTTCAGTGTAGTCAATGCCTTCAACCTGTGAAAAGCCCTTAGCAACGAGACGAGCTTTATGTTTATCAACTTTCCCATCTGGTCCATACTTGGTTCTGTAAACCCATTTACATCTAACAAGTTTGCGTCCCTTTGGTAGAGGAACAAGATCCCATGTATCATTTGTCATCAATGAATTATATTCTTCATTCATAGCTGCTTCCCAATGTGGATGGCCTGAAGCTTCTGCAAAAGTGTCACGATCATGATTTACTGGAGCTTGAGCCAGTAAGGAAGAGGCTCTTTCAAACTGAGAACGTGTACGTCGTTGATCTGTAGGATCACCGGCAAGATCACCTGCTGCATCCCGAGTAGTACGGACCCATCGTGGAAGTTGAGGATCCTGAGAAGGTGGGGGAGGATTATCATCCTTGCTTTCATCATCTGAAGAAGAAATGTTTTCAAAAGTAGAAGAGATAGGAAGAGGTGGCACATCCGCCGGACTAGGCTCGCAGGCCGATTTATTTTCATCAAACTTTACATCTCTTCTAATGATAACATTTTTGGACTTAAATGGAATAAGTCTATAACCTTTTACATTTTCAGAATATCCAACAAAAGTACATTTCTCACTCTTAGGTTCTAAAGCTTTATGCTTTTCATCTGGAATATGGGCCCATGCTTCACTTCCAAACACACGAAAGTGACTTACATCTGGTTTAATGGAACTCCAAGCTTCTTCTGGAGTGATATTCTCTAGAACCTTAGTAGGAGTGCGATTGATTATATAGTTTGCACAATTAATTGCTTCGGCCCAAAAACTAAGACTGAGTCCTTTAGATTGCAGCATACAATTAACCATTTCCTTTAAGGTGCGATTTTTCCTTTCAGCTACACCATTTTGTTGTGGAGTGTATGGAACAGTATGTTGCATTTGAATTCCATTTTGGTGCAAAATTTGATGAATGTGTTTTTAACATATTCTCCACCATTATCAGTTCTTAGCTTAAGAATTTGATGTCTAGATTGTTTTTCAACAAAGGCTTTGAAGGCCAAAAAGGTGTTAAATACTTCACTCTTGAGTTTTAAGAAGTATACCCAAGTGCGTCTGGAGAAATCATCAATGAAAGTTAAGAAGTACTTGCAGCCAGAGAATGAAGCAACAGGAAGAGGACCACATAAATCACTGTGCACAAGCTGTAAAGGGGCTGAGGCGTGCCAAGAGGCACGTTTGTCAAAACTGTCTCGATGATGTTTTCCGAGTACACATCCGGAACAAACACCATCTCTGGAAGATACCATAGGAAGACCTGTCACCATATTTTCTTTACATAGATGCTGAAGGGAGCGATAGTTTAAGTGACCAAATCGCTCATGCCAAAGTTTGCTCACTTCATCATTATGAGCAACAAATATTGAGGGAAGATTTGATGACCCAAAGTTGTGAAACTTATACAACCTTTTGGAATCATCAGCAAGACCAGTAGCTAGAATCTGTTTAGGATCTTTTAGATCCTTGATTACAACATCATGAGGTGAAAATTCAACAATTTTACCTTCACCTGAATGAGTTATCTGATAGACAGATAGAAGGTTGCAGGATAAGGTTGGAACACATAATACATCATTAAACTGACCATTGTCTAGATGAACAGTTCCAGTCCCTACAACATTAAGAGATCTATCATCACCAATATATATATTTTTGGTGTTACAATCATTTAAAGAAGAGAACATGGCTTGATTTTTGGCCATGTGACAAGAGGCTCCAGAATCAATGAGCCACTCATGAGAATGAGAAGAAGAAGAAGATACATTTAATGCATAACCAGACTGAGATGATTGATAATGACATGCAGAAAGTGCCATTCCGGAAGTTGAAGTTGAAGTAGGCTCCACATGGATGTTATGTTTCTTCATTGCAGCTTCCAAGGCTTCCATCTTCTTAAAGCATTTAGATTCTAAGTGGCCATCTCGATTACAAAAGTTGCAATGTCTATCAGACTTCTTCTATTTGTTTTTATTGGTCTTATCATTTTGCTGAAATGATCTTTCATTTTGAGGCTGAGATGGTTTAGGACCATTCTTTTGAGGATATGACTTCTTAGGATGTGACTTGTCGGAATATCCTAACAGTATTGAGTAAGGCCTAAGACTATAAAAGGAGGAGAAGATCATTAGGCAAAGGCACTCATGAATTGAATATCTAATGAAGAGCAAGATCTAGAATACAGGTTATTGGGTTATGGTGCACAGCTGGATCTGAATCAAGGATGAACCTGAGCGCTTGATGAAGGATAAGTTCTATTGATGGGTCAAGATCTTAAGGCTTGAAGAGAAGTATCTTTGTGTGGTTTTGATTTCTTATCTAACTGGCGCATGTTGTAATCTGTAAATATGATGATCTGGGTATAACTGATGTCTGGAATTGTTGTAACGTTTAAATCATCATTTACAGATCTGTACGCAGGTTCACTTTAGCAAAGGCACGTATACATGCTAGTTCTGCATATCAAAACAGTGTATACATAGGGTCACCTTGAGAAAACGGCATATGTACGCAGGTTTGACACATTGAAGTAGTGTATACCTAATAAAATATGCTTTAGCTATTTCTGTTTGCTGTTGCACTGTTCTGGGTTCTAGCATGAGTTCTGGTTACTGTTTTTGTATTTTGGTTACAGCATTCTGAGAAGTGATTGATTGATTCATTTTTGGTTGGTGCAAAGGAGATTGATTGATGCAAATATATTTGATGTTTGATTGATGTTATTGATGGATCCAGTCTGAAAATTTATGAAACGTGGTCCCTGGAAGAAAAGAGAAGGTTGTAGCCTTCTGTAGGTCGACACCTACGTACTAGTAAACATATCAGCTAGTACAAGATCTAGGGGCTTGTAGCTTCCTTTCAGGAGAAGTTGGAGAACGAGAGAAGGTTGTATCCTTCTGCAGGTAGAAGCCTACGTAATGGTATAAGGCTACACCAGTACAAAAATTCTAAAAAGAAGTTTCTTATTAAAAGAAGATAGAGACGATTGCAGCAGGTGGTTTTCACCCACATTGGGTTTCCACCTTATATCTTGTGTTCACGTTTGTGTGATTGTATGTTCTGTTTTACTGCACCTGGTTACTATTTATATGGTTCTGATGCATTGAGTAAAGATCAACGTATGATAAATTAACTTAATCATAAGTTTGCAATATATACGTTAGTTGCCTTAAATACAGCTGTGTATACACGCAAGTTCCATTAACTGAAGTAGCGTATATGAATATGATTATGGAAATGAAATATTATTGACTTGCTAATACTGATTCACCCACCCCCACCCCCACCCCCACCCCCCCCCCCCTCCTCGGTATTTTTTCCAACAATTGGTATCAGAGCAGGTCCTTCTGAAGAAGCTTGATCGCTTGAAGAAAGATCTATCATCATGAGTAACTACGAAAGAGAGGGATCCATTAGACCACCAATCTTTGATGGAAGCAACTTCGTTTATTAGAAGGTAAGGACTACAACCTATCTTCAATCTCTTGGAACAGATGTCTGGGAAATCATGGAAGGAGGATATACTTTTCCATCAACAATTCCTACAGATACAGCAGGTAAGAAGCAATATGAAACTAATGCCAAGGTAGTCAATACATTATTAGGGAGCTTGTCACAATCAGAATTGGTCAAAGTTATGCAACTCAAAACCGCCAAAGAAATATGGGACAAGATCCTTCTAAGCTATGAAGGAGACAATTAGGTAAAATGTGCAAAACTGCAATCTCTCAGAATTCAATATGAAACACTCAAAATGCACAATGATGAAAGTATCACTAGTTACTTCTTACATATAGATGAGATTGTTAATTGCATGAAGAACTTGGGTGAAGAGATAAAAGAAGTTACATTAGTTGAAAAGGTTTTAAGATCCTTGTCTACTAAGTTTGAATCAAAAGTGTCTACCATAGAAGAAAAGCAAGATCTTCAAACTATTACTATGACACAGCTGCACAGAATCTTAACTGCTTTCGAACTGAGAAAAGGAGGTCCATCAGATATGAGAGAAGCTGCATTCAAAGCTTCAGGAAGAGAAGAATTCCATGAATCAGGACATATTTCAGAAGGAGAAGAAGCAAACTTTGTTAAGAACCTTCAATGAGGTTCCAGGAGATTCAGAGGTAAACTACCTTTCAAATGTTTTGCTTGTGGAAGAGTCGGTCATTACACTGCCAAATGTCCTCATAAAGATAAGCTTGATAAAGGTAAGGAATCAGAAAAATGGAATAGAAAACAAAGTGTAAGTAAGAAGAGCTACTATACTCATGAAGATAGTGATGGTTTATCAAATAGTGATGAAGATGAAAATAGTAATGACTATAGACTTCTAATGGCTTTTGAAGATGATGATTTCTTGGATGCTTTAGATGAAGATTACCTTTATGATGAAATATCTAAACTCAAAGTCTGTTTAGAAGAAAAGAATATGATTATAGATACTCTGACATTCCAACTTGCTGAAAGAGAAAAACACAATGAAAAACTGGGATGTGAAATTGTGGGTCTAAGAAAGGATATTAAGAAAACCAAGCTCACAATCTTAGATTTGCTAAAGGATTAGAAACATTAAATGAAATTATCAAAGTGCAGTGTTCTCCTCTGATAAAGACAAGTCTTTGATATACTGAAGAAACATCTCAATCATTGAAGCCGTCAACCTCCACTAAAAGCTATCTTATGAGTCAGTTGAGTTGTTGCATGCATGACTTCAGTTAGAACTCAAGTGAGTTGAGTTTAGTGGACTGGAGGTACAGTTGATGGAGTTGTGTTCAGTTTAACTTAGTTAAACTGGTTGTAGTTAGTCTAACTACAGATAGACTAATGATGAGTTGTTAAACTAATTATTAACTCATAATACAACTAAAGAATACATCAGTTAACTCAGTTGCATGTCAGTGCATGTTCAATTCAACAGGGACAGGTGGTAGAGAATCAGATTGCTATCAGTTGTGACTATAGTTGTGCACCAGATCTTGCACAATCAAGGGATTGAGTATGCCAATGAGTTTGCTCACGTATTTGGCACACATTTTAGCCTTTGCTCACGTCCACAAAGAGTGAGTGACTATTTTGCAGGTGAAAATTGAGTTTGGGAAGCTATTCTCATCAGTTCTTGAGCAGGTATTGAGCAGTGGAGGCAGGCAAGCAGTGGAAGAGATTTGGAGATCAGATCTGAGCTGTATTGTGTGTAACAGAGGTGGAGATACTTGTGAGAAGTATTATGCTGTGTAATGTTACATGACTCAATCATTAATATACAGATAGTGTGGGGTTTTTTAGCGAGATGCTTTCCCCGTGATACATACTGTGTTAATGTGTGAATGCTCTTGATGTTTTATTGTTATTGATGCTGCTATATTCTTGATCAACGTAGAGGAGCTTATGTATTGTGTATGTTTTCCGCATTAGTACATGATCAGGATAATCTCCATTGAATATGTGTTAAATTATTCAAAATTTCTACATGGTATCGGAGCCAGATAATTGTAGAAAAAGTTTCTACATGGTATTGGAGCAGCTTGATTTGTAGAAGAGATTTTTACAGGATATCAAGCGAGGGTTGATCATCAGATCTACTATTCAGGAAGTGTTTACTCATGAATTCTAGATCGGAAGCAGTTGAGTTGGTTGCTGGTGGAATTCGAATTTGCAACAGTGTTGTTGAAATGTCTTTCAACAGATTGCGAATGTTATTCCAAAGCAAGAGCGACCTGGCGCTCAAGGATAAACTCAATAACAATAAAGGTGAGAATGGATCTTCATCAAAGGTATCTGATGAAGAGAATTGTGCTTTGGCTGCCAAAGCAAAGAAGGGGAAGAACGAGAAAGCTTCTCATTCCGGTGCAAAAGGCAAGAAGCAGGATATGTCCAAAGTGAAGTGTTTTCACTGTCACCAACATGGACACTATGCCACAAATTGTCCGCAGAAGAAGAAGAACAAGCAAGCTGCTGGATCTGCAGGGGGAGAGGCTTTAGCTTCTCAGTTTGAGCTTGATTTTTCATTGATCGCATGCTTGGTTTCAAGTGTGATGGGATCAGTGTGGTTCCTGGACAGTGGTGCGTCTTTTCACATGACGGGAGATAGAGATTTGTTCTCTGATCTGGAGGACAAAGATCTTGGAGTGCACATCGAGATGGGCGATGATGGTAGATACAGTGCGACCAGTATCGGTACCATTTCCTTTGAGAGGGAGTCTGGTAAACCGTTTGTATTGAAGGAAGTCATGCATGTTCCAGGATTGAAGAAGAATCTCATCTCAGTGGCGATGTTAGAAGACAAGGGGTATGATGTTGTTTTCAGCGAGGGAAAGGCCTTCCTGCGCAGCAAGACAACTGGTGAGACCCGGAAGATAGGGGTTCGAGTGAGGAACCTTTATCAGTTGCATGTAGATGGATGCGCAGCAATGGCAGGCAAGGCAGAAGGATTGGTGAGCCGGGATGATGGCGAGTTGTGGCACAGGAGATTGGGTCACCTTCACCATGGAGCCTTGAAGATACTGCAGCAGATCACTACAGGGCTTCCTAAAGGCACACTTGCGCAGTCAGATCAATGCAAGGGGTGTACTTTGGGGAAGTTTGTGAAAGCCACCTTTCACGAGAAGGATAGTCGCGCCACGACGATCCTTGAGAGAATTCACACAGACGTGTGTGGACCTTTCTCAGTTGCTTCGACAGCAAAACACAGGTATTATGTGATTTTTGTTGATGATTTCTCTCGTAAGTGCTGGATCTTCTTCATGCAGAAGAAGAGCGAGACATATTCAAAGTTCTGTGAATTCAAAGCACTGGTCGAGAAGGAGTCAGGGAAGAAGGTGAAGGCTCTTAGGAGCGATAATGGTGGTGAATACATCTCGGACGAGTTCAAGGATTTCTGCAAGGCAGAAGGGATTCGTAGAGAGCTCATAGCTCCCCATAACCCACAGCAGAACGGGGTAGCTGAGCGGAAGAACAGAACGATTGTGGGTGCTGCACGGGCAATGTTGCATGATCAGGGCCTACCCCTTCACTTGTGGGCGGAAGCATGAAATACAGCAGTTTATGTGCAGAACCATTGTCCTCATAGGATACTTGGCATGAGTGCACCCGAGGAGGCTTATTCTGGTAAGAAGCCTGATCTTTCTCATTTGAGGATTTTTGGTGCTAACGTTTACATGCATGTGACGAAGGATGCCAGAAAGAAGTTGGAGCCGACTGCAGAGGTTGGGATATTTGTGGGGTACAATGATATGCCCCACAACTATCGTGTGTATTTGCCAGACAGTGGTAAAACTGTTGTGCGACGGGATATAAAATTTCAGGAGGAGAAAGCCATGAAGTGTTCGCTTGAGAGGGAGCTTGATCCGAATGGAAAATGGCATCAATCCATGGTACTCATCGACCCATATTATTCATCGACCCATGGAATTTACCCATGGTATTGTAAATGGCATCCGCCCGTGGTATTGTAAAATCCACCCATGGTATTCATTCACCCATGGAATTTACCCATGGTATTGTAAATGGCATCTGCATGTGGTATTGTAAAATCCACCCATGGTATTCATTCACCCATGGAATTGACCCGTGGTATTGTAACTGAAAAATACTATAAGTAACAAGTCACATTTTGTAAAAGGACAGATTGTCCGCCACAATGTAGCCTTTACAGTTATTATCGGTTTTAATAAAAAAGTTTCTTTGTGGTTTTGTTTATTAGGCATTCTCCTATTTTTCTTCTGGAAATGCATGTTTTCAGATCTTGGGTGTCTCTCCTCCCAAGATCCATTTCAATCTTCTAGATCTTGGGGCCTTTCCCCCAAGATCCATTTCAAGTTTTCAGATCTTGGGGTCTCTCCCCCCAAGATCCATTTCAATCTTTCAGATCTTGGGGTTCTCCTCCCAAGATCCGGATCAGTGGTATCAGAGCAGGTTATGATTCCATGGGAACGAGGGTTTGATGCATGTTTCAGTTTCAAATTTTGCAGCAATATTCAACAAACGTCAGGCATGTGCTACAACCTCCACAGAGCACTTTCTTGGGTCACGCAGGAAGAATTTTTCTTTTCTCATTTTTTTGCAGAATTTTTTTTTGGGCGGCGACTTTGCAGATCAGATCTGTACATTTTGGTGCAAGATCTGCAAAATATAATTGCATATCTGTATTCCTGGTGAAAAAATAGCCGATTTCAAAAAAAAAAATCGGTTGAATCGGAGTCCGGATGAAGAAGATATCGCTGATTTAAAAATCAGTGGGGTTGCAGACAATTTTCAGGGCAGCGATTTTGCGGCGCAGATCTAGATGTCCTGGTACAAGATCTGCAAAATCTAATTGCATATCTGGATTCTTTGGGAAAAACTACCCAACTTCAAAAAAAAAAATCAGTCGAATCGGAGTCCGGATGAGGGAGATATCGTTGATTTAAAATCAGCTCTTTTTTGCAGAAATTTTGGTGACGGCGGGAGAGTTGCAGCGCAGATATGGAATTCTAGTGCCTGGATCAGGATTTCTATCATATGGGCAGATGCAAAATGGTCTTTCTGCTTCCAAAAACAGGTTATAATAAATATTCTGAGTTATATTGGCCGAGTTCTGTCCATTTTAATTCTGGAGCAGCATTCGGAGTGGGTTTCCATTGGAGACGTGCCCTCCCACCCCACTTTAGTAGGCACCTGCTTCACATTCATCAGTTTCAACATAGCAGCAATCGGCTTGGGTTATTTGGAGATGTGCCCTCCCACCCCAAGCTATGTAGGCACCTGCTACTTCATCAACAACCAACATCATGGTTGTGGGTCATCCACAAACCCACACTTCATCGAAGTCCATTTGCTAGGCCGTACACTGTTAGTATCACAGTTGGTCACAAGCATTACAGGGTATCTCTATCCTCGGATCTTCGTTCTTCATGGTTATGGGTCATCCACAAACCCACAGTTCATCGAAGTCCATTTGCTAGGCCACACACTATCAGAATCACAGTTGGTCACAAGCATTACAGGGTATCTCTATCCTCGGATCTTCATTTATCAGGGTTTTGGGTTAACCACGTAAAACCCTTATCTTCAGTGGATCTTCATATTCAACAAAGGCTTTGCAGGAGGGAACTTTACGCAATGGGGACCATTGCTTCTTAAGGAGGGAGGAATGATCCGAATGGAAAATGGCATCAATCCATGGTACTCATCGACCCATATTATTCATCGACCCATGGAATTTACCCATGGTATTGTAAATGGCATCCGCTCGTGGTATTGTAAAATCCACCCATGGTATTCATTCACCCATGGAATTTACCCATGGTATTGTAAATGGCATCTGCATGTGGTATTGTAAAATCCACCCATGGTATTCATTCACCCATGGAATTGACCCGTGGTATTGTAACTGAAAAATACTATAAGTAACAAGTCACATTTTGTAAAAGGACAGATTGTCCGCCACAATGTAGCCTTTACAGTTATTATCGGTTTTAATAAAAAAGTTTCTTTGTGGTTTTGTTTATTGGGCATTCTCCTATTTTTCTTCTGGCAATGCATGTTTTCAGATCTTGGGTGTCTCTCCTCCCAAGATCCATTTCAATCTTCTAGATCTTGGGGCCTTTCCCCCAAGATCCATTTCAATCTTTCAGATCTTGGGGTTCTCCTCCCAAGATCCGGATCAGAGCTACACTTGCATGCAGATGAGGAGCTATTAGTTCCTAAGGATGAGGTTCAGGACGTGGATCAGCCACAGGACGAGGTTCATGGAGTGGAAGAGACCACTCATGCAGCGCCAACCATCAGAGGGCGAAAGCGCTTGACAGAAGCTGAGCGACTGGCTCAAGATGCAG
Source organism: Pinus tabuliformis (assembly GCA_031772625.1). Lineage (NCBI taxonomy): Eukaryota > Viridiplantae > Streptophyta > Pinopsida > Pinales > Pinaceae > Pinus > Pinus tabuliformis. The sequence goes on along the minus strand of CM062819.1, from coordinate 295,021,145 downwards.
AGAAAGTTGTAGGACCACCTACAGCCCAACGCAGGCAGAGATAGTCACCTGATCGGTACACTGGATACATGGCTCTTATGAGCAAGTGTGTTGTGACTGAGCCACCCTCTTTCGAGGAAGCTGTGGAGGATCCCGCATGGGTAGACACCATGGTGGAAGAGTATGATTCTATTGTCAGAAACAGTGCATGGGAGATTGTTCCTAAACCGGAAGGGAAATCAGTGGTGGGTTTGAGATGAATCTACAATGTTAAGCAGGCAGCTGACGGGAGTGTGGAGAAGTACAAGGCAAGATTTGTTGCCCGAGGCTTTTCACAGATTGAGGGGATCGATTATGAGGAGACCTTTGCACCTGTCGCAAGGTATTCTTCCATACGAATGATTCTTGCTCTCTCAGCGCAGATGGGATTGCACATTCATCAGATGGATGTGAAGACTGCGTTCCTCAACAGAGTCATTGAGGAGGAGGTGTACATTGAGCAACCCAAAGGCTTTGAAGTCTTCAGCAGCGAGTCGCATGTGTGCAGGCTCAACAGAGCGCTGTATGGGTTGAAGCAAGCACCACGTGCTTGGTACACACGGATAGACAGCTATTTCACAGGACTTGGATTCTCCAAGAGTGAGGCGGATCCGAACCTATACCAGATTGTGGTGGAGGGTAAGTTGCTTATCATTGTACTGTATGTTGATGATTTGATTCTAACGGGTGATGAGCTGTTGATACTGTCATGCAAGAAGGATCTTGCTACAGAGTTTGAGATGAAGGATTTGGGCCTCCTTCACTATTTCCTAGGATTGGAAATATGGCAGCGCAGTGGTGGACTGTTTGTTTCTCAGGGCAAGTATGCTTGGGAGATACTGGAGAAGTTCAACATGCATGGCTGCAAGCCTGTTGATACTCCTCTTCCTGGAGGTTGGAGGAAGGAGTATGCCACTTCGGGAGAAGAAGTGGATGCCACTATTTATCGACAGTTGGTGGGGTCGCTGATGTATTTGGTCAATACACGACCTGATATATGCTATGCAGTTAACCAGCTTTCACAAGCTATGGTTAAGCCTACCAAGCTCTTCTGGAAGGCGGGCAAGCATGTATTGAGCCACTTGAGAGGCACATCGGGATATGGATCTTGGTACAGACAGGAGGATGCAGAGTGGGTAGGGAGCCCAACGGACAGAAAGAGCACATCAGGAGGAGTCTTCAGTATCAGATCGATAGTAGTTTCTTGGTACAGCAGGAAGCAGAGATCTGTGTGGATGAGGATGATCTTGGTTGGGTTTTTCGGGTCCAAGCACATCAGGTACTATCATATCAGAGATTGTGTGCAGCGGAGGATCATGTTACTTTCGTACATTCCAACGGAGGATCAGGATGCTGATATTCTGACGAAGGCTCTCACCAAGAGCAAATTCGAGTACCACCGAGGCAGGATAGGGGTTGCTGATAATCCATATCTTGTCGAGAGGGAGTGTTGAGATTGCAACAAGATGATGGAGCTTAGTGAAAAGAGTCGCCTTCACTAAGTGGGCCCGCAGGCTATTTTTGGCGCAAGTCTATTTTTAGACTATGTCTATTTTTAGACATATGGATCATGTCTATGTTTATGGATGATTGATCAAGTTGGGAAAAATAGATGGACTTCTATTTTTGATGAAAGTGTGAGTGATCACAGTGTGAGTGATCAAGTCTATTTTTAGACTGGCTGTCAAAAATAGAAAAGTCAAATATTATTATCTCACAATAATATTTGGACTATAAACTTAATCTTATTCTCTTGGAGCACTTCAGTTTGAGCTACGGAAGTGGCACATGCAGCTGTCAGAAGGAAATTCGTTTTTCTTATGAGTCAGTTGAGTTGTTGCATGCATGACTTCAGTTAGAACTCAAGTGAGTTGAGTTTAGTGGACTGGAGGTACAGTTGATGGAGTTGTGTTCAGTTTAACTTAGTTAAACTGGTTGTAGTTAGTCTAACTGCAGATAGACTAATGATGAGTTGTTAAACTAATTATTAACTCATAATACAACTAAAGAATACATCAGTTAACTCAGTTGCATGTCAGTGCATGTTCAGTTCAACAGGGACAGGTGGTAGAGAATCAGATTGCTATCAGTTGTGACTATAGTTGTGCACCAGATCTTGCACAATCAAGGGATTGAGTATGCCAATGAGTTTGCTCACGTATTTGGCCCGCATTTTAGCCTTTGCTCACGTCCACAAAGAGTGAGTGACTATTTTTGCAGGTGAAAATTGAGTTTGGGAAGCTATTCTCATCAGTTCTTGAGCAGGTATTGAGCAGTGGAGGCAGGCAAGCAGTGGAAGAGATTTGGAGATCAGATCTGAGCTGTATTGTGTGTAACAGAGGTGGAGATACTTGTGAGAAGTATTATGCTGTGTAATGTTACATGACTCAATCATTAATATACAGATAGTGTGGGGTTTTTTAGCGAGATGCTTTCCCCGTGATACATACTGTGTTAATGTGTGAATGCTCTTGATGTTTTATTGTTATTGATGCTGCTATATTCTTGATCAACGTAGAGGAGCTTATGTATTGTGTATGTTTTCCGCATTAGTACATGATCAGGATAATCTCCATTGAATATGTGTTAAATTATTCAAAATTTCTACAAAAGGGAGCTAAGGCACAGACAAAAAGAAGAATGACTCCCAGGCATAACAAGAGGATAGTGAAAAAAGAAGAAGGCACCAGCAACGCAGGGAAGAAAAGAGGCAGGCAACCACAAAAAGAGAAAATGAAGAAAATAATTGATTCATACATGGAGGGAAACCCGAAGGAGGTTAGAGAACAAATCTGGAGCTGGGAAAGAGATTTGAGAAATAACCTCAGGGGAAGAGACTTACCCATGGATGAATGGGAAGGGCTGTTACAGGACCCGGCAACGACAAACGGCAGGCAATCACTCTTCAAAAAGACCCTGCAACAATATTGGATTATGAAGCATGTCGTAGCTTGAGCCATGAGGCTCCATCAGGAATACATGGAAGGGGAAGACCCGGATAAGCAGTAAAGAAGGAAGGAGCCAGAACCTGTCTGGGCGGAAATTCTGAAAGACCTGGCGACTATACAAATCCAAACCTATAGGAATAATCTTGCTTTGGGTCGGATTGAGCAGACACTGTCCGAGATAAAGTGGAAGTTGTCTCAAGGCCGCAAGCTTCCAGGCCCTAGGGTGAAGGCGCCAAGTTCCGGTGTGAAGGTTTCAGTTCAGATAGCACCCTCTGATGAGGAATAGTTTATTTTGTCGTTTATCTTTGAATTTTAGTAAAATGAAGAAAATGAGCAATTTTGATATGTCCTATAAAGCCAATAGGGATAAGCTCTCGAGAAGTAGGTATTTTTTGCTGAACTTATTCAAATTTTGGAATGGATACAATTCTGACCAGTGGTCACCTGGTTTCCTCCAGGTAGGTGACCAGACAGGGGACATGATTGTAAATTTTTTCTGAAAAAGTAAATATAGAGATCTCTATCATGTTTACAAAAAAAAAAAAAACAGTAAAATAACTTTTCTATTTTTTTTGAAATATTAAATATAAAGAAAACATGTAACCACGATGACTAAACACTTCCACTAACGAGTTGTTGACTTTTTAAGCAACCTAAACTAAACAAGGGATTGTAACACATTGATTATGATAAGGATAAGACTCCTATCCTTCACTTCCCTACCTTTCTGAAACATGTCATCTTCTCCATGAAAATGGAAAAGTGTTGCCTATTACACTGTTACACAACGAAATGTAAGGGATTTCCAAATTCATCCTTGATTAGAGCTGACCCATCCTCATCACACTCAAGCAGCCCAAAAATGGGCGTCCCATCCTTATCCACCTCACACAAATTGCTTACAACTAGCCCATACGCCTGAAACAACTCTCTTAGATCTGACCTATCATCACCTAGCTGAGGTGCTCAGGTGTCTGCTCGACGGTGACTAGACATTTGGTGTCAATTGATGATCCCTCATCAAAATTCATCAATACAATTCTCACAATTTTCTCCACAAAATCCCAATGGTTACTGAAAAAGAACTGGGTGCATTCTGGTTATGAAAACTATAGGCATCCCAATATGTTATAATCAATATATTATTGTTTTTCTATATTTGTAAGGCCACTATTAAATCATAAAAAATAATCACTAACTTCCAATTATTCTATTAGAATTCATTTATTCAATACCCGTTTTCTTCCCTAAGAAGGAACCATATATTTTTGCATTCACAACTTCAAATGAAACGCAAAAAAAAATCAGGAGAAAGCTACAATCCTTATTGAATGACAGTAATGTTGTTGGCATTATGATACAGATTTGGCACTATGACACAGGTGTTGTTCTTGATGGCAACTCACAAAATGAATAAAGAAAGGTATACGCAGGTTCCCCATTGACCAAGCCATGTGTACACTCGGGTTCGCAGACCAAAAGGTGCGTATAGCGTACACACGCACTTTCATGGAAGGAAAGGCACGTACATGTTGGAAAACTTAGTTTTGGTCCGTGGTATTTGGTCCATGGTATTTTGATCCATGGTATTGGTCCAAGGTATCTTGTCTGAAGTGTTGACCCCAAGTATTTGGTCCAAGGTATTGATTCTAAGTGGTTTTGGACCATGGTATTTGTAGGAATTTACAGGGTAAGTTCCACAGAAAGAATACCAAAAGGACACCGCTCACAACCAGATATCAAATCAATACACCAGTATTTTTGACGTGGTTAAAACCCTCAGAGTGCAAGGAGGGAAACAGTCCACGGCCTGTCCCAATGTGGGTACTACAGGCAATTTATTAATCAAAGAATGAAAATTTACATAAGCTTCTCTCATGCACGGATTACCCGAACAATGACCCTCCATGCACTTTAAATAGAACTCATGGACCAATCGGGTGTCAAGCCACGGATCAAGTGTCGGTAATACCGAGGTGAGAGTGAACCGTCGGATCACTACATATTGTGACCGTCGGATTGTAAGTTACAAAATGTACAACGGTAAAGAAACACACTTTACCTAACTCTATACTAGACCAAGTTGAACTTAACTATATCCTATGTGTCGGAATATCCTAACATCCCCCCTTAAGAACAACTTGGGATAGGATTGAAGGATTTACAAATATGACACAATAGGAGAAGGAAGGAGGCACTAGAGCCTATCCCCCCTTAGTGAAAACTTCCTGAACTCCAAGCATATATCGAAGTTTAGTGAACTTCGCCTCTGTGAAAGCCTTTGTGAAGATGTCTGCAACCTGATCATCTGTTGGACAATATTGCACTTCAAGAACATGGTCATGAATGAGCTTTCTGATGAAGTGCATATGTAGTTCAATGTGTTTGCTGTGCTGATGCTGGACTGGATCTTTGCATAGCTGAATGGCACTTTGATTATCACACCAAAGTGTGGTGGGATGCTGCTGCTCAAAGCCAAACTCTGATAGGATTTGACGAAGCCACAAGGCTTCCTTACTAGCTTCCACGGCACCACAATACTCTGCTTCTGCTGATGAAAGAGAAATGGTAGCCTGTTTCTTACAAGCCCATGTAATAGGTCCTGAACCAAGAGTGAAGACATAACCGGCAGTAGACTTCCGATCATCATGGTCACCAGCCCAATCAGAATCAGTGAAACCAACTAGCAGAGGAGCTGCTTTGGCACTGTAATGAATCCCAAACTGTATTGTACCTCGAACATAACGAAGTATTATTTTAGCTGCTTTCCAATGACTTTCACGGGGGTTTTGCATAAAACGAGAAACAAGGCCAACAGCAAAGGAAAGATCAGGACGAGTATGGGTTAAATACAAGAGTTTTCCGACAAGTTGACGGTATAAGGTAGCATCAACTTCAGGAGAAGTACAAGAGACTGAAAGTTTGACTCCAGACTGAAAGGGAGAAGGGGTTGGCTTACAGTCTTCCATGTGAAAATGACGAAGAATATCACAAGCATACTTGGACTGGGAAAGGAAAATACCCTCTTGGGATTGCAAGACTTGAAGACCAAGAAAATAGTGTAAGTGTCCTAAGTCTGTCATTTCAAATTTCTTTTTAAGGTTGGACTTCACATGGTTTATAAGGTTGGGATCACTACTAGTAAGAATAAGATCATCAACATAAAGAACAAGGATGATAAGAGAGTTCCCCACTTTCTTGGTGTAGACAGTATTGTCAGAATGACACCTAGAAAAGCCAGATTCTAAAAGAAAGCTATCCATTTTGGCATACCAAGCCCGAGGAGCTTGCTTGAGGCCATAAAGGGATTTCTTAAGTCGACAAACAAGGCTGGAGTCTGTTTGTATGAAGCCAATGGGTTGTTCCATATAGATTTCTTCCTGCAAGTCCCCATGCAAGAAGGCAGATTTAACATCCATCTGATGGACTTCCCATTTTAAAGAGGCAGCAAGGGAAAGAACAAGGCGGATAGAGTTCATTTTGGCAACAGGGGAGAAGGTTTCAGTGTAGTCAATGCCTTCAACCTGTGAAAAGCCCTTAGCAACGAGACGAGCTTTATGTTTATCAACTTTCCCATCTAGTCCATACTTGGTTCTGTAAACCCATTTACATCTAACAAGTTTGCGTCCCTTTGGTAGAGGAACAAGATCCCATGTATCATTTGTCATCAATGAATTATATTCTTCATTCATAGCTGCTTCCCAATGTGGATGGCCTGAAGCTTCTGCAAAAGTGTCACGATCATGATTTACTGGAGCTTGAGCCAGTAAGGAAGAGGCTCTTTCAAACTGAGAACGTGTACGTCGTTGATCTGTAGGATCACCGGCAAGATCACCTGCTGCATCCCGAGTAGTACGGACCCATCGTGGAAGTTGAGGATCCTGAGAAGGTGGGGGAGGATTATCATCCTTGCTTTCATCATCTGAAGAAGAAATGTTTTCAAAAGTAGAAGAGATAGGAAGAGGTGGCACATCCGCCGGACTAGGCTCGCAGGCCGATTTATTTTCATCAAACTTTACATCTCTTCTAATGATAACATTTTTGGACTTAAATGGAATAAGTCTATAACCTTTTACATTTTCAGAATATCCAACAAAAGTACATTTCTCACTCTTAGGTTCTAAAGCTTTATGCTTTTCATCTGGAATATGGGCCCATGCTTCACTTCCAAACACACGAAAGTGACTTACATCTGGTTTAATGGAACTCCAAGCTTCTTCTGGAGTGATATTCTCTAGAACCTTAGTAGGAGTGCGATTGATTATATAGTTTGCACAATTAATTGCTTCGGCCCAAAAACTAAGACTGAGTCCTTTAGATTGCAGCATACAATTAACCATTTCCTTTAAGGTGCGATTTTTCCTTTCAGCTACACCATTTTGTTGTGGAGTGTATGGAACAGTATGTTGCATTTGAATTCCATTTTTGGTGCAAAATTTGATGAATGTGTTTTTAACATATTCTCCACCATTATCAGTTCTTAGCTTAAGAATTTGATGTCTAGATTGTTTTTCAACAAAGGCTTTGAAGGCCAAAAAGGTGTTAAATACTTCACTCTTGAGTTTTAAGAAGTATACCCAAGTGCGTCTGGAGAAATCATCAATGAAAGTTAAGAAGTACTTGCAGCCAGAGAATGAAGCAACAGGAAGAGGACCACATAAATCATTGTGCACAAGCTGTAAAGGGGCTGAGGCGTGCCAAGAGGCACGTTTGTCAAAACTGTCTCGATGATGTTTTCCGAGTACACATCCGGAACAAACACCATCTCTGGAAGATACCATAAGAAGACCTGTCACCATATTTTCTTTACATAGATGCTGAAGGGAGCGATAGTTTAAGTGACCAAATCGCTCATGCCAAAGTTTGCTCACTTCATCATTATGAGCAACAAATATTGAGGGAAGATTTGATGACCCAAAGTTGTGAAACTTATACAACCTTTTGGAATCATCAGCAAGACCAGTAGCTAGAATCTGTTTAGGATCTTTTAGATCCTTGATTACAACATCATGAGGTGAAAATTCAACAATTTTACCTTCACCTGAATGAGTTATCTGATAGACAGATAGAAGGTTGCAGGATAAGGTTGGAACACATAATACATCATTAAACTGACCATTGTCTAGATGAACAGTTCCAGTCCCTACAACATTAAGAGATCTATCATCACCAATATATATATTTTTGGTGTTACAATCATTTAAAGAAGAGAACATGGCTTGATTTTTGGCCATGTGACAAGAGGCTCCAGAATCAATGAGCCACTCATGAGAATGAGAAGAAGAAGAAGATACATTTAATGCATAACCAGACTGAGATGATTGATAATGACATGCAGAAAGTGCCATTCCGGAAGTTGAAGTTGAAGTAGGCTCCACATGGATGTTATGTTTCTTCATTGCAGCTTCCAAGGCTTCCATCTTCTTAAAGCATTTAGATTCTAAGTGGCCATCTCGATTACAAAAGTTGCAATGTCTATCAGACTTCTTCTATTTGTTTTTATTGGTCTTATCATTTTGCTGAAATGATCTTTCATTTTGAGGCTGAGATGGTTTAGGACCATTCTTTTGAGGATATGACTTCTTAGGATGTGACTTGTCGGAATATCCTAACAGTATTGAGTAAGGCCCAAGACTATAAAAGGAGGAGAAGATCATTAGGCAAAGGCACTCATGAATTGAATATCTAAAGAAGAGCAAGATCTAGAATACAGGTTATTGGGTTATGGTGCACAGCTGGATCTGGATCAAGGATGAACCTGAGCGCTTGATGAAGGATAAGTTCTATTGATGGGTCAAGATCTTAAGGCTTGAAGAGAAGTATCTTTGTGTGGTTTTGATTTCTTATCTAACTAGCGCATGTTGTAATCTGTAAATATGATGATCTGGGTATAACTGATGTCTGGAATTGTTGTAACGTTTAAATCATTATTTACAGATCTGTACGCAGGTTCACTTTAGCAAAGGCACGTATATATGCTAGTTCTTCATATCAAAACAGCGTATACATAGAGTCACCTTGAGAAAACGGCATATGTACGCAGGTTTGACACATTGAAGTAGTGTATACCTAATAAAATATGCTTTAGCTATTTCTGTTTGCTGTTGCACTGTTCTGGGTTCTAGCATGAGTTCTGGTTACTGTTTTTGTATTTTGGTTACAGCATTCTGAGAAGTGATTGATTGATTCATTTTTGGTTGGTGGAAAGGAGATTGATTGATGCAAATATATTTGATGTTTGATTGATGTTATTGATGGATCCAGTCTGAAAATTTATGAAACGTGGTCCCTGGAAGAAAAGAGAAGGTTGTAGCCTTCTGTAGGTCGACACCTACGTACTAGTAAACATATCAGCTAGTACAAGATCTAGGGGCTTGTAGCTTCCTTTCAGGAGAAGTTGGAGAACGAGAGAAGGTTGTATCCTTCTGCAGGTAGAAGCCTACGTAATGGTATAAGGCTACACCAGTACAAAAATTCTAAAAAGAAGTTTCTTATTAAAAGAAGATAGAGACGATTGCAGCAGGTGGTTTTCACCCACATTGGGTTTCCACCTTATATCTTGTGTTCACGTTTGTGTGATTGTATGTTCTGCTTTACTGCACCTGGTTACTATTTATATGGTTCTGATGCATTGAGTAAAGATCAACGTATGATAAATTAACTTAATCATAAGTTTGCAATATATACGTTAGTTGCCTTAAATACAGCTGTGTATACACGCAAGTTCCATTAACTGAAGTAGCGTATATGAATATGATTATGGAAATGAAATATTATTGACTTGCTAATACTGATTCACCCACCCCCACCCCCCCCCTCCTCGGTATTGTTTCCAACAATTGGTATCAGAGCAGGTCCTTCTGAAGAAGCTTGATCGCTTGAAGAAAGATTTATCATCATGAGTGACTACGAAAGAGAGGGATCCATTAGACCACCAATCTTTGATGGAAGCAACTTCGTTTATTAGAAGGTAAGGACTACAACCTATCTTCAATCTCTTGGAACAGATGTCTGGGAAATCATGGAAGGAGGATATACTTTTCCATCAACAATTCCTACAGATACAGCAGGTAAGAAGCAATATGAAACTAATGCCAAGGTAGTCAATACATTATTAGGGAGCTTGTCACAATCAGAATTGGTCAAAGTTATGCAACTCAAAACCGCCAAAGAAATATGGGACAAGATCCTTCTAAGCTATGAAGGAGACAATTAGGTAAAATGTGCAAAACTGCAATCTCTCAGAATTCAATATGAAACTCTCAAAATGCACAATGATGAAAGTATCACTAGTTACTTCTTACATATAGATGAGATTGTTAATTGCATGAAGAACTTGGGTGAAGAGATAAAAGAAGTTACTTTAGTTGAAAAGGTTTTAAGATCCTTGTCTACTAAGTTTGAATCAAAAGTGTCTACCATAGAAGAAAAGCAAGATCTTCAAACTATTACTATGACACAGCTGCACAGAATCTTAACTGCTTTCGAAATGAGAAAAGGAGGTCCATCAGATATGAGAGAAGCTGCATTCAAAGCTTCAGGAAGAGAAGAATTCCATGAATCAGGACATATTTCAGAAGGAGAAGAAGCAAACTTTGTTAAGAACCTTCAATGAGGTTCCAGGAGATTCAGAGGTAAACTACCTTTCAAATGTTTTGCTTGTGGAAGAGTCGGTCATTATGCTGCCAAATGTCCTCATAAAGATAAGCTTGATAAAGGTAAGGAATCAGAAAAATGGAATAGAAAACAAAGTGTAAGTAAGAAGAGCTACTATACTCATGAAGATAGTGATGGTTTATCAAATAGTGATGAAGATGAAAATAGTAATGACTATAGACTTCTAATGGCTTTTGAAGATGATGATTTCTTGGATGCTTTAGATGAAGATTACCTTTATGATGAAATATCTAAACTCAAAGTCTGTTTAGAAGAAAAGAATATGATTATAGATACTCTGACATTCCAACTTGCTGAAAGAGAAAAACACAATGAAAAACTGGGATGTGAAATTGTGGGTCTAAGAAAGGATATTAAGAAAACCAAGCTCACAATCTTAGATTTGCTAAAGGATTAGAAACATTAAATGAAATTATCAAAGTGCAGTGTTCTCCTCTGATAAAGACAAGTCTTTGATATACTGAAGAAACATCTCAATCATTGAAGCCGTCAACCTCCACTAAAAGCTATCTCGATGATGCAAAGAGCAGTGAACAGTTTGACAGTCGTCAGCAAAGGCAAAAAAAAGACCACCAGGTAAATCAGGCTCAATTTACTTCAAGGATGAATAGAAGCTACAAACCTCAGGTAAATCATACTCAATCTGCTTCAAGAATGAATATCAATAGAAGCTACAATCACCAGGTCAGTAGATTCAATAATCACAGGAACTTCTTTAATGGCCAATGTTTCTCATGTCATAAATTTGGACACAAAGCTGCTCAATGTGTTGCTTACAAGACAATCATGATTAGAGAAGCACCAAATCAAAGGAATGTGGCAGGGATCATGAAACAGACTTACAATAACTTTTCTCTTCTTGAAAATGAAATAGAATGCTCTATCTGTAACAAATTCGGTCATGAAGAATCTGAATGCAAGAGTAAATTTTTGCAAACATCTCAGAAGGAGCACACTGCATTAAGTCCCAAAATATGGAAAAAGAAATATTCGTGGCCAGAAAGATGTGGTATAGCCTTGTATGCAGAAGGACAAGAAAATCAGTGGTATATCGACAGTGGATGCTCAAAACACATGACAGGTGACAAAGAAAAACTTTAGTCATTTAATGCCTTAGAAAAGGTAAATAAGGTCTCATTTGGAAATGACACTCCTACTATCATAAAAGGTAAAAGCTCTGTTCTCTTAAAAGAAAGGGTTAAAGCTGGGACTTTTATGTATGTTGATGGTCTTAAGCATAACCTGTTAAGTGTCAGTCAAATGTGTGATCAAGGAAATGAAGTAGTATTTCGATCAAATGGATGTGTTGTTCGTGAGCTTGATATAGGAGAAATGGTGATCAAAGGTGTAAGAACTCCAAACAACTTATACATATTCAAGGGAGGACAACAACAGTGCTATCTGAGAAAAAATGATGAACACTGGCTATGGCATAAAAGACTGGGGCATTTAAGCTTCCCTCAAATAAGAAAAGCATGCAAATACCAGGTTGTTCGTGATCTTCTGGATATCAGCATTCCAGAAAATACAATATGCAAATCATGTCAATTTGGTAAGAAAACCATAGCACATTTCCCTAAAAAGGAAGGATCAGCTAGTAAGCCTCTTGAACTTGTTCATACTGTGGATCTATCCCTTTTATCTCTTTCATGTCATAAAGAAGAAACTTTAGATAGCTTTGCTTTCAGCTGTTGCTAAGGAACTGTCACCCTTAGAGTGGGTTAGGGTCATTCCGAGTTGGATACTTTCCCCCACAACAATGCTTGACTGCTTTAAATACAACAAAGGCTTGTTTTTCTACATCGGAGTAATTCAATTCAGCACCCTGAAGATTTGAGCTAAAAAATGAAATGGGTGCTTCCAAATTGTGATCATTTAGTTGCGTGAGTACTGCAGCATAAGATGAGTTGGATGCGATGGTATACAATGTAAAATGATTAGAAAAATTTGGAGTATTTAAGGCTGGGGCGTTGATTATTGATTGCTTGATTAAATCAAAAGCTTCTTTTTCTGTTGTTCCCCACTTAAAGACTGAATTTTTCTTAATCATTGTTTGAAGTGGCAAAATAATTTGAGAAAAATCTGGAACAAATCTTTTAACGAAATTGATCTGACCTAAAAATGACTGCATCGATTTTTTATTTTGTGGGAAAGGGATTTCAGAGATTTCTTTGATCCAATCAGGATCAATATAAATGTCATCTTTGGACACAATAAACCCTAAGAGCTTTCCTTGATCAAGAGCAAAGAAAAACTTTTTCGGGTTAAGGGAAATACCATATCTTTTGCAACGTTGAAAAATTTGATTTAAATCATGCAAATGATTATACCTGTCCTTAGAGAATACAGTAATATCATCTAAATAGATGATTACTGTCCTATTAATCAACCCTCTAAAAGCTATATCCATAGCTCTTTGGAATGTCGCTCCTGCATTTATAAGTCCGAAAGGCATTTTCTGATATGCAGATGTTCCCCATTTTGTTCTGAATGTAGTTTTAAGCTAGTCATCAGGATGAACCAGTACTTGGTTATATCCAGAGAAACCATCTAGAAAGGACATTAATTCAGAGCCAGCTACTGATTGAAGTATTTGCTCCATAGTAGGTAATGGGAAATTGTCTTTCAAGCTCGCTTTGTTCAAATTTCTGAAATCAATACAAATTCGAATGTCGCCATTTTTCTTTCTGACAGGCACCATATTAGAGACCCAGTTTGAGTGTCGGACAGGAAAAATAATCTTGGCTTTCAAGAGTTTGTTAAGTTCTGATTTTATCTGGCTCTCTAAGTTTTGATGTATTTTTCTTAACTTCTGCTGAATCGGTTTCTGGTTGGGAAGCATTGGGATAGTATGCTGGATAATGGATGTATCATAAGTCTTCAAATCATCGTACTTCCAAGCAAAGCCCTGTTTGTTTTTTCTTAACAGTCTAATGAATGCCTCCTTTTCTTCCAAAGAAAGTCCTAGTCCCAAATTAATGTTTTGAGGAGTTTGCTCGGTGCCAAGATTTATCAATTCAAACCTAAGGGTAGAACTTTGGAGTTTTGCATTAGTCACAGGTTTAAACCTGTCTTGAATATCATAAAGATCCTCCAACTTTACCACAGGCTTAGGAATTGCATTTTCCTGAGATGTTTCTCTCATTTGGGAGTCATGCTCATCTTCCTCAATGATTTGATTATCATAGGACTTTTCAGAAGTTAAGAATTGTAAAATATCATCATCATGGTTGAATACTCTCCAATTAGTGACATTGTCAGGAACTGAAGGCCTAAAAAGCAATTCTACAGAAAATCTATCTAGGTTGTAGTCTTCAGAAGGTAGGAGCTTGGAAGCTACATTAGCTAGGAGATCGGCTGCCGAGTTTTGAGACCTAGGAATGGAGGAAATGTTGAATGCAGAAAAGTGTGAGGTAAGTTCCTGTACTAGCGATTGATAATGTTTGAGGTGATTTGAAAGACAATGGATTGCATTCCTCACCTGTTTAACAATAATTTCAGAATCGCCGAATACTTTTAGATATTTCACTTTAAGGCCGATTGCTTTATATAATCCCTGGACTAAAGCTTCATATTCGGCTGTATTGTTAGTGCATTCAAATTCTAGTCTACAGGACAGCATTGTCTTTTCTCCTTGTGGGCTAACCAAAATACATCCTACTCCTGAGCCCTCGCTAGACTTGGATCCATCGAAATATAAAGACCAAAATAAAGAGGTATTAACAAATGTATTTACAGTTTTCTCAGCATCATTGAAACATCTAGACCTATCTGTTTGTGCAAAATTCTCAATCTGAGATGTAAAATGATTAACAGAGAAAGGGGATGGTTGGGCAACAAAGTTGCCAAAGAATGACTCTGATGAATAATTCCCCAAAATGTTATTTTTGAACGCTACAGGTTGATTTTCTTGCTCAAATTCAGTAACTGTGTGGGTCATATGTTTCTCTCGATCGATCTTTATTTAATTTGGCTTACCCTTATAGGGAAGCCACATATGTGACCAATCAGTAGAAATATATCCATGCAATTTTTCGGACCAATCTCTACTCAAGATTAAACCGTAAATTTTAGGTATATCGGCTATTCGGATATCAATCCTTTGTACTACTCTGGGATCTGCAGACAACCTGATAGTTACGGAATTAATTTCTCCAACAACCTGCACTTTGGTCCTGTCCAACTGTACAATATGGATAGCAGACTTCTGGGGTTCAATGTTCAGTTTAGAACAAACTGAAGTTGGCATTATGTTAGATGATGCCCCTGAGTCAATTAAATAGTTGTGCAGGTTTCTATTATAGATCTCATAGGTTAGAAGGAAGGGTGGAGTATGAGAATTTGATCTATCTCCAATCAGAACTGAATCGGTAGCTTCAACCATTCCTAGAGGAGGTTGGCCTGAATCATTAGCAGCTTTTGCACTCGGAAGAGGTGTAGAAGGAACAACATTCAATTCTTTAAGAAGTAATTTCTGTTGATGCTTTAATTTACTAAGTTCAAACATAGTAATGTTTGCTTTAGTTTTCTTCATTTCATCAACAATATTATACTCCATTGAATCTGATACCACTAATGTTTTAGATGTTGAAGGAGTATTAGAAGTTGAAGGCTGGTTTTGGGGAACAACTGCAGGTGTTTTCTTAGCAGGTGTTTTTTTCTTTGGTTGTAGCGGCACCAGCACTCCTTTTCTTTGATGTTACCTGAACAGGTTCGGAAGTACTTTTGTTCTAGTAGTAACCGGGAATGCTTCTTCTTCGTTGTCGGTATCAGAGTTGGGGAGTATAAAATCCCACATTCCATGACATTCTACTACTTCCTCTTCATCGCTAGTTTGTGAAATCGATTCCTCTTCCTCTTCTTCTTGTTCTGAATCAGCATTAGATATGACATTTGGTGGCTTTGATTCATTTTTCCTAAAAGTTCTAAAGGTCCTTTTGGTTGATGTCTTAGCTACCTGTTTCTTTATTTCAACCATTTCATTTGATAAAGTTTTTAGGACTTTTTGCAAACCTTCCATGTCATAGGGGTCTTTTGCGATTTTCTTTCTTGAGTCATCTTTAAAATAGACCTTTTTGGCTTTTCTGTCTTCCAGGGCAGCTTTCTTTTCCAGGGCATTGATGCGTTTCTCCACAGCAAGCGCTTCTTTCATGTTTTCAGCTAAGGTAGGTTTCCTAGCCCTGTCTACAAAAATGGCTATATTGGCAGGCAGAGCTGTTATATACCATTCTCTCCGAATTTGTTCACTTGGTTTGGAGGCTGTAGGGATTTTGTTTAGGAGTTTATTGAAGTGAGCATTAAATTCTTTAATTGGTTCCCTATGATCTATTCTCAAATTGGAGAGGTCATTTATTAGGGTAGCCAAAGACCTATCATCTCCATATTTGGTAAGAAACTGCTCTTGGCAAGTGTTCCAACTGGTAATGGAACCAGATGGTAGGGAAAAATACCAGGATCCTGCTGATCCTTGCAAGGTATAAGGGAAAAGCCTAACAACAACATCTTCTTCTGTTACTCCTTTCAAGTTGACTGCCAACATGAAATTATTGATGTGTTCCTCAGCCTGGGTCCCATTATCTGGATTAAACTTGGGTAGCCATTTGTCAGGAAGATCTGGTAATGGATGCAATGGTGCAGGCATATTGATTGCACTAGGTCTGGTCCATGGATCTGCCATTATAATAGCGGTAGTTGTTGATACTACTATTGGGACTACAGATGTCTGGGAAGGAAGTAATATTGAGGAGTGAGCAGGTTGGGATGTTGAAGCTTCTAATCCCTGGTGAATGACAATATGTAATGGGGGAGTGGATGGTTGACTTTGCAGATGAGAAGTTGAAATGGAGGATGTGGATGAAAGCTCTTCACTGTCAGATGCTTTAGTATTTTTCTTCGCCTTTTTCCTTTTGGGTAAAGGGAACTCATTGGGTTCAATACCGAGATTTTCGCTCTGAAGTCTGGTGAGAGGGTGAGGTAAATTGAACTGCGAAGTCGCACTGCTTTGTGATACCTCAGATTTCTGTGGCGAAATCGAGAAGCTTTGAAGTTTGTGGATAAGAGACTGAACTTCAGGTGATTCAAGACTTAATTGTTCTGGAGTATGATGGGTTTGAACAGTGGTAGTTGATTCCTCTTCTTCTTGTTTGGATACTGGAGAACCAGCATGCGAATGAGAAGTACGAGGGGATTCGGAGGGAGAATTACTCTTGGAATGGATTGCAGATTTGGGTTTGTTTTCCATTCACAGTCAGGCCCTCCTTCTAGCACCAAAAATGTTGATGCCTCGAAAATCACTGCAACAACATTGGGGATAACCACCCGGTCCGGACCTTAATACAGCTCCTTTTCTGTTTGGAATGGTGGCTCCGACTGGGGATAATGGGACCAGTTTCCCAAAAGTGGATAAACGGGATGAATGGATGATTTATAAACTAAGCTAACAGTGAGCGAATAACTAAAACTATTAACAAGAATACATAAACTATAATCTATCCCAGGAAATTATTGAACTTTAATGTGCAGTGCTTGATGATCCGTGTCTATAAATAGGCATATAGATGACTCCATCTAACAGACAGGGACATTATTTCATTCATGATTACTGTGCTCAAATAGTTAAGCAAAGCGATTAAAGCAATATTACCACACTTATCTTTTATATCATTGACATATACATGATTAAAGAATAACACATCATAAAACATCCAATAGTGGAATGAATATATATCTGCTGTCACAGCGCATGCATATAATCAATAATAGCAAGAATAATCACATAGCAATTCATATAAAAGGAATGAATTCAGACATAGATAGAAATACCATATGAGCTGCTTGACACTCCCAATATCAATCGCTACTTGTAGTTCTTCCTTCAACGCAAAAACATTCTCAACAAAGACAATAGTGCACAATTGCATAAAAAGCTTCCTTGTTGAATTAAGAACAACTGGTCCAGTTTTATAAAAGAATATTGACTGAAGCACAATAGTGCAAACTTCAGCCTTTTAAGTCTGGTACAAAACTTTACGACCCTTTCCAAAGCAATGAAAGGGTCTATAAATACTAAATTAATCTAAATATCTATTAAACTAAAATCCTACTAAATTGGTATCAATAAATCTTGATCCTATTTCCCTCAGCGATCTGGCAATTGGCGGCATGATTCATCAGGTAGGCTGCTTGCCTTTAAATATGAGCTGACTTATCGCAAGCATTGGCTCTACTTCAGGAGCTTTGTTGAGGCGCGAACTGAGCTGGGCGGCATAGGTGGCATCCTGAATATCAGGAATTATATACCCGATCGCATCTGTTAGGAACTTAAGGGCGGCTCTTTGTGTATGCGGCTTAATCAGGAAGAGCCAATATGCTTCGAAGGTTAAACTATTAATACCGGCGATTAATCTCCCCTTTTCCTCTAAATCAGGATAACATGATTGCTCCAATGTGTTTGTTGTTGTCATCTTTCCTGGTGTACATTGGGAAATCATATTTGCTAAGTAGAGAGTGTTGTTAACTAGCTCAACTAGATTGCTGGAAGTTGACTTGCATCTTGAAGCCGCCCTCTCTGCTTTCATCACCTGAGTCTTCCATTCTGTGAAGAGTATATCTTTATGTGTTTCTAAGATCCTGGGCAAATTTGCTGCTCTCCCTTGATCAGAGTCTTGCCAGTCAAGAAAGGCAGTTACGATCTCTTCGGCTTGATCTAATTCATTTCTGGCCTTCTCTACCTGTTGATTTATGGTTGTGGTTAGCTCACACAGTGGCTCTACCTGAGCGATTTGTTGACACAGGAGCCTAATTTTGGATATTAATGCAGTGTTTATTTGTAATGCTTCTGCCCTGAATTCATTCACTTGTGGAGCGCCCTTTATTTTTTCGAGCTGCGATGACAATTGAGCGATTTGCTCATCCTTTGTTTTCATCATTTGCTCGTTTGCTGCCCTTAATTGTGCCAATGCCTCTGATAATTCCTTCTGTTTCTGGATCGCGCTTTGGTCGATCCTTTGCTTTTCTGCTTGCAATTGCTGAGTCAATTGACTGTTCACTTGCTGTTGCGTCAACAATTGCTGCTCTGCCTTCTGCTTTGTCTCAGCCAACTCTGCCTGTAATGCGAAAATTTCTTGATCCTTGGTTTTCATCAGAAGACTTACCTCTGATGCCTTATCGATTGTGGCTGCCGAATAGGCTCCCGCATACTGCGACAATTTTGTCAGGTCATCGGAGGGGTCAAATTCCTCCTTCCAAACCATGCTGCCCGTAACAGTTTGCTCTGGGAAAAGGGAAGGTTGATCAATCTTCCTTCTTTTCCTTTGTCGTTTTACCACTGCTTTATGCCTCGGGCTGTAGAAAACATCCAGGGGAGGAATATCTTCTACCTGGAGAATGATTTGGTCAGAGGGGTCTTTTAGTATTACCTCAACATCTTTAATAATTGGTGGGCCGCTGGTTCCACTTAGAACCTGAGGTGAAGTGATGTCTTGTGTATCGTTTGTCTTGGAAGTGTCTATATCCTTGGAACATTCCAACCCACTGATGATAGAGTCAAATTGCTTCCATTCCTGGAGCAATTTAGGGTCAATACGAGTATCTATATTGACATCAATGGTGGTTTGTTTTTGATTTTCGGCTTGGGACTCCTTCCGCACTTCTTCCTGCTCTTTCTTCTGTTGCTCCTCTTGTTCTTTCCTTTGTCTTTCCTCCTGCTCTTTCATTTGATGTTCCTCTATCTCTTTCCTCTGTCTTTCCTCCTGTGCTTTCTTCTGCTTTTCTTCCTGCTCTTTTCTCTGCCTTTCCTCCTGTTCCTTCTTATGATCCTTTGTTATAACAGGAGGTTCCTTTGATTGTTGCCGACCAGGCTCGCTTGATGATGTCGCTGGGGTTGTTGCTAGTAAATCTAGAGGCAGGTTTTGCAACCTCTGTTCTCTAAGTTTATTAAATTCAGTCAACCCTTCATCATTATATTTCGCTATGGCGAATGATCTAACCTAACTTATTGACTTTGCTGAAGAGAACAGGTCGTCAAAGACATCTTCCTTATGATCAAATCTTGTTAGTTTGGCCTGTTCTAATGCGTTATAGGCAACTTTATTTGGATCGAAATGCCTATTTGGGAGAGTCGACAGAGTCAAGGATTGAATTTTTGTGGCTTCCTTTTCTGCATGTTTGGGGTCATGCAGGGTATATACACCACACCTCAAAGGAAAAGAGGGCCAGCCTTGCTTCTTATTCTTTTTGAGCGTTTGTGTAACACTCTCTGCAATGATTTGGTAAGAAATTTCCCTCGCTAGCAGTTTATCCGGTATGTACAAAGGGAGGACATGGGGTCTGGCTTGGCTGCCGAAAACTCTTATGTAGGTAAACGTCTTCTCTCCAAACCATCTACCTATTCCAGTTAAATCAATTCCGGCTTGATAGGAAATCTTGGGAGCAGGTCTATCAAAAATGGAATAATAAATAGGCAACATAAAGCCATTACAGACTTGGTATAGATGATGTTTATAAGAAGATTTCCACAATTTCTGGTGATATATATGAATAGGCGAGGGGTCTTGTGCAGTCCACCTCCAACCGAGTACGGGGAATTCAGAGTTAAAACAGAGGGTATCTAGAATATAAGCACTGTAATAAAATTGGGGAATTACCCTTTCAGAAATACGGGTCTTGCTTCTAAACTCAAGCACAGCTTGTGCTAATTTGTCAGAAAGGATGGTGGCCCAATCCATAATTATACTATTGCATGCTGCTTCCATTAGAGGAACCATTTCTATGGTAAAATTAGCATAGTCATGCAATCCCCATAATCTACACATCATTATTCCAGCATAGCAGTAAGGAGAAGCCAGAGAATCAACCGAGTACCTACCGGAAGATTCGTGTTTGTGCTTGGTCGGATTTTGTCTCCAATCCCGAATGGGTTCGGATTCAACTTCATTATCGTTTGCGAATTTCTCCAGGAACGCCTTATTATATATCTTCTCTGGCTCGGGCAAATGATACATTTGCCTTAGATCATTTGCCTTGAACGATCCGAAAATTCTCCCGTCCCTGGTGCTAAAAGTTCTATCCAAGATTGGGATTTCTTCAATCGCCCACCGCACGACGTCTATGTATGGGAGAATTTGCTCCTTGGCCGCTATCATGTGAAGGAAAGAGTCGGCCAAATCCTTGAGGGTACTCTCAGACTTCCGAAGTAAGTCCACAGAAGCTTCTACTATTGTCCTTGCTGGTTCTTCGGCTTCAATCAGGTTGTAAGTGCCTTGCCAAGTAACTCTGGTGAGACCCGTACATGTAGTATCAGATATCAAGCCCTTCTTTTTGTCCACGACAGCTTGTCCTACAACTGGTGTAGCAGAAGCGCCTGTGGTCTTCTTGGATTTCTTCCCCATCTTGCTTGAGCTTTCTTCTAAGGATAAATTCTGCACAGCGGCGAAAATAAACGTAACACAGAGATATGCTAATGAAAATCCAATATGGGAAAGATATATTGATCAAAGTGTGGTGAGAGATTAACTCTTAAAAATGGCTGGGGATACAACCCATGGGAAGATCTTACTATTACATTAAATGGCCGTTTAAGACCTGCCACCCCTTAAATGCTCATTATACCATGATTCGGCCGAATGGCCCGCTTAAGCGTGCTATGGATATTTTGGTGGTTGAGTGCAGGTGATCGATTATTTAAGAGATCAGGCTTTAAATATGAATGGATCGTAAAATCCCTCCATTTAACGGCTTTTTGAAATCCGCGCTATATCATAATCGGGCATCGGGAACACTTAAATCCTTTCAAGTTGACAATTTTGAAACCCCGATCGCCGATAGCGATATCGCATCGCATCGGGAGAATTGGTGTTATACAAACATATGGATAACATACCACCGACCGCCGATAGCGAAATCGCATCGCATCAGAGTGAATGGGCATAACAATGTGCATAGATAGTGTATCGCCGATTTCCGATTGCCGATATCGCATCGCATCGGGGGTATGACCTGGGTGCCTTATTATTGTGCATAGGATATTGCCGATTGCCGATTGCGATATCGCATCGCATCGGGGTGAATGGCTCAAGGTGCTTAGACTACATATAAAGTATCGTCGATAGCCGATTTCCGATTGCGCATCGCATCGGGGCTAATGGCATGGGGCCGTTTTAAAATGTGCATAGAGTATTGCCGATAGACGATAGCGAAATCACATCGGCGGAGACCAATGTGCCACTTATTTGTGTTTTCTATGTCATTGCGATATGCGATCTTGCGATCGCTTTATCGCAATGATAAAAGATTGTTTTATTTGATCAAAAATGAGTTTTTCCAAAGGTTTTATATAATGTCTTCATTTGATTTGCGGTCCTTTTGCAATATTGATACCAATTAACTTCTAAAGGGACCCATTTCATATAATAATTTTGTAAATATAAATGATATGAAATGGGGGGTTGTTGTAGGGCACAACACGACCATACTGGGGATCGTAGTTTTATGTTCCTCATCAAAATGTGTCAAGTTCATATCTAGATCTGATTGTTGATGATGGACAATGATCAGACACCGAAAGGCTGAAATCATTCACCTCGTGACTCTAAATTAGTTTCGAGATCAGATCCAAGGACTCCACTGGAGGATGAACCTGACCAGAAGAAACATGAAAGGAAAATATGGAAAGATCAGGTATTCAAGTTGGAATTTCATCCAAGATATTATGTTCTTTGTTATAAATTATTTCTTCTCTTTTCTTGAGAATGTCAAGAAGGCTTTACAAAGTATACGGTATTTGAGAAAAGATCCTAGACCTGCATTTGATTCTTTCCCTTTGAAGATTGTGAATACAAAATATTCTCATGAGGTTCATCTTGATCAAGACCCTTCTTTTGAATCTTATGATGACCATCTCCAAACTGATGAGCCTCAAGAGACCAAGATTGATTCTGCAGCTTTTGTATATACTCCTATACCTTGTAAAATTCTAGATAGATACAAGCCTCTGATTTTACCTCCTATATCCCATGCTTTCCCTAAAAATCATTACCTATATCTACCAAGATTTTATGGTGAATGTGGCAACATCACTACTAAGAGACATGTACTAAATTTTGAGTCTTTTCTTGACCTTTTTGAAGTTGATGAAGCGGATGTCAGTATTAGGATTTTTGCTGTTTCTTGGCAATGCAAAGTCAAGAGTTGGTTCAAAACCCTGCCTGATGCGATCATATCAAATTTACAACAGTTCGTCAAAGTTTTCCTCGACAAGTGGGTGGTCAGACAGAACCCTTTCTTGATTCTAGAAGAGTATAACCAGCTAAAAATACAACCAGGGGAGACAATACAACAATTTTCTGCCATATTTAACCAAGTCTATTTTTCGATGCTTGTTAATATAAGGCCTCTTTCTGGATCTGCTCTCTTACACTACCCGGAAGCCTTTGATCTGGAAATGGAGTTTTAGCTGAGAGAAAGGAACCTTACAACACTTGAAGAGATGTAGAACAATGCAGTAGATGTAGAGGCTAATCTGATGATCAGAAGGGCAAAGTTGAAGGAAGAAGAGAGGAAGAACATAGATCTAGAGGAACAGGGAAAATTTTAAGAACCCCCCCCCCCCAAATTTATAAATATAATAATTGGGCGAATCTCCATGGTATATAGGAAAAATGGAAGGCGATTTTATCAATAATATAATATGTATATATAATTTGGGGTTGGGGTTGGCCATGTAAGATAACACTCCAATGTCTTTTTTAGGAAGCAGTTTCCAAAAATGAGTGCTGCGAAGGCCAATGGTTTTTTCTCGTCATTAAGGGGAGTGACATTGTGTTTCATATACCTCTTCGATAACACCTAGATTTGGTTGCATTTTCTGTTGTATGAAAGCCACATATGAGACCAGCAAGGTTAATTTTAGGGGCGAATAATCGCCCAAAGGCGAAATTTAAGGCTTCTTATATTTTAATGGGGCGAATTTTTAATTGAAATAATATTTTTTTTTTATATAATTAGCCCATATTTTATTTAAAAATTAATTTATTTTTTTTATTTTAGCCCAGGGCGGATAAACTAACCGAATTGTATTTGATCAAAATAGCCCCATTTTGATATTTGTGGAATCGTATTTGATCAAAATCGCCCCCATTTTGATTTACAGTTTGGATTTTCTGGTTTGGGAGTGGTTTGTGAGGGTCAATTTGGTCCCGGGAGTGGTTTGTGAGGGTTGATTTCGTCATGGGATGTTAGATTTATTTTGAAATGGAGGGCGGCTCCCTGTTTTGACGGATTCAGCCCGCTGTTTTGGTGTATATGGCTCCCTGGGTTCTTGTATAAAAATGGTTTTGAAATAGGTTTTTTCATCCTAGTTCACAAATCTAGCAGCAGCAGTTTCGATGGGATATTCTTGCATTTTCAGATTTCAATCCGCTTATTCTTCTCTGGTTTCGGTATCCATTGTTTCTTGGATTTGAATGGCTCATGCCACTGCAGCAGCAACAACAACAGTCGGTACTTTTGTTGGCTGAGCGCGAGAAATTAGGCCCCTTTATTCTCATCTTCGTGTAAAAGGTATATTAACTCTGCTGATATTCAAGCATGGGATAAGTAGCCGTGATCTGCACCATTTTTGCAGTAACTTTCTGGTCATTGCTATTTTATCTGTTGCTTATATCACGCCTATTTCGTTAAATGTCCATTTCTTTTTCCTTTGGTGTTCCCTTTCATTCTGTTAGCTTTCTTATAGCTGTATATTGTGCTCATTTTTGTGCAATCCAGATGTGTTCTTGGGTGTTTAATGTCAAAATACGCGGTCATTTTTATTTTCAGGGTTATTTTATCAGATGATAGGTTAATTTCAAAGTTCAATTCGCTAAATATGTTGTGCTTCTTTGGCACAGTACGTCATATTGTTTCTTGCGGTGATAAGGGCCAGAGCAGTTGGTGCCGGCAATGATTGTTGGAACCTTCAACATAGGAAATCGCAAACATATGCATCGAGTGGCCTTGTCACATAATTTTGGTGTATCATATTGTGAGCTCAAGTTAATATGCAATGATATTTCTGTCCCTAATAATCTCTGATGGAAGAAATTCTACAGCGTACTATACTACTATTGTGGTTCTTGTGTTGATAAATCTCCTTTGCCCATTGAAATAACTACTTCAACTAATTCTTGGTAACGATGGTCACACAATGCCCTATGAATAGTAGAATTTCCTTAAGAATCTGCAGTCCAATGAAAGAAAGTCCATCCATGTGCATATCAAAAGTTAATCCCAGTACCATCATCGATTGCACACTCAATCTGTTCCCACTGCTCTTCGCTTGCTGCTTTCAAACACAAAATAATATCTTTGACTATAACATCTTCATACATAGTATGATCAAAATTTGAACTTGGTTTTATTCCAGAGTGAAGCATGTGAGCAGATTGAGCATGCAACAAAATTTCCTCGTAGCCTTGCTTGGCATCCATAGACTCTAGAAGCGTTTCCATTCCCAATATTAGATTTCTCCTTATTATCCACAAAATTACCCTTACATAATCAATTAAGACAATGTCATCTTTGTTGTTCGGGTCAGATTCACTAGAAGTATTTGAATATGGAAATTTTCCCATCTTTACAGAAGTATCTATATCCCACAATAATGCACAAGTCTCATCAAACCCTGTGGCATCAATGTTATCCAAGGAAAAATCCATAGCTTCTTTTATCTGATTTCTTTCCAGGGTGAAGGCTTTCAATGTGTCTTCAAATCCGCCTTTTTGTTTGTCAATTGAGGAGCGCTCTAGATCAACCCACCCACTCTTTCCAGCAGTATAAGTTGCACTACAACCTTTCTCCTTTTCTAGACTTCTCATGCCTTCCTGTTGGGATAAAAGTGGTGGTATCCATTGTCCACTTTCAGTTACCATGGTGAAAAGCCTTGTCTACGGTGTTTGAAGTAGTTTTTCTTGAGAAAATGAATAGGTCGGAAAAATGTAGTATGTATGCTCCTTTAATCTAAGGTCAAGTAAGAAATTCATCAATTGAAGGTCACGTCCCCTTCCCATTATTTCTTGCTTATAAGCACAACTACAATCAACCACACACATTGCCATGGTGTCGATCATGTTCATTTGATGCTCATCGTCTTGGAAAGGAAGTGTAACCAATTCACCCTAGCTAAACTCTTGCATTTCATCCTCGGCTGCCTTACCATCTGCTTTGGTCATGAAAACAATGAAACTGATGTTCCATTGCCTTATTCGTTCTTCTTCCATTCTCGGCTGCCTCATTCTATTAATGGCATTAGGACTAGGCCAATCTAATGTCAGTGAAAGACAATTCTCATCCACCTGGCGCACTAGAATTTTTATATAAGGATTAGTTGTCTGAAGATCTTCATTTTAAAGTATACTTGAATTAATCTCATTGGCTAGTTCATCGAACCAACCTACCAGTTGTGAGACTACCTCAAAACTCAGATTTGCAAAATCCAGCTCTATGTCTGAAGATTCTTTTTGCACGATTGTTAACTTTGGATGTGAAATGACCAGGCTATGTTCCCTTGGAGTAGTATCTATAAGCACAGAATAGCTGGTGGAAATGAGTTCAACCATGGACTTGGAAGGACCTCCATTATCCCAAGGCAATTTTCTACTCCGACAACAACAGATAATTGTGGTATTTTCTCAAACAAATGTGTAGCCTACTTTTGCAGGAGTCTTTCAATTCTCTCTTGCCTCATTAAGAATACAACAATGTCACCAAAATCCTCCCTTATAAAATTATGGAAGACAGTTACCAATGTTGTGTTAATATAATCTGGTTCTACGTTGTAAATATGTAGAATTTATACAACATATCGTTATTCATTAGCCATGAAGTTTGCCAAAACATTCAGTGCATCTTCATCTGGAGCTATAAGAAGTTATCCTTTTGTTCTATTCTCAAGTGACTGCTTGTTATTGGAAAGCTTAATCCCATGACAATGTTCTTTGAAAACCATATGTGTGAACATGGATTCAGAATCCACATATTGGTTTTGTTCTTCAGAAATGCATGTACCTGCAATAGACCTCAATTTAGCCTCTGCAACATTTTTGAGCATGACCATGGCAATTCCCACCTCGTTTATTGTTTTCTTATCATTTGGAAAATTGAAGGAAACTGTTTGAGAACCTTTGACATCCCCTGCATTATATATCAGTTGGATCCCACAAAAAGGAGCAGCAACCAAATTTACCATATTCCATTCCATATAAATACCCCCAGAATTTGTCAGAGCCTGAGGATGATTTTCCTAAATTTGAAGGTAGTTCTGGTAACAAGCAATTTCTTCGTCCACTTTCCCCATAAATTTTCAATGCATCACCCAGGTTATTCTATACCTCCAAAAAGATGGAGTCCAGGATGATAGAATATTTCTAGAGTGGTAATGCCAACTCTTGTTCATAAAAAGCGTTGGATAAATACCCGAAGGCAAATAGATAGTCAATACACAATTGGATTGTTGGTTGGTAGCGCAAAATTACATCTTGAAGCTCTCTCATAGCCTTTAATACATTTCCTTGGCTCAATTGAACATCAGGGATCTTTGAACCACAATGTTTGAAGATCCTAACCAAAATTACATCTTGAAGCTCTCTCATAGCCTTTAATACATTTCCTTGGCTCAATTGAACAGCAGGGATCTTTTCTTTTGCTAAATTTCCTGGCACACCAACCACCAGGAGTAACTCGACCTTGCCTCCGTTTCAAAAAAACTCTGTCAATTTTGTCAAGCACTGGATCATCTTGATGAAACCGCCTAGCAAAAGCAGCACCATTCTCTTCTATGGCCTGAAAATCACTTAGCTCAAGATAATGAGGCTCTGGTTTTGGAGGCACATCCCAAACTAGATAGTGCAGATCACTGTTTACAGTCGTGTTTTTGAATCCTGGGGCATTGGAAACAACAGTGTGAAAGTATCCTTCCTGTGCTAGCACAACATTTGAAAAATACATCAACACTGTTCTTGGTAGATTATCCCATCCAACAACACAATACTCCATGAAACTTCGACTGAGTACAACCCATGGAGAACCTGCCATTGATAAACAAACACATAATCAAACGGCCAAATGTAAGAGAATGTCCTTCAAAATACCTAATGTACAACCTTGACTTGCTTAAACTTTCATTGATTTGAATTCTATTAGTTTACAACGATTCTCATCACTATCGGGAATTGTATAAAATTATAAAACCCATCTGTCAACCTTTCACTTGAATAGCAAGCTGAATAGTTTGTTTTAATTAAGAAATTATTTGTTTCAACATTGACCACAGGGATAGATAAAAAGACAAGCGAAACTAAACAAACTGTTGAATTTTGGTAGCTGTGGTTGGTATTCTTCAATTACATTAGCCCACAAATTTAAAAGCAAAAATTCAAATTTATGTTCAACTCAGCTGCCAAAAAAATAAAAGGAGGGAAATTTTGAATTTTGAAATTGCCTCCACTATATATTGCCATTCGACCTCATCACTTGAAGCAATTCGGATCACTCAATTTCTTCTGTTTTCTGTCCACATGTACGAAGGAGAAAGAGTCGAGAAGACCAAAATCTGACAAAGCCTCCTTCTGATCTGTTTGACTGAGTTCTGGGCAGCGTTGACCAAGCTTTTTTGGGCAGTTTTACCACAGTTGACTAGGTTTTCTGAGGAAATTGCAGGAGGCTGAAATTCAGCCCTGTTGACCAGAGTTGACCAAATTTCAGAAGAAGTGCAGAAGGCCGAAAATGTGGTCTGTTTGACCAGGTTTGACTCATTGGATTTGCAATCAGTTTGACTTTATTTGTCTGGAAAAATCAGATTGTATCTCTTGTTGAATTGAATAATTTCTCTAAGAAAAGGTTTCTGTGTTTTTCCCTAGTTAGGGTTTTTCCAGCGTAAAATTTTGTGTCTCTTGTGATTGACTGTCTCTTCATGATTCTAATGTCATTATTGTTTTATAGTTGAGATTTTCTATGTATAATTACTTAACAATAAATGTGACACAAGAAGAATTAATTAAGAAATCATTGGAAGTAATTATCAAACTAGAAGATCATGAAAAATCAACATGGTATCAGAGTCATGGTCAAAGAGCAACCATTAAAAGTGTAGCCCTGGTCAAGTCAAGGATGGTTTTGATTCTGACTAGAAGAACTTTGTATGGATCGTTGTATAAAGAGCTAGCTTAAAAATACCAGCCATTGAAGTAACATTGAGATATAAAGAAAGGAAGAAGAAGGCCAAGTAGGAGCTTTGGTCTAGAATCCTTCTGTTGTGAAGACCGAGTTAATTCTAGACAGGCCAAGGTTGGTTTGAGGCCTGTTCATGGCCCTCCAAGATTAAGGGTCTGTGTCAAGATTAGGGCTGGCTGCAGGCTACCCTAGCCCTAGGTTCAGGTTCACAGGATGATTAAGTAGGCCGGAAATATTCATGGAGGACCAAGTGCCTCTAAGCTTTGTAATCTGGTCAGTTGTACACTATCTGATCCTTTCTCAGAAGTCTTTGGCAGAGGTAGAAATTACAGGAGCTATTTCTAATAACTGCCTTCTAAAGATGGTGTTTTACCCAATGGTGCAAAAAGATCTCTAACATTTACTTATGCTTCCATTACAACAACAGAATCCAATAATTCCATGAAGATAACAAAACAATTCATTATCAAATTTAGCAAGCTCCAAGAATCAATTGAGATCAGATTGTCAAATGACTTGTGCCATTGAAACATCACTGATATAGTGACAAACAGTGTGAATGCAGAGGCATGGAGATCCTATGACACATTTTTTTATGATTTTGGACACTTGACTACAGCAGGATAATTTGCACATAAATTTTTGGGCTTAAACCCTAGAAGACCTGAAGCATGATCCTGAGTGAATTCTGAAGTTTGTGGCGGTATTGAAGCTGTGGTATACACTCGAATTTTTTGAAGTAAAACCTAAGCTCCATTCTAAGTTGATCTTTAGACCTTTATTGTGGCAAGATGGTGCTTGTTGCTGACCACGAGGGTTCATTACTAAAGCTACTAAGAGTGTCAAAGCATTGATAGCTGTTTCTTGAACTGATGTTTAACTTGCCATGGCTGAGTTTAGCTCATATTGATGCCATTAAATATAGTGAGAGTATTGGCTATAGACATTTGTTGAGGCAGAATGGACATTGGATACACTTGATTCAAGTGTCATGAACTGTTAAAGCATATTGATGATTGAATACAGACCCACTCCACTAGCTTCATGATTTGAATTTGAAAGTAAAAGAATTCATGTTTTGATGTTTATCAATGTGGTATGCTGATCATGCACAGGGGTTGAGTTCAGTTTTTGAAAGGGCATTCATAAGTTTACAGTGAAGAAGATGACAAGTTCCTCATCAGTTTTTGGAGACCGAAATTCTCTTGTGAAAGACGAGTCATTTTCAGAACTGAAGATTGTCCTTGTAAAGGACATATTGTTGCTATTGCTATAATTGTTTTTGAAGAGGCTGAGCTACTTAGTTTGAAAGGGTCGAGAGCAATCATCTCTGTGAACAAATCCTATGGACAGAATTTGCTATTGACTCTAAACGAAGTCCGGAAGTTGCTCATGCCACTTGAAGATTGTTCATTTATTAAGGTTTTTGGTTGAGGGAGTAAGTTCTCTTGTAAGATTCTATAGAGGACAATGAAATGCCATGGTCTTATTCCCTTCTTTGAAGACTCCTTACGTTCATTCGACCTGCTATATTTTGTCCTTGTTGATGACAGTTGGAGGGTGTTTTTTTCTTTACAATGCTAGAAAGAAGCAGAACACAAGCTCTACAAAAGCTATAATGGATGTAACATCCTTGATTGATTGATGAGATTTCATCACATGTGCAAAGGCATGGGGACTCTAGGGTTTTGGACATTTGGATAATGAAATAAAATTTGCATATGACAAACTATGTTGGACTTACAAAAGTGTAGATGAAAATTGGAAATCTAGGGTTTGTAAACCCTAGAAGACTAGAAGTCTTGGATGAGAAAGCCCTAGAGTTTGTGGATAAAACCTTAGAGCTAGACCTAGATCGATGTTTCCGCTGAAAGAAGAAACCCTAGCTCATGCAAGGAAGGAAAGGAAAGCAACATGCTGATGACGACAATAGGGATGATGAGTTTGCAGATGGATTTCAATGATTTCTGCAAGAAGGAAAAGATCAAGAGGGAGTTGACAATTCCCTACAATCCTCAAAATATAAGTACTTCATATCTTTATTCCTTGATTATTATTATTAATTTAATTCTGGTTAGCCTCTTGTCTTTGTTTCTTTTGCTTCGTTATAATCGTTTCTTACATGACTTCCTAATGAGGTTTGCAGGCACATCATGAAGGTTGCCAAGGCTTTAGCAGCAGATGGAAGCATTGGGAAGAACGAAGCAAAGCTTCTGACAAGAAGATTTTCCCAGAGTGATTTGTGTTCAAGAGGAGAAATTGTATTGACATTTAGAACCGTGCCTGATGACCGGAAGAGCTCCTAGTTCAGAGGGAACAGGGAAGGCCAACAAGTTTGAAGGATGCTATAATGAAGGAAATTGTGCCAAAGAGAAGTCATTGGTGACTTCCAAATGGATCTACAAGATGAAGTATGTTGTACATGGCAACAGAGACAATCGATCAAAGCACATTGAGATCATGGTACCACCAAATGTGGAACATGGTACAAAAGGAATAGTGAGGCTCCTATGCATTTCTACAAATAAGCATGTCGCTAACATTCTCACAAAGCCTCTGTCCCAGAGTGAAGATTGTATACTTGAAGGACAAGCTTCAAGTAGTTGAGAAAAGTCAAGAAGACTGAACCCTGACCTACGTTGACCAGGGCTTTCTGGGAAGTTTGACTGCAGTTGACTAGGGTTTCTGAGGAAATTGCAAGAGGCCGAAATTCAGTCCTCTTGACCAAAGTTGACCAAATTTCATAAGAAGTACAGAAGGCCAAAAATGTAGTATGTTCGACCAGGTTTAACTCATTGGATTTGTGATTAGTTTGACTTTATTTGTATGGAAAAATCAGATTGTATCTCTTGTTGAATTGGATAATTTCTCTAAGAAAAGATTGTTGGGTTTTCCCTAGTTAGGGTTTTCCCAGGGTAAAATTGTGTCTCTTATGATTGATTGTCTCTTCATGATTCTACTGTCATTATTGTTTTATAGCTAATATTTTCTATGTATAATTTTGTCATAGTAATATAGTACGTTGTTCCTGAGATTACCTTTGGTTCTGTTCTGAGATCTGTAGAGAATTGTTGAGCAAGGGGGAGGATAGCTTCATCTTAAAGCATCCCTCTACCCAACGTTAAGCTTGATGGGAAGAATTATCCTATCTTCAAGTGAACGGTGCTAAACATATAATTGAAGAATTGATTGTTAAGACTTGTGGAGGGTAAGAAGACAAATTGCACTGTTGCTAAAGAATTAGTAAAGCTATAAGACAAATTGCACTGTTATATAGAGTGTCTATACAACAGTCTATATATTACAACTAAGTACAATGTGGAGAATAGGAAATGGAGAGAAAGTGAGAATAGGTGAAGATCCCTAGGTGAGGTTTAAAAGGCTCCAGGAGATTAATGAAGAAACTATTGAGACCCTGCATAACAATGGCACACAATCAAGCTGATATTGTGGATCCAAATTTGACCACCATGCAGAAACAGCACTAGATATCAGCAAGGTCAACAGGTTTAGAAGGATATTCGTTTGACAATCGAGTTGGCTATGTTAACAACTTAACATATTGCATTGTTGCAACTAAGTACAATCAAAATTAGAGATAAGGAGGATGAATTAAATTGGTCTAACAACCTTGATTCAGTCGGCTACATAGCAAAGCTTGGTTACAAAGCAGTGCTCACAGAGAAAACACAAGGGGAGCCAGTATGCTGGTAGAGAAGCATATGGAAAATCAAAGACGAAGTCAAAACTAAGTTGTTTAGAAAAAAGATATTGAAATTTAACTGAGGATATAAACCTAGGATACCTACCACAGTCCGGGTAGAATTTGAATATTTTTCTAAATTCTTAACCAGACCATATAAGGGTTCCCCTACATATTAGCATCACTAGTTGTACTTTGTAGTCCCATTTACCAATCTGTCAGGCTTTATTTAGACTTAAATAAAATTATCTTGCCTTATCTACATTGTTTCTCAGCCTTATATCTTATGCTACAAAATTAGATAGAACTTTGTAATAAAGGCAGGACAACCTTTCAATCTGAGTCTTGACTTGCAGCATCCTACAAGTTGGTCAGGCTTAAATTTTTTTGTTGGCAGGTATTGAACGATGATACTATATCTATAAAATATATTTCTTCTGTACTAACTGTATTGCCTAGAATATTTTGGTCATTGAAGTTGTGGGTTGGCAGGCTCTAATAGCCCACTTGGAGCACAACCCCTTGAAAAATTCGGCTTTAAGAAGAATTACATGAGAAAATTGTTGTCACTTAGATGTCAGTAAAAACAGGTAGGTCTTTAGACTTTTGATCATAGTTGAGAACATTCCTGAGATAATTTTCTTTGATACTCCAGACTATAAAATTTCTGAGAATGCTGCAAAATGGAAAAACTGGAACTAGACATGCTTAAACCTTCTGCACTCCTCAAAATAGTTCCGCTTACACTGTTTGATTTATAAAACAGAGAATGCCAAGCCAACTGAGCAATGGCATTCATCAACTCCTATATCTTCAGACTTGATTGTTTCTCTTGAAGTCTCATCTTCCGAAGGCTAGTGATTGGTCAGAAAGAAGCCTTGACTTTCAGTAGATGAGCTTTTCTCTAAACAAACCTCTTGATGTGGAAGTAATAGTGGCTTTCCTTGACCCTGTCAAGACTTCCAAATTAAGCTTTCCATCTTATTATATTTTAACCATTTATTTTTCACATGCTAAGGGATGGAGGCTCTACCCTTTCCATACTTAGATTTCTGGTTGTTCAAATTTCTTCCTCAGGTAGCAATACCCTTTCATTTGGCTTAGCATTAGCTTTTGAGTTTTGGGCATGGTAGACATACTGTAAGCTAGCTTGGGAGGAGGGGACCAGGTCCTGAATCCGTCAACCAACTTCTGTAGGAAATTAGGAATAATTCAAATAAAGTGATGTTGTTTCAATGTTATACAAATGAATTATTATATTTTATGTCTTAAAATTTAATAGTTTCCCATTATCATTGTTAAATAATTTTTGTGAAATTCCATTTTGCCTCAAAATTCAATTTCTGATATATGTTCTTTCAATGTTGACTCAACAATTATTTTGCAAATTATAATTCTATTTTCTATGAACAAGTGAATTTATATGAAGCATATCTCAACGCTTGAAAACTGTTGATGCAGGTTTGCAGATCGATTGGAAATTTTACTTGTGGAATATTTAGTGAGATGTCAAAAGATAATCATGGGAAGAAACCATCAAGGCAAACAGATGTATTATCATACTTTCAAAAGGCTCCATCCAAAAATACACATCCTCTTCATGATTCAAGCTCCTTTGAACAATCTGTTACTGAGAGAGAGGTTAACTCTTGTGGAAATGCATTTGATATCCATACGATGGATGAAGAAATAGGTTCCTCAAGTGGTCAGGGTGAGATAAATGTAGTTTCAACAGAAATTGGTGATGAAAATGTTAAAGATTTTTCCTTGGAAAGTGACACAATCCATTCGCGGAAAAGGAAAAGAGGCCAGTGGGCCATAGGAAGACGATTCCAAGAAAATTGGGTCTCAAGTTTTCCATTTATTGAAGAAATACCTCCTACAAATGAGAAAGAGCTTTTCCGACAAGTTAGATGTATTGCGTGTAGTTGGAAAACTCAAAAGGAAGTGAAATTTCAGATGAAGCTAGATACGGTACAAAAGCATGCAGGAAAGGTGTATGAAAAGAAAATTGTAAATGGTAAAGAGAAATCTATTGTTAGATGGAAATCTTCCGAGGAATGTCGACATGTTGAATATGCAGAAGAATATAAAAAATATTTATTATGTAAGAGGAAACTTGAGGCGGACGGAGGAACCATCATATCTCTATTTGAAAAGACGATGGAAAGAAAATTTTTATCCAAGACGATACAATTGAGCACTGTATTTCACATCTTATCTAAAGGTCGTCCTATGACAGATTATCCAGATCACATGAAATTACTATCTTTTCTTCAAGTGCCAAACTTTCCATCTTCTCATTGGTCTGTAACTAGTGGTTGGGGATGGGCAGGATATCTAGCTCAAGTAGAAAAGGATGATTTGAAAGAGAAGATTGCAAATGCTAGGTTTTTGGCATTGTCTTTAGATGAGGTTACAGCTATAGATAATACTTCATGGATTTGCATGAGCATTTATATGGTTAATGACCATATTAGACATTCCTATCTACTTGGGATTAATAAGATGAGAGAGACTTCTACAGCTGAAAATATTTATGAACTTGTTCTTAATGGATTGAAGGAAAGTGGTATGGATGAATTAATGATTGCAAAAAAGTTGGTATGTGTTGGAGCAGATGGAGCAGCGGTAATGAAAGGAAAAAGGAATGGCCTTTGTGTTAGGCTACAACTATCAGCTTCACCATATATGCTTAATATTCATTGTATGGCTCATAGGATGAATCTTGCATTTAAAATAGTAAGCAAGTTTCCATCAGTTTCAAAAGTTGAAGATCTTGTACGTGAGACTCATGCATACTTTTCTCGTAGTCCCAAACGATATTTAGAGTTTCAACAATTTGCAGATGGTATTACGGATGGAAAAAAACTACTGAAAGATGTTGATACAAGATGGATCTCATTAAATGGACCAGCTCAAAGACTATTTAGTGAGTTCAAATCTTTGGTAGGGTTGATGTATGAAAATCGCTATAATGTAGACAAAGCTCAAGATCTTCTTTTTCAACTAACTAATATAGAGACATTATTGACATTGGCTGGAATTCTTCCTATGCTACATGAAATGAATGTCCTCGTGAAAATGTCTCAGAATCGCACAATGTATATTGCGGAATACACAAATGCAAGAAAGTCAGCATGTCTTGCATTGGATAATTTGTATATGATGCCAGACTCTTTTACTGGTCCAGAGTTTAAAAGTTGGACTGAGATCATCAATATAGAAAATACTGAAAATTTTTTGACCTTTGATGAAAAAGGGATACTATGTATCGTAGTGCGTGGGTATATGGTTCCCTTTCATTATATTAAAGACAGGACGAATCACCAAAGATTGCCCCGTGTCAAGAGACCAATTTGATAATATTGTGATTTCAGTGAGACAAAATTTGATAGAAATTGCAAGATCACTATCATTAGAGATAAGAGAACGATTTCCTCGAGATGAATTGTTGGAGGCCATGTGTGTGGTATACCCTCAATATTGGAACAATTGTCAATGTCCAAGAAATTTAAAAGTTGATTTTCAAAAAAGATTAAAATGTTTAGTAGACCATTTTTTCAAGAAAGTCTCGATACATGGAGAACAAATTGAAGGTATTTTAGATTCATCAAAATTGTATCAACAAGGTGGACGCTTTGCTGAAACAATGTGGAAGCAATATCCTTTTTTGGAGAATCCTAATGAAAATGGTGCTATAACAAGATTATGGACTACTTTAAGTGCTAGCCAATACCTGCAAGAAAACATATCAGAATATTTCAAATTAGCAGATTTGTGTCAAACCATGATTTTGGGATCAGTGGAGGATGAGAGAATGTTTAGTGCATTATCATTCTTGAAGTCAAAGTTGAGGAACAAGCTTGATAAACATGTGGATACATGTTTAAGATTATATGTAACAAAGTATGACATTGACAATTTTCCATATGAAAGAGCACTAACTCTTTGGCGATCAGATTGTGATAGAAGGGGAGAAAACAATATAACAAATCTATCTAATGAACTTGATATAGAACATAATGTTTTGGAGGCTCATAATGACAGTTCATTTAGAGAAGATCATGTTCACAATTTAGAAAATGAGGACCAAGATGAGAACTGGGAAATTGAACTACCCTAGGACTCTTATTTTGGTATACATGTTCCATTGATCATGCAAAATTACTATATGTCAACTTCAGGTAAAAATACGTTCTATATTTGTATTTTTCATTGTAACATTGCAGCAACATTATTTTGATGTGTGTTATTTTAAGATTGATGTTTCAAATTTAATCATTACATTGTTTGTTTCTTATTTGTGACAGGAAATAAAGCTGGATTTGGTGAGGTTGGGACCTATTTCTTTTCATTTGCTAGCCATTTCTTGTCAGTGATTTGTCAGCCATGTTTTCAAGTCTTTTAGGTACTAAGTTGTTCGGGTCCCCACATGTCCTTAGGACCATTAAGGGATGAGATAACATGAGTCAGTCCAACTCATGCCCCGAATTTACTTTTTACCTATTGATGTAAGTGTTTTGTTACCACTTATCACCAACAAAATTCTACCATAACATAAAAACAACTTGAAGACGACACTTCTCATCTTCCTTTTACATAAATGCTCTATGGATCTCCCTACTATACTTTTCCGAGACCAACGTCCCTTCTTGGTAGGTCTCTCCACCATACCACTAATCACACAATAGTAACTACTACTGCCTTCTATAAATCTCTCTAGTCTCAGTTATTTGTGTCCCTGTCACACTCGACCAATATAATCTTGCAGGTCTACTTTTTTATCATATCTTTATTTTTTGTTATTTTGTGTATTTAACATTAGTACCATCCAAGAGTAACGAGTTAGTGTTCTTTGGATTTGATCTTTGATTTGAAATGAAGTCAGATTTGATGAAGCTGGGACCTATTTCTTTTCACATAGACAGTGTCCTAGTATTAAATGATAAATAACTAATTTAAGAAGTCTAACGCTAAGCAACAATGGGCTTATTCAAGTACATGAAATTGCGTTGATGTCTAGCTCTAATATCTTAGAAAATTTTAGCAGTTTGTTTGCTGCTTGTTTAGAGGATTTTGTCAAGTTTGAAATTTTTGGTTTATTTTGGTCATATTTTTTTAGTCGCTTGACTTATTTCATGCATAGATCGACAGATCTAGTTTTATTTTTATAATTAT
This sequence comes from Pinus tabuliformis, assembly GCA_031772625.1. Classification (NCBI taxonomy): domain Eukaryota; kingdom Viridiplantae; phylum Streptophyta; class Pinopsida; order Pinales; family Pinaceae; genus Pinus; species Pinus tabuliformis. Next base: position 294,983,414 of record CM062819.1, on the reverse strand, counting down.
TGTTGTTTTCTTTATATATTTGGTGGTTTGAGGAAAGATATTTGATTTCCTTTCACTTTGTGGCATGATTTCAACATCTTCACCTTTTAGAATATAGTAAAATATTATTCTTATTTTATGTTTTCTTGGAAAAGAATTATTGATATTTGGAAAGGGAAATAAGCCCTAGGTAGCTAAGCGAAGAGAAAAATGGTCTATGTACTAGGTTCCTGCGCATTCATCGTAGGAGACCTATTGGCATGAGACCGACATTCCTTTTATGCAATTACACTTTTTCAAGGCGGAGCTGAGTTTGCTGACTTGGGAAGAACACTGACAGCTGATCATAATGCTAAGGAGATTATAATGTTGGTTTCAAAAACAGGATTGTGAAAATTGTTTGCACTAGTTCTTCTTTTGGTCATATTTACTACCAAATTTGTGTCTTGCTGATTTTTTACATTTGTAATGACCTTGTGCAGAGATGGTTTGAAGAGCCCGATGTTAGAGTGTGAAGACTCTCTACAAACCACAAGGACTACATTTTCTTGGAGGGCACTCGATGTTCTTGGTGTTGCTGAGTCTCTTCGCTCGAAGCGTAAATGGATACAATGGTATGGCCATAACATCACTTAATTTGATCCTCTTTACTAATCTCCTAATATCATTTCAATACATCAAATTGCTTTGTTTTCATGGAATCCAAAGATACATCAGTAATGTTATTTTGTCTTGGAAATACTAAATTATTTTGTTTTGGTATCACCCAGTTTGAGTTGTTCTTTGCAACTACCACTTGATCATTTAACAAGCATTTGAAATTCAAAGTGAAATAAAGCTCTTTTAGTTTTTTTCCAGAAGAAGATTAGATGTTGATTGATTTCATTTTCCAACAAATGTGGTATTTAAGTTACTTTCTTCTTGCAAGTCGATTTTACCGTTATTAGTACACTGCTAGTAGATTTGTTTGACATGATCATTTTCTTCAATTTCAGGGTCGACTAGCTTAATGATAGTGTCCTTTTGCTTCAGCTCATGTTCATTCATCAGTTCTCAATTGATTCTCTCTGTGTTCAAAATGGATTCAAGTAGCTTAGGAATTACATCGATTTCCATGTTCATTCATCAGTTCTCAACTGATTCTCTCTGTGTTCAATGGATTCAAGTAGCTTGGAAATCACATCAATTTCCTTTTATATTGTATTAAAATGTACAGGAATGTCATAGTGGAATTGCTTTCCACAACAATACTTCTTTGTAACTATGGACTTTATCTCAACTCAACTGGATTTCATTTCTAACAAGAGATTTCCTTAATAAATTCCTCTTGAAAAAATTTTCTGTATAAAACTTTGCAAAAGCATACCCTTGGTATAGCTCACTACACAAGAAAATTCATTTTTGAAGCATAATTCTTATACTTGCAACTTTCATTTCTCTGTATAGACTTTCTAGAAAATAAATTGCGTGTAAAGAGTCTATATTCCACTCTTGGATTCATTTTGTTCGAGAGTTATGTGAAGGAGTAACGAACCTAGTAGTCACAGGACGAAACAAACCCTGAGGCAGTAAAAATTTGTACATGGGTCCACATTTGCTCCCGTTATGGTCCTTACAGAGAGTGCATTGAAGGTAGGTATGTTGCAGTTGGTAGAATATGACGAATGTGCTCCCTTCATGTTCTCTAAGACGACAACTTACAATTATTTGACAATTTCCTCATCCAAATGATTTTGAATGAGTAATTCCATCTAAATTTAACTGATTTTCAAACTGGGATTTAGTCTTCTTAATTTAACTGATTTTCAAACTGAGATTTAGTCAGTGTTATTGAGGAGTGAAATAGAAACTGATTTTCTCTTGCAGAGAATAACAAGGATTGGTGTGAGCTTATACTCTGCCTTATAGACCTTCAAATACAAATAAGCTCTTGTATCCCTATTTCAATCACATAATTTAAATGAATATAATGTCATTTTATTAGAAAAATGCAATGAGTATGAAATAGATCATCAGAATGGCCACTGTAGCCCAGGCTGGTGAGAACTTGAGTATTTTATATTGACTAAACACATGCACGTGAAAAGAAACATCACCTGACACAGACATGAACAAGATAGAATCTAGATATTAGAATTTTGGGGAAAAACAATTGTGCCTTAACAGAGAGCTTCTTATCCTACACCACACATTTCACTCTTTCAAGGTGGAGTTACAAACTGAACATGCAATGACTGAGCTGCATGGTCACCAAAGTTGTAACACACCCAAAAAAACAATGCTTCATATCGGCTTCTCAATTATGTGTGTTTAGCATTAGTGATATAGTCTCTTCTGAACTTTTATTTCAAGTAGAAATTTGATTAAATTTCAAAAGTGCAAGAAATCACAGAAAACCCTCCGGCAGTAAATTGATAGGATAAATCTTCAAAAAAACCTGGAAGCTGTCCTGTTCATATTGTCCTGGACTTTTTAGCCAAGTTAATATGTCTGTAAAGAATACTATTTTATCCTAAGAAAAGATTGACACTTTGTTTATCACCAGATGAAAATAAATTAGAAGCAAAACAGCAGGTTGGTGACAAATCCAAAACAAGTTGCAAGACTGTAACCCAATCTGCAAAACATCAAAAAACTGATTGTCCCAGAGTGGGATGCACTATGGTAAGCTGTGCTGTCCCATCTTTTACTAGTGTCAGCTTCATAGCACCTGCTTCCATTTCCAGCAGCTCTGTCTTTAAGAGAGCATCGACCTCTATCTTGATAGTGTTGTCATCAAGAGATTTGTAGCTGATTTCCATTTTTAATCTTTATGGCAGCTGTTTATAGTCCTGTAGGACTGAACGTATGGATTTTCAAAGCTTCATTAGCTGTTATTCTTTTGTTTCCATCCACTTGTAACATTTGTTTCAGCAAATCCACACCTTCTAGACACCCAACATTTTTAACAAATCTTGTGAGGGATGGGAAAGGCTTTCCCGATTTGGAAATATGATATCCAACTACTCCTTTACAGATTTCCCACGAAATAGTGGCTCACCGATGAACAATTCTACCGACATGTTATTTGTTGCTTTTTTCTAGACTAGCTCTCACAAAGCATTTGAGTTGTTCCTGTTCCTGGTTGGTTTTTTTATAATTTTATAGACAAGTTCCATGTCGTGGAAATGTGAAAAAAGATAGTGATATTGCCACCATGTGGCTCTTATCATATATGGTTTTATACTTCTTCAAAAAATTCTCTAAGAGTTCACAATGCTAAAATTCACTAGGACTTTACAAAGTTTTATTATTTAGTGAAAGACTTGCCAAGTTCTTACAAGATTTTATAATTGAGTAAAATATTCGCCATGCCTGGTGAGAGATTCGCCAGAAAATTATATATACATATTATATTATTGATAAAATCGCCTTCCATTTTTCCTATATACCATGGAGATTCGCCCAATTATATATTTTATAAATTTGGGGGGGGGTTCTTAAAATTTTCCCTGTGTGTATGTCCTTTGTGTTGTGTGTTCCTAGCCGAGTTGGGAATGATCCCTTTCAACCTGGAACTCACCTTCACCTTCTTCCCCTCACAATGGAAAAAACCATTAACACAAGTACACTTACACTCACTAGGCACACGAACCTCACTTCTCAAAGACAAAGTGAACCACTCTCCTGTGCTGACAAGCAAGAGTTGAGGAAAATCCTTAAGACAATGGCAACCAGGCCATCATACCAGATGGGACTCTCACACCAAATGGTTTGAGGTCTAGTTGGGACTTCATACCGGGGTGATCCCCTAAATGTTGGTGGGTTCAACACCGTCAACAGAAGGCTAATTTGGTTGCAGCAATGGCATTGGGATTCTTCCTGGTGTCGACCACATTCACCCTTTCTCTCATAAAAGCAGGAGATACGAGGTTGTCTGGAAAATGCTTCTTACACAATTGTACAATCTTCTTTGTAGTTCATCGTATGACAGATTGTACGTGTCCATAATAGGATCATCTTCAAGAGGAACAACTTCCCCTTCCTTGCCCGGAGCTGACTCCGTTACTAGAGGTGGTGGAGAATGAACGATGACCTATTGTGTGTTAGGCATCAAGTCGACATCTTGATTGTGTGGCTCTGGTTCATCCTCCATGTCTATGATTTCTATCCATTGTTCAACCTGCTGAGCAAGCTCTGTGTCCTATACATGTCTGCTCTCCTCCTTTGTTGGTTGTCAGTTTTTTTCTTGTTCTTCAACTTGTTTTCGCGTTATTTCTTTTGCTATTGTGCTCCACCTTTCTTCTTCTTCCCGATTTTGCTTCTCTTCTTTTTCTTGCTTCTTTTTTTCTTCCTCCAATCTCCTCTACTCTTCCCTCTTCCTTCGTTCTACTCTCTACATCCTCTATTTCCTCTTTTCCTCTGCTACTAAATGTTAGGTAGTAGAAGCCCCGCGCAACGGTCATGGGGCACAAAGCCCGAAGTTTTGGGTAGAGATAGGGTAAAGACTTCGCGGATGCGCGAAGCACGATTTGTAATAAGTTGAAGTCAAAGGGTAGTCCGCCCAAATATAATGTAAATAAATGTAAGTTGAGTTGGCTTGCCCATGGATCATGGTCTATGGAAAGGTATAAATAGAGCAAGGTTCTATGGGTAGAGGTAGCTTAGTTTTTGGTATGTAATCTTGGATCTGATATGTAATGGGTTTTTTAGGAGAACAATCTGAAAGCGTCTGTAAGTCCAAGTTGAGGGTTTGGGTAGTGGATAGAGGCTCTGCAGCTGTGTGTGCAGAGGCCTGGAAGAGTCTGCAGCTGTGTGCATGGACCCCTGCAACTGAGTGCGCAGGGCGGATCTGGATGTATTGGTGATAAAGTGGAAATAAAGATAAGTTTCTTCTGTAAATTCTGTGTTACACTCTGAGTTATCGTGGATCTGACTTTGTGTATGGTTAATATAACTATTTGATCTATGCGCATATGCTTATGTTATAGATGTATGTGAATCTGAGTTTATTCTAAGTGCGCGAACTGGTTAAATCTATTAAATGTTTGCTTAAAGACCCTGCTAAGTAGATCTGATTTAAACAATGTAAACTTTGAAACGGGAACTCTGGCCAAAAAACCCCTAAAAACATCAAAAATAGTGCTAAAAACGAAAAGTGTTGATGCTGGAATAACACCTTTTTTTTCTAGGGTAAATTTTGAACATGTTTTAAAAATGGTGGTGAAAACCAATTTTTTGTGCAAAAATTGTCCAAAAAACACCCTCAAAACAAAAAGTGTTGATGTTTGAATAACATTTTTTTTTTCAAGGGTAATATTTCAACATTTCGAAATAATGGCGTAAAATATTTTATCATGACCCTGAAAAACATTAAAATTTCAAAAAAATAATGAAAACATAAAATAAAATTAAAAATTAAAACAATGAAAAAACACAAAACAAAAAAAAGTTTAAAAAATAACAAAACATAAATTAAAGTATATACTAAAAAAAAAAATCAATCATAAAAATGTAAAATTAAAAAACTAAAAAAAAGACTTAAAAATTATAAACAAATATATAGTAAATATAAGAAGAGTTTCGGCGAAAATCACATGAAGAAATCCTTTGTCGACGCATTTCGAACCAACCAGTGTGGTTCATCGTCACGACAAGTTGAAGAAACAGATCCAGCTTTGCATGTTAAATAGTCTCAACAGAGCCTCCAATGGCTAACTTGACCAACAACTAATTTTGACTTAGGGACCAGAGTCATAAAATCATTTTTATAAAATTTCAAGGAAGTTAGTTATATTTGGTGACCATACCTTTAAAATATATATAAAAATATAAAAAATAATTTAATTGGTGTTTAAGTTAATAGATACTTTAAAAGTATCATTTAATAATTAAAAATTATAAGTTATTTGTAATTTAAATTTAGCTATATGGGAGATCTTTCTTTTAATATAAATATAAAAAAGTAATTTTAAGATAAAAGTTAGTTAGAATAAATATATATTAGAACGAGAAAATAATAATAAATAAATAACTAAAAAAAAAAATCTAACTAAGAACATAGCTAGTAAAGGTTAAATTTAGTTGAAAAAAAAATGTATATATATATATAAATAATGATAATAATACAAATATATATATAATTTTTTTATGTATTAAAAAAAAAAAAAAAAAGGAGGAAGGCGGGGGGTTATTTAAAAAGGAATAATAGATAAGATTATAATTTTTTAATATCCAACAGGAAAAAAATAAATAAAAAGAAAGAGCGATACAAAATAAAAAGAAGGAGAAGGACAGGAAAAAGACCATTAGAAAACCACAGAGCAAGAAGGATAAACCCTAAGAGGAAGGAAAAGACAAGGCTCCAGGGGGAACAACGAAAGCTCGAAAAGGATAAAAAGGGGGCGGGAAAGGAAAAGAAAGACTAGGAAGAAAGGTTAGGGATCCAACAGCTACTGATCTTCCAGTCATCATCTCTATTGAGATTATTAGGCATTCTTTCAATCTCAATAGCTTCCCTGAATTTACGATGATGGAACTAAGCAACTTTGGCAATAACCTTGGCCTCCTCTATACAAACCTGATGCTTGGCCTTTTCCGCATGCTCTGCTAATGCTGAAGACTTGGTTCTCCCATGTCTTAGGTCAGCTGCATATTCGTTGATCCTTTGATGGATGGAGCGCCATGTTTCCTTGATATAGGGAGTCCCACAAGAACAAGGGATCAAGTAGAAACCCTTCATGTCCTTAGGGTCAACAGGATCTTTCGCCGATTCGAGGGATTTACGAATGGTGTTGAGGGGCCTAAAGGTTGAGGGAATATCATACCTCTTAAGGATCCAAGCAATCTTGTCTGTGGTTCCTTGGACATAGGGAAGATGGACACCTAGTCGATGCTCCTTCGGTTCTTTTTTAATTAACGTATTTTTAGAGGCTTTAAGGAAAGCCTTCTGACCTAGGCGCCTACTATAGCCATTCTCCACAAAGACATTAAGGAGATGGGATCTCTCCTTATCAAATCTCTCAGTATCAAAAATCCTAAGGGCACGAGTAGCGAGGGTGTTAAGAACACCCATCTTGAAAACGCATACTGAGCAGTATCTTCATGCCGATTCCCAACCTTTCCATGCTCAAAAGATGGGTGTTCTTAACACCCTCACTACTCGTGCCCTTAGTGTTGTGGGGAAAAATGCCTATGCAGGACGATCCTATCCACCTAAGGTGTGATAGTGCCTTAGCAACAAACAGAGACAGCTATTCTAGTATTCTTCCTTTATGAATTAAGAATGAAGAGAGATAGATGGACTAACCGGTGTCTTCCGTTTGTCCCTCGATCCGGTCTCTCTTCTCTTTGAGGGTTCCCAGCTACTTGCCTTCTCGCTCGCCCAGCTTCAAGAGGTTTCTGCAAGATCACAAGAAGAGAACACTACACAAGACATGGATTCATATTCATAACTAGTTCAGGATTAGAAATAAACTAAACATACTAATGCAATCATACATCAAAGATACATCAGTATATAGGAGAAACCAAGATAGATTTATTGATGAATAACAAGGTTCAGGAAGAGATACAACCCAGAGGGCTCCAATCCAGCATCTCCTTCCCAGCAAATGGAATTCTATCTTCACCCCCTTTCAAAGCATTAAGCACCCAATGATTCCAATCTCAAACCAACAACAATTCTTTGCAATAACAAAATTCCAACCTCTAGATCTCATGGAGGAGAGATCCATATATAGATGTTTGGAGAGAGGATGAGTCAGCTTGAGATCTGACTAGTGTCCTCTCCCTCTGTCAGTTCTTGATTCCACTTGGAGGTTCTTGCTTCCACTTGGAGATTAGGAACCTCTTACTCATCACCAGTCGAATTCACTGAGGCAAGTGTCATTGAGGAAGATTCTGGAAGCTTCCTGGGTCTTGACACCTCTTGGAATGAACTTTCCATTTGGAAATTCTCGCTCAACGCAGGTAGCTGGTGTTGGCTTTGACATTCAGCGTAGACAGCTAGTGTTGGCTTTGACATTCAGTGCAGACAGCTAGTGGAACCACTAAATTGATCCTAAATTGACTTGTTTTTGAGCAGTTTCTGGTGGAGAACTACTGTGAATTGCTGTGGTTTGTTAGCCTTGTTCCTTAGGGGTAGGAAAAACATGTTTAGGGACTTTGGATCCCTTAGATTATGGACATTTCATGCTCAATGTTGTAAGGCACAAAAATGTCTATAACAGTTGCCCCCTAAAGTATGAGGGTCGTTTATCGGGTGAAATGCTTTATCAGTAGGATCCGAAGTTCATCCAATGCTGTGAGGAGACCTGTAATAAGATACAATACAATACATTATTTTTCATACTGCTTTCATGATCTAGCTGAGGCGGGCATTCCCATGCTCAACTTTATAAATTCATTTTTCTGTACATAGAACAGACAATCGTCTGATGGTAGACTGATAATTTTGATGAAATTATCATCCTTTGAGTAGGATGATTATCTGTTGCAATGATGTACATGTCAATGTCTTTATTTTTCCTGAATATGTATCGCAGCCCGGATGGATGAAACTAGATCCGGGGTCTTCAAACTCGTTCGATCTTCACTCTAAGTACAAGTTGATCCATGTGAGAATTGTTCTGAAGTCGAACATGGAAAGACATCGCTTGATTACCGGTCAATGAGGTAAACCGTAAACAAGTGCGAGAGGAATCACCGATAATGATAATGACCCTCAAGGTACTGCAGTACAATTCACGTGGTGTGAATAAAGGACTTGGCGTCGAACACCACGCAAAATCTTTCGGTCGAAGGTCATTGATGTATACCTGTCGCCGGAAGTGAGAAACTTGCTATTGAGGCATGCAAGCTTCAAAGTACTGAAGGGGTTGTTCCTAGATCAACTTCTTGGATAATAAGCTGATGTCGACAAGAAGTGACCCGTCAAAGGAGGGCCTTAATTAATCCCACATCAGTGACACGGAACGGAGCTAATGATTTTGATGGAGGTGAAAACGATCTGTGACATATGATTCAGGGTGGCGGTCATGAAAGGATGAAGGATAATGTACGGCAGTGGATGGGACACGGTTGACTTTTCTGAATGACTTCTCTTGAACATATGGCGACACTGATGCGATGGATCGGTAGCATTACCCCAAATATGGATGGTATGGCGAGACCATGGATGTGACCGGTGAATGAAACAACCCAACCCGATTGTGGTACGGAGGAAAAGTGTCATGTTCAAGAGCGACTTGCTACCATCAAAGTTTTCTTGAGTTTCTCCCAATTTTTCCCCAGTCATTGCTGACTAGTACCTCTTTATTTTTGTCAAGCTTGAGGAGGATAACATATGCTTGTTCTATAAACCTGCCCTTCGGCAAGCCCATCGCTATGTTTTAACGAGCCTAGCGATAGTGAAACTCGCTCTCGTCTAAAGACAAGTTTGTCGCTATTTAATGATTTAAACGAGTCTAACGACAAGGATAACTCGGTCCTTTTCATTTTTAGAGAGTCTGAAAAGGTACATAAAGTTAACTCCAAAATTCCTTTTTCGTCATCTAATCCCTTAAGTCTGAAAAATTATAAAACAATACAGAAGGGATGAGTTTTCGATAGTTTTAAACGAGCCGAATAAAACAAGCGCTCGATCCTTTTGTGCAATAATCCCTCAAGTCCAAAAAGATTAAATCTAGAGGAGGGATAGCACATCCTGTCCCTTTAACGAGCTGGAAGCCAAGGACTCGGCAATCTTTTCATATTTTACGAGTCAGATGAAAAGAGCTTAAAGAAGACTCGTCTTTGAGGAACGAGTGATAAAACGGGTTAGCCGTTGATTCTATGTACAGGTTGGAATTTCCAGTCACAGCAGTGTCACAAGGATGGCTAGGTGAAATCACTCTTCGCAGCTGTTCCTCAAAATGGGTAAACAATCATATGGAGGTGAACAATCGGCCAATGGAAAAGTGGAGGTGACGGTGCAAACATGACCAAGGCTTTAATGGCTGATGATATTACATTCATAGTGGTTATTTACCGGGATAGTTTCATTGTTAACGAGCTTAAACGCGGGTGGAAACATTTGCTCGATCTTATGTTTATTTTTTTAACGAGCATGAACTATGTGCTAAAACTGCTCGGATCTTGCGTTTATTTTTTAACAAGCATGAACTGTGTGCTAAAACTGCTCGAATACCCAGTCATATGATCAGAGTGTCCATTGAGATTCTATTTTTTATAGAGCTTCATCTCACAAATCTATGCCCGCGTCCTTTCTTTATGCAAGTTAGGAAACGGATAACCCAAAAAACAGATAAATAACCGCTCTTTGCTTGCACTCCAAAAGGTTTGCATGCCCCCAGGCATAAAACAGAGTTTCAAGGTTACCTCTACTTCATTTCCGTCAAAACATTTGTTTCACCGAGAGAGCCTACCTCTTTCAGGTTACCCAAAGATTGTCTCGTTAATCTTTCAAACAAAACACCTCCTCGGCAATGTCTACCGAAATAGACAAAGGTGAGCGACGTAGCCCGCCAACTCATATAACTTTGACAAAAGAATCTTATTCTAGAAAAACCCCTCTTCCTAGACGACGGGGTACAGACTAGTCATATTCTCCCGCGGAAACCTACTCTATACCCAAAGTTTCCTTGCCAAAGCAGACCAGGATGCATGCCCCCTGGGTCCAATCATATCCTCCCAGATTACTCGCGCTCATCAGGAGGACGGACCGTGGGTTGAGACACTTCTTGCGTGAAGAGACCATTTAGGGATGGTATATGACTATTTGCGATGCGTGATCCGGAAATGAAAGTTGGTCCACGAGCTTGACCACTCTTCCTCGTGCGGAAAACACATTACTCTAAAGAGTGAGGAGACGATGGCTCCCATGCAATATATATAGTCTCGTCCAAGGAGTAGGTTATAATCCAAGGGTCCTTGAACGACCATCACGTTCATTTGAACGGTCTTCCCTTTCAATGTTATGGGCACATTGGGAGGATCCCTAAAGGTCGACTGGTTCATTTATCAAAGCCTGAAAGATTTCTCATTTCAGGCAAAAAGCGCTGGCGAACCAAGCGCTTTCCAAGCAATAGAGGAAAGGATACTCACAGATGCCCCCTCATCAATAATAGTGCCAGCCATTACCATTCTATATATTTGAACAATAATTCTGAATGGTATGCTTGCTGGCAAACGGGGTCTGCCTAGTTGGTTCCAGTCGAACGAGACAACTAGGTTGCTTGGTGGTGGGACCGAGTAGACGTCGGGTATGACTCTGACGAAGTTCCTTCCTACGATAAAGGAATGGGCAAATTGCCCCCTTGTTCGTCGGAGTTTGTGTTGATGAAGAGAATTTGGACGGTGTCGTCTTTACTCTCCTCTGTGATGGTATCATTTGAAGATAGAGCCTTTGAAGCAAAACCGGGTCAACTGCCGTCTCAACCTTTAGACTTTCGTCAAGTATGGATTCAAACGGTTCATCTTCAATGATAGGTACTTCGGCTGACCACCGGGCGGGCCAGCCGGTTCTCAACTAGTGAAGGACTTGGCAGGAGTTTTTTTAGATATCCAGGAGGAAGTTGCACTGGTAAAACCGGGCGATCTTCCAAAACTATTTTAGCCTCGTCTAGAAGGGGACAACGGTGGATGGCACGGTCACCTTCACACATTTTGCAGGGAAATCTAGCTTTCCCTCTCTGTCCTGTGACTTCACTTTCACTAGTTGACGGTGAGCTGTCAACATGGCTATCAGAGGTTGACGCCACCGAATTGTGCAACGGGGAGACCAGTCCCTTAGTATCCGAGGGATGCAGGACAATCTATGTGGAAGTGGTCTCCCTTGCATATGACACATGGCGATTTAGGCCTAGTCAGTGCTGTGTTGGAATTTTGTCAGACGACACTTGTTTGCCCCGAGTCGCTTTTGGCTCCTTCTTCTTCTTCTCTTTCTTCTTCTTTTCTTTCTTCTCCTTAGGAACTTGGTTTTTTGTTCTACCAGTTCCGTCAAGCGAAGAGGAAGGAGAAGAGGAAGAATAGATGAAGTAGAAGGCTGGTGGGCAACTCTGGTCTGGTCTAACTGTTGATTCAACTGTTCAAGAATAGTGGTGTTCTGAACGACAATGGTTGAAAAGAGCCAGACCGGCAAGCCAATTGTTCAGTTGCTGGAAGCGACAATGTGGCCATATGGGGCACACCAACATCTCCCCAAGAGGAGAAGGCACTAGGATATCAACGCAGGAATAAAGGGTGATTGTTCCGTTTAAAATAAATTTTAACGACGCTTTAGAAAAAACTTGCTTTTTCACTTTTAAAAAGTCGAGAAAAAGCTAAAGATGACTATAGTCTACTTCGATGTTTTAACGAGCCCGAAGTGAAAATGCTCGGATGGACTTTTTCC